>LPNX010249217.1:16918-149328 GCA_001517045.1 Pseudotsuga menziesii | reverse complement strand
TGCCATGTCATCATGCCACATCAGCATGCCATGTCATCATACCACATCATCATGCCATGTCAACATGCCACATCATCATGCCATGTCAGCATGCCACATAATCATGACACATCATCATGGCACATTATCATGCCATGTCATTAGAATGCACTTTTTGACTACCACGTGGCAGCTTGAGGGAGTGCCACGTGGCACTTCAGCCAAAATTTTCCCTGTTGGGTCCAAACTTCAAAACGCAATATCTTTTGCATCCAGAGTTTGTTTGAAACGCCATTTGCACCGTTGGAATCGCATTGACGATCTCTTCAACATGGTACTATTTTTGTTGCAATATGATGATTTTTAAAATTGGCCTTTTTAGATCCTCCCAGATCATAAGGGGTGCACTAGCTATACTTGGATGATAGGAATCAAATGGATTCAATTGTTTGTCGATTTGAGTCACAATTTTTATTTGATGTTAAGTTGCAAGTTTGCTCCCAAACTCATTCTAGGACCCTTGGTAAATTTGTCCCAAGGTAAAAAAACATAATGGAGTAGTGCTTTTTCATGTTGTAACTTGTTCTGCAAGTTTGTTTGGGAAAGACCTATGTGACCATGTTATCCACACGCTCTTAGGGTAGGCTTTCCTAAATTGAAACACCAATACAGAAATTACATTGCCTCTTACTAAGAGGAACCATAGTTCTTTAAAACAATGAATAAAATAAGCATCGAGGCATGCAACCTTAGGGTGAGGGGTTCCCTAGTTGTATTTTTCTTCTAGGAATCCAATGCTTCATTTATATGAATCACGGTTTTCATTTTAGTTCTACTTGTAAGTTTAATCCCAAAATCATTCACGGACCCTTTGTAAATTTGTCTTGAGGCATAAAAACCTAATGGAGTAGCATTTTTTAGTGCCATGAGTTTTTGCAAGTTTGTTTGACCATGCTATATGCATGATCTCAAGGTAGGTCTTATGAAATTGGACCATTGAATAAAAAAATTGTATTGCCTCTTACTAGAAAAACCATAGTTCTACAAATTTATGTATAAAAGAAGCACTCACCCATGGAACTCTAGGGTGAGGAGTCCTGTAGCTATATTTGGATACCAAGAATCCATCTAAGTGAATGATTTTTCAATTTGATTCATGGTTGTAATGTTATGTCTTCTTGCAAGTGGCATCCTAATGTCATGCAAGGAATCCTAGAAAATGTTTCGTGCGGCATAAAACCTAATGTATCAGCATTTTTTGAGTGTCGCAAGCTGTTGCAAGTTTATTTGGGAAAGGACTATTCGGCCATGCTATTTGCACTCTCTCATGGTAGGATTTTAAAAATTAAACTAATAAATCAAAAATTTGCATTGCCTCTTACTGAGAAAAAACTCGGTTCTCCAAATCGGTGAATAAAACAAGGTCTAAGCCACATAACATTAGGATGAGGGGTTCTCTAGCTATATCTAGCTACGAGGAATCCAACGGAGTCAATCGATTGTTGATCCTAACAAAAGTTTACAGATAAATCCAAAATTTGCATTGCCTCTTACTGAGAAAAAACTCGGTTCTCCAAATCAGTCAATAAAACAAGGTCTAAGGCACATAACATTAGGATGGGGGGTTCTCTAGCTATATCTAGCTACGAGGAATCCAACGGATTCAATCGATTGTTGATCCTAACAAAAGTTTTCATTTTATTTCCTCTTGTAAGTTGCATCCCAAATGCATTTAAGGGCTCTTGACAATTTTTTCCTAGGGCATAAAGACCTAACGGAGTAGCATTTTAAATTGTTGTAAATTTCTACATGTTTATTTGGGAAAGGTCTATGTGAGTATGCAGACATTAGGGTTAAGAAGGAGACAATCAATCTTATATTAGGATCCAGGAAAGTATATTTTTAAGGCACTTGAGTGAGGAATTCAACCACAATATGACTTATTTATAGGAGATATTTGGGCTTCAATGATGAATCTAAGTGGCGCTAGGAGGTTTTGAGCACTAAATATGAGTTAGAGGGTCATGGTCATGGTTGAAGGAAGAAACATTATCCTTGGGTCGTAATGGTAGCTTATATGGAACTAATAGGAAGTCATGAGTAATTGGTATGGGCCTTAAACATAGTACCTCTATCAAGTAAAATTAGATACTATCCCCTAAATATAGCTTCCAGTGAAATTGGAAAAATGACAAAATAAACTAGACATAATAATTAATGTGAGTGCTTTTGAAGACATTAGGGTTAAGGAGAGGTTCAATCATGTATTAGGAAAATATGGTTTTAGGGCACATGAAAGACGTCTTGAGTCGCCACATGACCATTTAGAGGGGATATTGGAACAAATAGAAAGTTTTTAGCGTGAAGCATGATTCTCATGGTCCTTACCATGGGTGTTTTTTATCAATTCTTTTATGAAAAGAATATGTCAATTACAAATGAGAATCATGGAGGGGAAAGATATGATGGATTGCTCATAGGAAGGGAAAGACGAACTTTTCAAATTATTTGTTTAGGTCTAGGGAAGATATCATCAAACAATGGAAAGTGGCTAGTGCTCTCCATCTAAGGAAATGTCTAAAGAATGGCAAGGAAAAATATTACAGATTTGGGCTTAGTCCCTACCACTTAATAACTCTAGGGGACAAGGGGCAGAAAATTTAATATTTAATCCTTAAACACTATAAGATATAAATAAAAATAGGGAGGAAGTCACATCACTAAATAAATTCATGGCAAGTGTTCTGGTATGGGTTAACTTCAGTGCATTTCAAACAAGGGCTTTGAGTCCCTATACTTAAATATTTCATATGAAAACTAGAAAACATGACAAAAGAAAATGGACATAGAATTTAATTCCAATGAGTGTGATGACAATAAAGGGTTAAGAAGGAGAGGGTCAATATTTTATTAGGATATTGTATTTATATGGAGGAAATTGTAGCCTTAAATACAAGATAGCTAATAGGGAATTTCATTGGAAGTTTTCCCTCAAAGTACCCTTGCACTTTTGGATGGAGAAGTTTTGGATATGGATTCTTACATATGATACATAGTTCCACATAGTCACTTGGGATTGGCTAGTTTTTACATTTTTCTCAAAAATCAATGGTTTACAAATTATAGTAGGGAAATGGTTATGGGGTCTTTTATTTCTAGACCTAAAGAGGTACTTTCCATGGTTTGGTCCTCAGAAGGAAACAAAGGATTCACACCTTATATGGATTAAGTATCATGGACTCCTTTAGAATAAATATTCCCTAAGAGGAACTTAACAATGAATTCCATGTTTATTCATTAATTTAGAGGTGATCATAACACACTATCCAATGTAGAAAGAAAATTTTCCAAATTTATGGTGTTCTTAGACCTTTTTGAATGTATCATATGTAAGATGGAGATAGAATGGGGAAAAGGAAAATTCATTCAAATATTAGATTGCAAGATTATATAATTAAGGTGACAAAATTGTCATGCAAATGGTGATTGTGGTTGTCCATTAAATCGCCATTTGTCAGCAGAGGGTTGTTTTTAATTCAAGTTTAGTTCAGAAGTACAAGTTAAATATATATATATATATATATATTAGTCTTCAAATAATTTTATAATTTATGTACTATTTGATTTGTTATATAAACTAAAGAGCAGAACCTAAATATTTTAAAATAGATCTACTAGGAACAGAATTCATATAATAGACAAGCTAACAAATTATTAAAGACCTTCTAAGGTCTGCTCTACATAATCATGTAAAAAAAAATTAAATATCATAGCATTCCATTTTTATAAACATAATCAAAACTAACCAAACAGAGAAGGCATCGTGACCATCCATGTGGTCCATTATCAAACTCTGTATTATTATATAAAATCTACAATCCAAATCACATCCTTGTTCCATAACTCAAATGTTTTTTTCACAGTTCTGTTATTACAGTCATCCATTATAAATCATAAAGGGTTTTAAAGGTCCCACTTAAATCTATCTAAACATAACCAAACATATCATAATAACCATTGGAAAGAACTAGAACCCACTTTTTCATCAAGAGGTCGCGACATCGAATCATGTAGATGTCCAAACCCATTACAATAACATTAATATGTTCTTAAACATTTCAAATCCAAACAGTAAGCAATCATATAAACATTCTATACAGTCCATGCTAATATATCTAGTATGTGCAGGCTACGCTTTTAAGATATGCCACAACCCCTTAACTAAAAAACACTTACACTAACAGCGAGGTCGTAAAGACCCTAGTTACGGCTTCGGCCAAGTTTCAAACAAATCACACAGTCATGCTTTCAAACCAAATCGATATCATGGGTTAACATAACCCCGGGCTGTTACAGCCTTATTTATTTCATGTAAACATTTTACATTATAAAATACCAACTAAAAAGATATCGCAGTCGTTGGGAGAGGCACATTCCATTCATGGCATGGCCTACACCCACGCCAAGCCAATACAAAACTAAGATTACAATACTCTATTTAAAAACACAAATTCTATTTATAATCTAACGCAGAGCACGTGGTGGCAAGCCAATGGGATATGCCACCATTGTTACAATGGTGTAGCCCATGGCATAACGCCTAAGATCTAGAAGCTCCTTGCTCAACATACAAACGAAACAAACAGAGTGTCATGCATACGGCCATAACCCAAAACAACATTTTATACGCAGAGTAATTTTCTACAGGCTGTAAAGCCACGATCAATCCCATTAGAGTCCACATAAAACACAGTAATTAAATAACCATACAAAACCCAAGTTACACAGTATTAAACACTGGATGAATTCATAGGTAATTCATTTAACATCATTATAGTTTCATATTAAAAACCAATGCGCTATGTATTTACATAGAGAGGCACAAAACCCCTTTGATGGACAGTCAAGTAATTAAAACATTAATGGCAAGCTGTGTGCTATGACACCATTACAAGTAATGGTGCAGCCACGACCCAAAAAAATGTCAAATCTCTCAACAAGAGTCCATTTAAAACTAGAGAAAGCTACATCATAAACCCTGAAGGCAGAGTAAACAAGTGCAACATGAAACCGCAACCCAGTAAATATTTCCAACTCAGGAATTCCCAAAAACAAGAGGAGGCAAGTGATTCTTGCTGGCAAGCTTACCATGGCTATGGAGAAGAAATCCCAAATTGACAATGCAACCTGTGCAAACCCCATAGCACCTTCACATTCACCTACAAACAAACCATGATGGCATGAGGAGAATGACCATGCCATGAAGAAAACCAAAAGAAGCAACGCATTTTACACAGAGTTGGGTTAAGCTCACCTGCAAATTGATGGGGTCGACTCCATCCTCCAAATGCACACAGGATTCACTACACCACAATGCCAATACAATAATGCGCATACAACTAACTCCAAGTCCTTTTTCGAGGGTTTTCACCAACCCCAATGGCATTAATGGCACTAGCTGGTGGCCATTAACGCCACCATAAACCCTAACCATAAAATTGTGTATCAACATTAAATCAACCATGTCATATGATAAACCCTCTGTACTATGGTTTTTCCACCCTTTAAAAGTCAGCGCAGGCCAATACTATTAACATGGTTTGTATATCATAGTCCCAACCTTATGGTATGCACAACCCTTATTACAATGTTTTTCCTTAAGCATCAATACCATATAGTGTTACGATGTATTTCCCTTAGCAACAAGCTTATAGTGTTATCATATGCCCTTTAGGATAGTTCATATAGGTAGCATATGCGTTTAAGTCGTAATTCTAGGTTGTAGCATTTAGGCATTATGGAAAACGTAGTATGCCATGATGCCCTCGCTAGGAAGAACAAGCGTAAGTCTAAAAGCTCGTCGCCAAGGTAAACCTTCAAAAATAGAAATAAAAGACGAGTAAGTAACTAAACAAGAGATAGACAATAATAATGAAAGGATAGTAATATAATTCATAAGCATTGAGCAAATTAACGCATAAAGTTAATTAGAAAACATAGGGTGTACCTGAGTTGTAAAACGGATCAGTAACAAAAGTGCAAGACGGAATGAAAAGTACAACTAAGAACTAAATTGTGTCAAGTAACCAATAATCCTGATGTTGCAAGAGTAACCCGTGAATCAATGAATAAGGTACCTTAGTTCAAATGAACTAAGTAAGCTTGCATAACGAAGAACAGCCTTATCTCTCATATCGTCATGGGAGAATGAATCCCATCACTCCATCACTTTGTTCCCATCAATAAAGTTAAGTTAGTTTTCATTAAATAAACAAAGTATACATGTGCAGGAGCAAAACAATGATCTATATAACTCATTAATTCACCGACAGTAATAACTAAGATATATCGATAGTTTAAATAACATAATTAAGGCATAAGAAGTAAACGAACTAATAGTCACAGAATGGATAAGAGATTAACAAGACAGTGGGCAGAATCCGAAGAGCTTGCAAGTCTAAGGAGTATATATGTTTCCGCATGAGTACTAAGGAACCATAGTTCTTTAAAACAATGAATAAAATAAGCATCGAGGCATGCAACCTTAGGGTGAGGGGTTCCCTAGTTGTATTTTTCTTCTAGGAATCCAATGCTTCATTTATATGACTCACGGTTTTCATTTTAGGTCTACTTGTAAGTTTAATCCCAAAATCTTTCACGGACCCTTTTTAAATTTGTCTTCAGGCATAAAAACCTAATGGAGTAGCATTTTTTAGTACCATGAGTTTTTGCAAGTTTGTTTGACCATGCTATATGCATGATCTCGAGGTAGGGCTTATCAAATTGGACCATTGAATAAAAAAAATGTATTGCCTCTTACTAGAAAAACCATAGTTCTACAAATTTATTTATAAAAGAAGCACTCACCCATGGAACTCTAGGGTGAGCAGTCCTGTAGCTATATTTGGATACCAAGAATCCATCTAAGTGAATTATTTTTCAATTTGATTCATGGTTGTAATGTTATGTCTTCTTGCAAGTGGCATCCTAATGTCATGCAAGGAATCCTAGAAAATGTTTCGTGGGGCATAAAAACCTAATGTATCAGCATTTTTTGAGTGTCATAAGCTGTTGCAAGTTTATTTGGGAAAGGACTATTTGGCCATGCTATTTGCACTCTCTCGAGGTAGGATTTTAAAAATTAAACTAATAAATCAAAAATTTGCATTGCCTCTTGCTGAGAAAAAACTCAGTTCTCCAAATTAGTGAATAAAACAAGGTCTAAGCCACATAAGATTAGGATGAGGGGTTCTCTAGCTATATCTAGCTACGAGGAATCCAACAGAGTCAATCGATTGTTGATCCTAACAAAATTTTATAGATAAATCCAAAATTTGCATTGCCTCTTATTGAGAAAAAACTCGGTTCTCCAAATTAGTCAATAAAAAAAGGTCTAAGCCACATAACATTAGGATGAGGGGTTCTCTAGCTATATCTAGCTACGAGGAATCCAACGGATTCAATCGATTGTTGATCCTAACAAAATGTTTCATTGTATTTCCTCTTGTAAGTTGCATCCCAAATGCATTTAAGGGCTCTTGACAATTTTTTCCTAGGGCATAAAGACCTAACGGAGTAGCATTTTAAATTGTTGTAAATTTCTACATGTTTATTTGGGAAAGGTCTATGTGAGTATGCAGACATTAGGGTTAAGAAGGAGACAATCAATATTATATTAGGATCCAAGAAAGTATATTTTTAAGGCACTTGAGTGAGGAATTCAACCACAATATGACTTATTTATAGGATATATTTGGGCTTCAATGATGAATCTAAGTGGCGCTAGGAGGTTTTGAGCACTAAATATGAGTTAGAGGGTCATGGTCATGGTTGAAGGAAGAAACATTATCCTTGGGTCGTAATGGTAGCTTATATGGAACTAATAGGAAGTCATGAGTAATTAGTATGGACCTTAAACATAGCACCTCTATAAAGTAAAATTAGATACTATCCCCTAAATATAGCTTCTAGTTCAATTGGAAAAATAGAAAAATAAACTAGACATAATAATTAATGTGAGTGCTTTTGAAGACATTAGGGTTAAGGAGAGGTTCAATCATGTATTATGAAAATATGTTTTTAGGGCACATGAACGAGGTCTTGAGTCGCCACATGACCATTTAGAGGGGATATTGGAACAAATAGAAATATTTTAGTGTGAAGCATGATTCTCATGGTCCTTACCATGGGTGTTTTTTATCAATTCTTTTATGAAAAGAATATGTCAATTACAAATGACCATCATGGAGGGGAAAGATATGATGGACTGCTCACAAGAAGGGAAAGAGGAATTTTTCAAATTATTTGTTTAGGTCTAGGGAAGATATCATCAAACAATGGAAAGTGGCTAGTGCTCTCCGTCTAAAGAAATGTCTAGAGAATGGCAAGGAAAAATATCACAGATTTGGGCTTAGTCCCTACCACTTAATAACCCTAGGGGACAAGGGGCAGAAAATTGAATATTTAATCCTTAAACACTATAAGATATAAATAAAAATAGGGAGGAAGTCACATCACTAAATAAATTCATGGCAAGTGTTCTGGTATGGGTTAACTTCAGTGCATTTCAAACAAGGGCTTTGAGTCCCTATCCTTAAATATTTCATATGAAAAATAGAAAACATGGCAAAAGAAAATGGACATAGAATTTAACTCCAATGAGTGTGATGACAATAAAGGGTTAAGAAGGAGAGGGTCAATATTTTATTAGGATATTGTATTTATATGGAGGAAATCACAGCCTTAAATACAAGATCGCTAATAGGGAATTTCATTGGAAGTTTTCCCTCAAAGTACCCTTGCACTTTTGGATGGAGAAGTTTTGGATATGGATTATTACATATGATACATAGTTCCACATAGTCACTTGGGATTGGCTAGTTTTTACATTTTTCTCAAAAATCAATGGTTTACAAATTATAGTAGGGAAATGGTTATGGGGTCTTTCATTTCTAGACCTAAAGAGGTAGTTTCCATGGTTTGGTCCTAGGAAGGAAACAAAGGATTCACACCTTATATGGATTAAGTATCATGGAATCCTTTAGAATAAATATGCCCTAAAAGGAACTTGGCAATGACTTCCATGTTTATTCATTAATTTAGAGGTGATCATAACACACTATCCAATGTAGAAAGAAAATTTTCCAAATTTATGGTGTTCTTGGACCTTTTTGAATGTATCATATGTAAGATGGAGATAGAATGGGGAAAATGAAAATTCATTCAAATATTAGATTGCAAGATTATATCGTTAAGGTGACAAAAATGTCATGCAAATGGCATCTTTTTAAATAATTCATGTTGACGAAGAGGAAGTGGGAATGGAGAAAATTTAAGGGCTTCATAGTTTCACTACATATCTCCTCAAAGGATAAAGGTGAGGTGTCTAAGAATAATAAGGAATTCAAAACCATTTGAATAAAAGTCAAATTTAAAAAAACAGGAGATCTACCTAATGAGAGAGATTTCTAGAAACAATTGTAGAGGCAAATGGCGATTGTGGTTGTCCATTAAATCGCCATTTGTGAGCAAAGGGTTGTTTTTAATTCAAGTTTAGTTCAGAAGTACAAGTTAAATATATATATATATATTAGTATTCTCTAAGGTCTGCTCTACATAATCATGTAAAAAAAAATTAAATATCATAACATTCCATTTTTATAAACATAATCAAAACTAACCAAACAGAGAAGGCATCGTGACCATCCCTGTGGTCCATTATCAAACTCTGTATTATTATATAAAATCTACAATCCAAATCACATCCTTGTTCCATAACTCAAATGTTTTTTCACAGTTCTATTATTACAGTCATCCATTATAAATCATAAAGGGTTTTAAAGGTCCCACTTAAATATATCTAAACATAACCAAACATATCATAATAACCATTGGAAAGAACTAGAACCCATTTTGTCATCAAGAGGTCGCGACATCGAATCATGTAGATGTCCAGACCCATTACAATAACATTAATATGTTCTTAAACATTTCAAATCCAAACAATAAGCAATCATATAAACATTCTATACAGTCCATGCTAATATATCTAGTATGTGCAGGCTATGCTTTTAAGATATGACACAACCCCTTAACCAAACAACACTTACACTAACAGTGAGGTCATAAAGACCCTAGTTACGGCTTCGGCCAAGTTTCAAACAAATCACACAGTCATGCTTTCAAACCAAATTGATATCATGGGTTAACATAACCCCGGGCTGTTACAACCTTATTTCTTCCATGTAAACATTTTACATTATAAAATACCAACTAAAAAGATATCGCAGTCGTTGGGAGAGGCACATTCCATTCATGGCATGGCCTACACCCACGCTAAGCCAATACAAAACTAAGATTACAATACTCTGTTTAAAAACACAGACTCTATTTATAATCTAACACAGAGCACGTGGGGGCAAGCCAATGGGCTATTCCACCATTGTTACAATGGTGCATCCCATGGCATAACGCCTAAGATCTAGAAGCTCCCTGCTCAACATACAAACCAAAGAAACAAAGTGTTGTGCATATGGCCATAACCCAAAACAACATTTTATACGGAGAGTCATTTTCTACAGGCTGTAAAGCCACAATCAATCCCATTAGACTCCACATAAAACGCAGTCATTAAATAACCATACAAAACCCAAGTTACACAGTATTAAACACTCGATGAATTCATAGGTAATTCATATCACATCATTATAGTTTCATATTAAAAACCAATGCGCTATGTATTTACACAGAGAGGCACAAAACCCCTTTGATGGATAGTCAAGTAATTAAAATGTTAATGGCAAGCTGTGTGCTATGACACCATTACAAGTAATGGTGCATCCACGGCCGAAACAGATGTCAAATCTCTCAACAAGAGTCCATTTAAAACTAGAGCAAGGTACATCATAAACCCTGAAGGCAGAGTAAACAAGTGCAACACGAAACCCCAACCCAGTAAATATTTCCAACTCAGGAATTCCCAAAAACAAGAGGAGGCAAGTGATTCTTGCTAGCAAGCTTACCATGGCTATGGGGAAGAAATCCCAAATCAACAATGCAACCTGTGCAAACCCCATAGCACCTTCACATTCACCTACAAACAAACCATGATGGCATGAGTAGAATGACCATGCCATGAAGAAAACCAAAAGAAGCAACGCATTTTACACAGAGTTGGGTTATGCTCACCTGCAAATTGATGGGGTTGACTCCAATCTCCAAATGCGCACAGGCTTCACTACACCACAATGCCAATACAATAATGCGCATACAACTAACTCCAAGTCCTTTTTCGAGGGTTTTCACCAACCCCAATGGCATTAATGGCACTAGCTGGTGGCCATTAACGCCACCATAAACCCTAACCATAAAATTGTGTATCAACATTAAATCAACCATGTCATATGATAAACCCTCTGTACTATGGCTTTTCCACCCTTTAAAAGTCAGCGCAGGCCAATACTATTAACATGGTTTGTATATCATAGTGCCAACCTTATGGTATGCGCAACCCTTATTACAATGTTTTTCCTTAAGCATCAATACCATATAGTGTTACAATGTATTTCCCTTAGCAACAAGCTTATAGTGTTATCATATGCCCTTTAGGATAGTTCATATAGGTAGCATATGCGTTTAAGTCATAAGTCTAGGTTGTAGCATTTAGGCATTATGGAAAACGTAGTATGCCATGATGCCCTCGCTAGGAAGAACAAGCGTAAGTCTACAAGCTCGTCACCAAGGTAAACCTTCAAAAATAGAAATAAAAGACGAGTAAGTAACTAAACAAGAGATAGACAATAATAATGAAAGGATAGTAATATAATTCATAAGCATTGAGCAAATTAACGCATAAAGTTAATTAGAAAACATAGGGCGTACCTGAGTTGTAAAACGGATCAGTAACAAAATTGCAAGATGGAACGAAAAGTACAACTAAGAACTAAATTGTGTCAAGTAACCAATAATCCTGATGTTGCAAGAGTAACCCGTGAATCAATGAATAAGGTACCTTAGTTTGAATGAACTAAGTAAGCTTGCATAACGAAGAACAACCTTATCTCTCATATCGTCATGGGAGAATGAGTCCCGCCACTCCATCACTTTGTTCCCATCAATAAAGTTAAGTTAGTTTTCATTAAATAAACAAAGTATACATGTGCAGGAGCAAAACAATGATCTATATAACTCATTAATTCACCGACAGTAATAACTAAGATATATCGATAGTTTAAATAACATAATTAAGGCATAAGAAGTAAACGAACTAATAGTCACAGAATGGATAAGAGATTAACAAGACAGTGGGCAGAATCCGAAGAGCTTGTAAGTCTAAGGAGTATATATGTTTCCACACGAGTACTAATGATCCCATTTGGGTAGTTTTCACTAGCCTATAATTTTATTTTACTTTTTTCAATTTTTGGGGACATTACAAAGGGAAAAATGAACTTTTTCAAATTATTTGTTTAGGTCTAGGGAAGATATCATAAAAAACTGGAAAGTGGCTAGTGCTCTCCATCTAAGGAAATGTCTAGAGAATGGCAAGGAAAAAGATTACAGATTTGGGCTTAGTCCCTACCACTTAATAACCCTAGGGGACAAGGGGTAGATAATTGAATATTTAAATCCTTAAACACTATAAGATATAAATAAAAATAGGGAGGAGGTCACATCACTAAATAAATTCCTAGCAAGTGTTGGTGTATGGGTTAACTTCAGCGCATTTCAAACAAGGGCTTTGAGTCCATATCCTTAAATACTTCATATGAAAACTAGAAAACATGACAAAGGAAAATGGACATAGAATTTAATTCCAATGAGTGTGATGACAAGAAAGGGTTAAGAAGGAGAGGGTCAAGATTTTGTTAGGATATTGTATTTATATGGAGGAAATCGTAGCCCTAAATACAAGATCGCTAATAGGGCATTTCATTGGAAGTTTTCCCTCAAAGCACCCTTGCACTTTTGTATGGAGAAGGTTTGGATAAGGATTATTACATATAATACATAGTTCCACATACTCACTTGGGGTTGGCTAGCTTTTTACATTTTTCTCAAAAATCAATGGTTTACAAATTATAGTAGGGAAATGGTTATGGGGTCCTTCATTTATAGACCTAAAGAGGTAGTTTCCATGGTTTGGTCGTCGGAAGGAAACAAAGGATTCACACCTTATATGGATAAGTATCATGGACTCCTTTAGAATACATTACTCTCACAGTATCGCCAGCTTTAGAGAAAGTACATGATGAGTACATGTTGAGAGAACTTGTGAAATGTTGGGGAAATCATAAGGTGATGGTCCGATTTATGTCAAATATGTTCTCTTCTTTGGATCTTCACTTCGTGGGACAAGAGTCACTTGATTCGCTAACAAAAGTTGGAATGATGTATTTCCGTGACCTAGTGTATCACAGCATCAAGACTAAGGTGAAGAATGTGCTGATTCAACTCATCAATCAAGAACGCGAGGGAGAACAAATTGATCGCGCTTTGTTGAGAAATGTTCTGAACATTTTTGTGGAGATGGGCATGGATCACAGCTTGAATTTCTACGAGGGCGACTTTGAAGCTGCCATGTTGGAAGATACTGGAGATTACTATTCTAGGAAGGCTGCTTTATGGATTTTAAAGGATTCTTGTCCAAACTATATGCTCAAGGCTGAAGAATGTTTGAGACGTGAAAAAGAAAGAGTTGCTCATTATTTGCACTCTACCACCGAACAAAAGTTATTAGAGAAAGTACAAAATGAAATTCTCTCCCGTTATCAAACTCAACTTTTGGAAAATGAATATTCTGGCTGCCATGCTTTGCTTAGGGGCGACAAGAAAGACGATCTTTCAAGGATGTACAAACTGTTCCGTAGAATCCCTAAAGGCTTGGAACCGGTTGTAAATATCTTTAAACAGCATGTCACCAGCAAAGGATTACTAATATTTAAATGGGTGGAAGATGCTGTAAACAACAATGCAGACAGAAGTGATATAGATGCAGCCATTCAAGAACATGGACATGGATTTGGGGAGAAGATTATTGAACTGCATGATAAGTGTATGAACTACGTTGTGGATGAATTTCAAGGAAGTAGTAATTTTAGTAAAGTCCTACAGGAAGCGTTTGAAGTAATATGCGATCAAAGAATTGAAAAAAGCACAACTGCTGAGTTGCTGGCTACATTTCTTGACAGTGTGCTTAAAAAGAGTGGCATTGTGAAAACAAGTGGTCATGATATTGAGAGTGTTCTTGGAAAGGCCGTGAATCTTCTTCGCTATGTCAGTGATAGAGATTTATTTGTCGAATTTCACAGTAAAAAGCTAGCTCGCAGATTACTATTCGACAAAAGTGCAAACGATACCTCTCATGAACGAACAATATTGTCCAAGTTAAAGCATCAATTCGGTTCCGAGATTACATCAAAGATGGAGCGCATGGTTAATGATGTCACAGTATCAATAGAGACTCAAGCTGACTTCAAAGCATACATTGATAATTATTCAAATATGCATCCTGGAATAGAGTTGGCTGTTACAGTATTATCAACTGGATTCTGGCCAACCTACAAGTCCTCTGAACTTAATCTACCATCGGAAATGCTTAAATGCATAGACTTATACAAAGGGTTTTATTCCACAAAATATCAACACCGTAAACTTAGCTGGATAGATAGTTTGGGAATTTGTAAAATTATTGGAAAGTTTGACTCAAAGCCCATAGAAATTACAGTATCAACCAACCAGGCAGTTCTGCTTTTACTCTTCAATGACTCGGAAAGGTTAACTTATGAAGATATCATATCACAGTTAAATTTGCCAGAGGAGGATGTTACTGGACTGCTGGGTTCTATTGTATGTGGAAAGTACAAAATTATTTTGAAGAAACCCGTGACGCAAACAATAGCCAAAACTGATCATTTTGAATTCAATGCTGGCTTCACATGCAAATATAAGAGGATTAAGATTCCTGCACAAATTGACGACGAGAAGAAGAAAGTGAGGGAGGTTGTGGATGGAGATAGATGTCATGCAATCGATTCTGCAATTATTCGCACAATGAAGGCTAGAAAAGTCTTGACAAGTCAAGAATTATTTATTGAATGCGTTCAACAACTCCAAGCGATATTCAAGCCAAATGTCAACATAGTGCAGAAGCAGATTGAAAATTTGATTTTAAGAGATTTCTTAGAACGGGACAAAGAAAATTGTAGTATCATTCGTTATATACCCTAAAAGAAGTTAGAACCAGCTAAAAAGAAGAACCAGATAGGCACTTCAAGGACAAGTGTGAGTCTCCTACATAGATTATTTATCCATTTTTATTTTTTAACCAGCATATTGTAGATATTTTAGTGGATTTTACATATCCTTGTTTTTAATATATATCTGTATAGTTTCCACTTGATTTGGAATTATTCAATAGTTTAATTTTACAAATCAAATTTAGTGTCCCACTTGATTTGGAATTCTTTTTTTAGAAGTTTAATTTACAATGTTTATCCATCGTATGTTCTTTTGTGTTTCAAATTATTTCTTTTTTAGTAGTTTAATTTTACAATGTTTATCTATCCTATACTTTTTTGTGTTTCAAAGTATTTTTATTTTATATTTTATATAATGATACGTTAAGTATTTTTATTTTATATATTGATACATAAAGTTATTAAGGTAGGAATATTCTAATAATAGTATTTGCTTATTAGGTCTATGGAATAGGATAGGTACAAAATTGTTAATAAGATGAGAGTTAATAGGATGAGAATATGGTGATAGAGTTATTAAATTAGGAATATTATAATAATAGTATTTGCTTATCACGTTTATGGAATATGATAGGTACACAATTGTTAATATGATGAGAGTTATTTGAATATGATTGCTTCGAGAGGCATGGGCTCTACAGTCCAGTATGGGGGAGATCTTGTAACTTTACTTAAGTTACATAACTTTACTTAACGTTATCTTGGCTTTAAATAATAAAAAATTAAAATTAAAACCATTAAGAAAGAGATCTTGTAACTTTATGTAATGTAATGTAAAGTTATGTAATATAATATTGGCTATAAATTTAATCCTCACCACCATTTCTCACAACATACTATTATCATTCAATACTTTTGTTGCAAGTGCAAGGTCGGTTCGCTAACTCGCAACGAATTCCTTATACTGCTACCCTTTCGTGATCAAAATAGACCATCTGTTATTCTTCGTGGTTGTATTACTTGATAGAGAATAGAGCATTAGTTTAAAATCCAAATTATGGAGGATGCGCTAGCAGGCTCGGCCATAAGGGAGAGGAAGATAGATCTACAACTCTGAAGCTTTAGGAGATCATGCATAGAGGGAGAGGGTGCTTTATTCTCCGTGTGTTTCCCTATAGGGTTTGTTATGATATTTACTTTATGAGGCTTGTTGACTACTGTTTCTTTGTTAGTATACGTAATTACTTAAAGAACCAACCAAAATGCAACCAATAATTAAGTTAATAAAACTCTTACTTACCAAAATCGCTACGCTCACTAAACTAATATCGCTTATACCCAAATCCTGTAGCACTCACCCTATCAGATAATAGAAGCAATAGCCATCCTAATTACCCCATCTCCTCATACCCGAAAAAATCCACATAAAGTCCATTCAACAAGACTGACTTAATATGGATTGGACGAGCTTCATATAACATTCTAGATAAGATATGCCCAGTTTGATCACACTTGCTTAAATATGCTTATCAGATAATTGTTAAAAAGGATTTAGGATTTATGCACCAGTACGATAGACAGAAGAGCTATTCCTCCTGAATATCTTATGAGTGGTGAAATACTGAGGCAGCTCAAGTGAGTGGACTAAACTCCTTGTAGAATTCCATTACAATTGTTTCCTATATATAGATCATCTTCTTAGCTCAATGGGTTGATTTGCTCGACTGCTATCAGACATCTGCCTACTTGGAATCTTGATTTATCAGTTTTTTTATTTTTAATTTCACAATCGAGGACATGTCATTCTCAACCTTTTTCATTAAGTTCAAATAAAAACATAAACTCCACAAAAACCAATTAATCTACACCTCACATCTTTAACCCTACACTCACATGACATCGTATACCACTTCATTCATTATAATATCTCAGGATCGAACCTGTCTGAGGAGCTGCCGTCGATTTCTAATACTGGGGGCCCCTCATCTCGTAGCTTTTTAATCTATAAACTTGATAACTTATCTCAAGGAGCTAATAAGAGGACCTTCAAGATAATGAATAGATGTAGCCTTTTACAACTAAAGGCTATGTACAATATCTACTACTTTGAAGATCCTTATAGTTTTCTATTATCTCTCTGCTGTTATTTTCACAGGGAATGTATGCAGCTGTATGAAGGAGGGGGAATCAATAGATATTCGGGAGCATGGAAACTCCCCCATAGATGGACGAGTGGATACAGTGGTTGAGCTGCCTATATATAGTCTAGTGGACAACGAGTGGATACAATCAGCTTATGTTGGGTATCGATCTAAAACTTCGTTAAGACGTTTGTTACGGAGAGGAATTCCTATGGCTTGGGGTACCGCAACAGACAGCTAGACTCCGGAAATCAATCTTTCCCAATATGCAATAGAAATAAAAACATCTAACACTAAAGGATCGAACCTTGTACCTTATTCCGGACGGTTGAAGTAGATCCCGGTTGAGCTTTCCAATCTTCAACTTGAATTGCTATAACACTTCCTCAACAACAAGTAAACAATACAAGCATACTATATTTCATGGTGTTAGATCTATTCTAGCATATATAATCAATAATGTAAAAGCATTTGACATATTCCAATGGATACAATATTCATTCAAATACACATTACTGGACAGGAAAAGATATTTCTATTAATATGAATTAGAGATTACAAGTGACAACCTCTGATGGCACGTCTGCGAACCGGAGAAACTGAATCCCCCACTTGGGCCTCCACCACCTCAATCCTCCATCACTCAGATAGCAAGCTTACTAGCAAAAGGAAAGCTTGGGAAGAACACAACAATGCTCTAAGGGACAAAGGGATGCAGACTCAAGCATAAGTTCTAGCAACAATGGACTATAGTTTCGTTACTGTCAATTCTCTCTTATGCTTTCAATGTACCAAGGGGTTCCTTATATAGCTTTTCAAAGGGATATTGAAAGGTCGAATCTGTGCGATCTCAAGGCATATGGAAGGCCAGGAGTCATATGAGTCGGATCCAAGTCAAGGAAATCTCCAAAAGGATTTGGATTATGCACACATCCTGATGTACGCGACTATAGGGGTCAGATCCGCGTATGTACGCGGTTATCGGGGAAAAAGCCGGGTATATCACTTTTATTATGTTTTTAGGGATGATCAAGGACACATCAAAAGACAAAAAGTGGTCCATATGGGCTAATGAGTCTGCAGCGGGACAGGGGAAGGCCATACAATGTGTGAGTCACCTAGTGTGGTGAAATCCACTATAACAGATGCCCCCTAATGTATGAGATCAGAGGGGTTATGCGATGGCCGAAATACATTATAAGTCCATCCCAGAAGTGGAGTGATGAAGGTACCCAAATGGAAGACCAGCCACCCAATCAGCATAGTACACTAATACAACTCTGCACATAACTGCAAATACATATAGCAATCCCGGATACATAAGAGTACAATGGCCATGAATAGGCATGAAACATGAAAGCACATATGTGGTCATCGCCACGTACAATATACATAGATCAGAATCTCCATGATGAAGATATACAAAGGACCATGATCTCCACAAAGGCTGAAGATATACAATAGATCAAGATCTCCATAGTGGCTGGAAATGTCTGACATATACTGGAACAAGTCATGAGAGCTGAAATCTCATGAACATTGGCATGATCAAGGAGGTAGCATATAAGAGATGCCACCAATCTGGAAGGTCTTCTACACAAACCGCTATGAGTACATGTCCTACTATGCGAATAGAGGTGTCGAGGTCGAACATAGTAGTCCATCGTCTGATTACCGGTCATTGATGTATACCGTTAACAGACGCGAGATCACCCACCGATAATGAAAATGGGAATCAAGGTACTAGAGTGCAAACTAACAAGTGTGAATAAATGTGTTGAGGTCGAACACTTGAGAGGATCCATCGATCAGGGGACATTGATGTCTTCCAAAAACTATCGATGGCGAGAGAACCTGCCACTGATGACTGCAAGTCTCAAGGCACTCAAAATGACTCTAGACTCCAATCCCAGAATAAATGATCTAAATTCGATGGGATGAAATCCATTGGAAGGAGGGCATTAGGGCATCCCCCATCATCCAACACGAGGTACTCAGCAAAGCTGTATAATGTGGAAGGACTCAATCATAAGGTGCACGAACCAGTAACTATACCGGGAATGGCCGACATGCAAAGTCAAGATAACTGAGGAATGGTTGACTCAGGTTTCAACTTCCTTCGAAGAAGAGCATAACGGCGTATGGTGACTGAATGAAGGCAGCATAGACTCGATATACAAACTGGGACATCTCTATGACGCAGGAGGCATCAATAGAGGCTCCATAGGGACTGGAAGCATAACCAGTCGGTGGAGATAAACTCAGATAAACGAGTACAGCTCCTAAAGTCAAACTATAACCCAACCAACGGATGTGATATACAGTGCTCTGTTCGAAGGCGACACGACTCGACAGCTGCCAAAAATAATATCTTTTCTTGTCTGGCTTTTTGGTTTTTTGATTTTTTTTGGACTTTTCCAGTTATTTGAAAATCTTGAAAAAAGAATAAACTAGCTTTATAGTTACAAACTAGGAGGAGACGAGTGTCATAAGGGCAAACAAACTAGTTCCAAGAAGTGGAACATACCTATGCTCAATGCAAGGATACATGTGTGGGATATCGACATTCGGGGGAAAATCCCCTCCCGGTAAAAAGGGAATCAAGCTGCGAAGGATATAAAGAAAGGCTCTTCATGGCTAGACATGAGACAAGCTCGGGCTATATGGCTGAAACGCAATGTCAGGGAAGCCAGCATAAAGCTCAATAAGGCAAGAAAAGCTAATGATAATGCATCCACAACTTGATACAAGGGAGTCCGGAGGGAACATGGCCAGCATAAGATCAAGAGGAGTATGAGGCTCTTGCGAAATGTCATGGAAATACTATACAACGGACTCCCACACCCTAAAGGGAGAAACATCGACATGGGAACCAAATACAAATAAGGTGCTAACTAGGGTACCCATGTAAGGTGAGGCTCTACCACTCATATCCTGCCACTTCTAAAGCAGCAAGAAGGTTCTGTGACATAATAGAGTGGGTTCGTACCTAAGGATATACTGACATGGTCATAAGGTCCTGCAAAATGAAAACGGTGGTGAACCTAACCTATATGCCAGTGTAGACATGATACCTGATATGGGCACGAACGGGTCAATCGAAAGGCTGAAACGACACTGCAAATGGTCTTCTACATCACAAATTATGTCAGAAACGGTCCAAAATGGTTAGAAACTGTCAAAACTATAGGAAAGGGGGTAAAAATTTTCAAATATTTGAAATTTTTTCTATAAGTAGTAAAAAATAGAAATCATTTGAAACTTTTACCCATTGGATCTCTGATTTTCAACTGCAAATTCCAGGAGATCCAGCCGGTGGAATTCACAACTGTTTCTTCCAGGTATTTACTCATGCTCTCAGCTTGCATTTCAATAAAAATTTTACAAATTTTCATGGTCAAATGAGGTTGTTAAGGCCAATCTTACATGAGCGCTGCGGCCCACGTGGGTATCGAAGATTTTTCTGCGTATAGGGCTGGCCATACGCGGAAAAGGGGCTAGAAACCGTGTACATACGCAACTGTTTGCAAAACAGTCGCGTATGATGCCGCGCAAGTGGATTTACAAGAATCTAATGGACAATTGGTCAATTTCTCATGCAGGATGGTGCTAGAATGGCTAGAACGCGAGCATGGTGAAGTAGAGGAAGCAATAAGGGCCGACATAAGGGCTCAACAAGTATTACGTGCATGCGAACTCTATAAGTTTTGGTGCCTTAGTGGCTTGAGGGCCAAACTAGGACTGCTACAGATGCTGGTAGACTATTGGGATCCAGACTCAGAGTCCTTCCGGATAGATGGTATGTCCCTCACCATTGAGGTGGAGGATATCTACTTTATCATAGGTCTATCTAGACGAGGGGAGGTGGTGAACCTTCGTTCTCGAGGTGGGCCAGGTCATGGGCTTACTATCGATGAGTACATAGCTGTGTACTGCTACCTAGATACTGAGAAGGTGGGGAGTCAAGTTCCCACCAACGCTATACAGGTACTGGGCCTAAAGGCCATACTACTGACGCTGGGCAGGATAGCAGGCTTAGCATCACTCCATCAGGCCTCTCGGGAACAGATGTTCTATGTGATGGAGTGTATGAGACCGACCGTATACGACTGGAGTACTACACTACTGAGCAACATGAAACATCAGCTCAGTGAGTGTAAGGCAGGTAGGATACGGAACTTCAGGTTTAGAAGCATTTTGAGCACGTTTTTCTTCGAGCGTGTTCCATGATTGAGCCCTAGAGTGGATGTTCCTCTCCACGGGGTTCGAGATTGGTCCCAACAATGTTGGGCAGACGCGATGCACAGACTGGGGGATGGTAGGGTGGCCAACCCCTATCCAGCTAACTTTTTTCCATGGTGTCGACAACAGATTGTTGCCATAGATGACTACCCCTATGCAGGGATAGATTTTTGGGGGGATCTGGACATGCCATTGCCACCAAGATCAGCATTCGGAGACATAGGTAATGAATCTCAACCCTCACTCTTTTTAAAAAAATTTGAATTATTTAAATTTTTTGTGTTTTCTTGATTATGTGAAATCAAAAAGACATGTTTTTGGGTGACAATACATAGTGACATCTATCACTCATGTGCAGATGTTGGACCACGGTGACCAGATGGCTTCCCACGTCATAGACGGAGGGGAACAGGAGACGACATCACCGGTGTGGATGCGGAGCAGACGCTCCAAAACATCCATACCAACTTCATGCGACTGACTCATAGGGTTCCCATGGCGCAAGTCGAGGACTTGCCTGAGGCCATGCAGCGACAGGTGGTGGGTGTACCACACGCATGGGTGTGTTTATTCCAGCAACTAGCTAGAGCCGTAGTGACGTATCATGATCACAACCCTCCTCCTCCTCCACAGGACTAGACACCTGGGAGTGTATCTATTTTGTACTACCGTGTATATGATGGTGGCTTTCAAAGCCCCAATTTTGTATTATGACACTATGTATTACCACATTTTGATGTATATAAAAAAGTTTTATGGTGATCGGTTTATTTATTTACATGTGTAAAAATGGTGTTTATGATTAATTTATAATGAATGAGACAAATGCCAATCTAACACGTAGTTAGCATATGAGTCAGCAACTTGATTATAATTTCTTGGAATGTGTATATATGTTATACTCTCAAATTGTCGTTCTAACAATCTCACCCATAAGAATCTCCTTAATAACGTCGGATATCTAACATGGTACAAACCATTGAGCTATGACACTACTAACTGTGAATCAAGACGTACCTCAAGAGAGAGAACACCATGCAAAATGGCATCCCGTAGAAGCTCGATAACAGCACTATATTCAGCAACATTGTTGGAAGATGGTCGTAGACATACACCTCCTGAAGACAGTACTTGACCCATAGGAGTATAGTTCACCCAAGCAGCTGAGGATGAGTGTTGAGTGTG
Organism: Pseudotsuga menziesii; assembly: GCA_001517045.1. Taxonomy (NCBI): domain Eukaryota; kingdom Viridiplantae; phylum Streptophyta; class Pinopsida; order Pinales; family Pinaceae; genus Pseudotsuga; species Pseudotsuga menziesii. The sequence goes on along the minus strand of LPNX010249217.1, from coordinate 126,584 downwards.
ACAACTTGCACCATCCGCGAATCCTATGTAGGTGGAAGATTCCATTGACATCTACCACAAGAAATGGAAACTAATCACAAACCCGATCATGATAAACAAGACCTAACTATGCAAAAAGTTGTACAATAATATACAACAAGCAGCCTTGGCTAAAGATCATGCATAGTATTTTTTAAGATAGAGCCCATTTCTAGGCTCCGCCAAGGCCATCCCTTCGTAATCCACTAACTCGTAGGCACCCTTCTCTAAAACACGCTTGACCACGTAAGGACCATGCCACATAGGATTGAACTTCCCTGCCCCCAAGGGTTCTTTCGATTGATCCCACAAAAGGACCAAGTCTCCCTCACTAAACACTCTTGGACGGACAGACTTATCATATTGGGCCTTCACGCAACGCTTATTAACCTCTAGAGTCACCAAGGCATCTCTACACTGCTCATCGAGTTGCTCAAGGTGAACCAAACGCTCCTCCAAAGGTAAAGTGTCTGGTAAGAGTTCCACAGCTAACTTCAACAAAGGAATCTCGCATTCAACCGACAATATAGAATCCACTCCATGAACAAGCTGATATGGAGAAAAACCAGTGGCAGTCTTAACCGCGGTTCGATATGCCCACAAAGCAGGGTATAACATAATATGCCAATTCGTCTTGCTTTGTGTGATGGTTCGTTGGAGAATGGACTTAAGTGACTTATTCACTGCTTCAACCTGTCCATTCGCTTGAGAATAGTAAGAAGAGTAATGCTCTTGCTTATACCCTAGCTTGGATGCCAACTCTTCCATCATACGGTTCTGAAAGTGCGAGCCATGGTCAGTGACAAGCTCTCTCGAAATATCGAACCGAGTAATGATTTGGTTGAATACGAAGTGAGCGGCTGTCTCACCATCAAATTTTACAGCAGGCATTGCCTCTGCCCATTTCATGAAGTAATCAACAGCCACTATGATATGATGGTGCCCCCCAGCCGAAGCTGGGTTGCAATCCATAAAATCGAGCCCCCACTTGGTGAAGGGACCGGCGGTGATAATAGGGTGTAACGGGGTAGGTTTCGAGCGCAAATTACGTGCGAACACCTGGTAAGGGTGGCACCTCTTGACCGCTTCAAAACAATCCTTGAAGATAGACAGCCAGAAATAACCCGCTCTCAAAATATTTTGAGTTGTAGAAATCCCAGATAAATGACCACCACATGCCCCTCCGTGGAAATCATTAAGCACTACCTCCGCCTCATCATGAGTTAAACAACGTCGTAAAAGGGAATCTACTCCACGGCGATACAAAGTATTGTCCACTATGAGGTAGTTCTTAGAGACGTGACGTAATCATCGTCGTTCATCTCGCGAGAGGTGAGTAGGGGTCCTCTGTGTTTGTAGATATACTATGATATCCCCATACCATGGGTCAGCCGTTGAGATTAAGAAAATGTGTTCATCACCGAACGTATCTTCACAAACCAACTCCTCAGCCTCACTCGGAAAATTCGATATGAGCTCTGCAAAGATTAAATATTTCTTCGATTTTGCCGAAACAAACTCGAGATCAAACTCTTGCAGGATGACAATCCATTTATTATACTTTCCCCCAATCATCCTACGTGTGAGGATGAATTGAAATGGATTGACATGGGCCACAACCAAGGTCTAGCGAAGGAGAATATAATGTCTCAAACGCTGCACCGCATGTACGGTAGCTAAGGCAAGCTTCTCGACATGAGAATACCGAATCTCTGCGTCAATAAGGTTTCAGCTCAGATAATATATGACATGCTCTTGGAGCTCCTCATCCTCTTGAACCAAAACCATACAAATCGTCTCTAAAGACGCGGCCACATATAATAGGAAACCACGGCTATAATTCGGAGGACTAATCACCGGGGCCGATGCTATGGCTTGCTTAAGTGCATCAAAGGACTCACTGGGCTCGCTCATCCCATTCAAAGGGAGTATCCTTCTTCAAGAGACGCATGAAGCCTCTAGTCAAATTGGAAAAGTTGACAACAAATCTTCGTAGGAAGTTTGCCATGCCTTGCAAACACTGAAGATGAAGAATATTTCTCGGGGGACACAACTGAAGTATTGCCTCAACCTTCAAAGGGTCGACTCTTATACCCTCTTTCGAAACGATGAATCCTAACAAACGACCTGACTTCACACAAAAGATGCACTTATGAGGTTTTAATCTAACAGCATAGTGACGCCATATTTCGAAAACCAATCTCAAGTGATAAGAATGACGCATCCTCATGCAAGAATGAGCATCGAGGTCATCCAAAAATACTTCAATAATAGACTTAAGATCATGGAAGATCAAGGTCATCGCCCGCTGAAACGTAGCTCCGGCATTTTTAAGGCTGAAAGGAATTTTTCGATATGCAAATGTTCCCCAAGGACAAATAAACGTGGTCTTGTGTTGGTCCTCGAGTTTAATCTGGATCTGATTATACCTGGAAAATCCATCCATGAAGGAGAACACCTCACTACCCGCACACTCATCCAAAATATAATCTATAAACGGTGTGGGGAAGTTATCCTTAGGACAGGCACGATTTAAATCACGGAAATCAGTGCATATACAGATCGCTCCCTGCTTCTTATCTACCGGAACGGGGTTTGAACCCCACTCCATCAAGGGAACGGGATAGATGAAACCATCTTTCAATAACTTCTCTATCTCTTCCTTTATGGTGGGTGCTTTCCTAGGATTCACGGCGCGTAAACGTTGTCGAACAGGCTTAGCATTGGGGTAAGTATTAATCTCATGTTCGACAATCCAAGGGTCAATCCTTGGCATCTCATCATAAGACCAAGCAAAAATATCACAGAATTCCTTGAATAGCTCGGTATACTCTCGAATCTCATCTTAGGAACAATCCGCCCCAATGTAGACATTCTCAATTGTACCAGGATTGCGAGAAATGTTGATAGGAATATGCCAGTGTAGACATGATACCTGAGATGGGCACGAACGGGTCAATCCAAAGGCTGAAACGGCACTACAAATGGTCTTCTACATCACAAATTATGTTAGAAATGGTCCAAAATGGTTAGAAACTGTCAAAACTATAGGAAAAAAGGTAAAAATTTTCAAATATTTGAAAATTTTTCTATAAATAGTAAAAAATAGAAATCATTTGAAACTTTTACCCATTGGATCTCTGATTTTCAACAGCAAATTCTAGGAGATCCAGCCGGCGGAATTCACAACCGTTTCTTCCAAGTATTTACTCATGCTCTCAGCTTGCATTTCAATATAGTTTTTACAAGTTTTCATGGTCAAATGAGGTTGTTAAGGCCAATCTTACATGAGTGTTGCGGCCCACACGGGTATCGAAGCTTCTTCTGCGTATAGGACTGGCCATATGCTGAAAAGGGGCTAGAAACTGTGTACATACGCAGTTGTTTGCAAAACAGTCGCGTATGATGCCACACAATTGGATTTACAAGAATCTAATGGACAATTGGTCAATTTCTCATGCAGGATGGTGCTAGAATGGCGAGAACGCGAGCATGGTGAAGTAGAGGAAGCAGTAAGGGCCGACATAAGGGCTCAACAAGTATTACGTGCTAAGAGTTCCACAGCTAACTTCAAAGGTGAAATGTCTGGTAAGAGTTCCACAGCTAACTTCAACAAAGGAACCTTGCATTCAACCGGCAATATCGAATCCACTCCATGAACAAGCTGATATGGAGAAAAACCAGTGGCAGTCTTAACCGCAGTTCGATATGCCCACAAAGCAGGGTATAACATAATATGCCAATTTGTCTTGCTTTGTGCGATGGTTCGTTGGAGAATGGACTTAAGTGACTTATTCACTGCTTCAACCTGTCCATTCGCTTGAGAATAGTAAGAAGAGTAATGCTCTTTCTTATACCCTAGCTTGGATGCCAACTCTTCCATCATACGGTTCTGAAAGTGCGAGCCATGGTCAGTGACAAGCTCTCTCAGAATCTCGAACCGAGTAATGATTTGGTTGAATACGAAGTGAGCGGCTGTCTCACCATCAAATTTCACAGCAGGAATTGCCTCTGCCCATTTCGTGAAGTAATCAACAGCCACTATGATATGATGGTGCCCCCCAGCTGAAGCTGGGTTGCAATCCATAAAATTGAGCCCCCACTTGGTGAAGGTACCGGCGGTGATAATAGGATGTAACGGGGCAGGTTTCGAGTGCATATTACGTGCGACCACCTAGTAAGGGTGGCACCTCTTGACCACTTCAATACAATCCTTGAAGATAGACAGCCAGAAATAACCCGCTCTCAAAATATTTTGAGCTGTAGAAAGCCCAGATAAATGACCACCACACGCCCCTCCATGGCAATCATTAAGCACTACCTCAGGCTCATCATGAGTTAAACAACGTCATAAAAGGGAATCTACTCCATGGCGGTACAAAGTATTGTCCACTATGAGGTAGTTCTTGGAGATGTGACGTAATCGTCATCCTTCATATCGCAAGAGGTGAGTAGGGGTCCTCTGTGTTTGTAGATATACTATGATATCCCCATACCATGGGTCAGCCATTGAGATTAAGAAAATGTGTTCGTCACCGAACGTATCTTCACAAACCAACTCCTCAGCCTCACTCGGAAAATTCGATATGAGCTCTGTAAAGATTAAATATTTCTTTGATTTTGCCGAAACAAACTCGAGATCAAACTCTTGCAGGATGACAATCCATTTATTATACTTTCCCCCAATCATCCTACGTGTGAGGATGAATTTAAATGGATTGACATGGGCCACAACCAAGGTCTGGCGAAGGAGAATATAATGTCTCAAACGCTTCACCGCATGTACGGTAGCTAAGGCAAGCTTCTCGACATGAGAATACTGAATCTCTGCATCAATAAGGTTTCGGCTCAGATTCGGCTCAGATAATATATGACATGCTCTTGGAGCTCCTCATCCTCTTGAACCAAAACCATACCAATCGTCTCTAAAGACGCGGCCACATATAATAGGAAATCACGGCTATAATCCGGAGGACTAATCACCGGGGCCGATGCTAGGGCTTTCTTAAGTGCATAAAAGGACTCCTGGGCTCGCTCATCCCATTCAAAGGGAGTATCCTTCTTCAAGAGATGCATGAAGCCTCTAGTCAAATTGGAAAAGTTGACAAAAAATCTTCGTAGGAAGTTTGTCATGCCTTGCAAACACTGAAGATGACGAATATTTCTCGGGGGACACAACTGAAGTATTGCCTCAACCTTCAAAGGGTCGACTCTTATACCCTCTTTCGAAACGATGAATCCTAACAAACGACTTGACTTCACACAAAAGATGCACTTATGAGGGTTTAATCTAACAACATAGTGACGGCATATTTCGAAAACCAATCTCAAGTGATAAGAATGACGCATCCTCATGCAAGAATAAGCATCGAGGTCATCCAAAAATACTTCAATAATAGACTTGAGATCGTGGAAGATCAAGGTCATCGCCCGCTGAAACGTAGCTCCAGCGTTTTTAAGGCTGAAAGGCATTTTTCGATATGCAAATGTTCCCCAAGGACAAATAAATGCGGTCTTGTGTTGGTCCTCAGGTTTAATCTGGATCTGATTATACCTGGAAAATCCATCCATGAAGGAGAACACCTCGCTACCCGCACACTCATCCAAAATCTAATCTATAAATGGTGTGGGGAAGTAATCCTTAGGACAGGCACGATTTAAATCACAGAAATCAGTGCATATACGGATCGCTCCCTGCTTCTTATCTACCAGAACGGGGTTTGAAACCCACTCCATCAAGGGAACGGCATAGATGAAACCAGCTTTCAATAGCTTCTCTATCTCTGCCTTTATGGTGGGTGCTTTCTTATGATTCACGGCGCATAAACGTTGTCAAACAGGCTTAGCATTGGGGTAAGTCTTAATCTCATGTTTGACAATCCGAGGGTCAATCCTTGGCATCTCATCGTAAGACCAAGCAAAAATATCATGGAATTCCTTGAATAGCTCGGTATACTCTCGAATCTCATCTTGGGAACAATCCGCCCCAATGTAGACATTCTCAATTTTACCAGGATTGCGAGAAATGTTGATAGGAATAGTTGACGATATGTTCGCCATGTTTCCATCAGCCATCGGACCAGGAGAGATTAATGGAACCATAGGTCTACCAACTTTCTGACTAAGAATCTCCCTATAATCCTCATGCTCCAAACGGTCAAGCTCTGGAAGGAAATATGATCTATGATGAAGTTCATCCCATGGTGGCTCAACTCCCGACATAGCCTCGATAATCGCTTCATCTGAAGGGAAAATCGTATCAAGGTAGTCGTGGGCATGAGAAGACTGTACTGCCCATGCCGGCAGCACATAGCGGTCTTCCTCCTCTGTCCGCGAAGAGGAAGAACAAGGCTCTATAGCAGACACGAGATTATCTTGATAAGCTATCATGAATGCAGGCAACGGCATGCTTGTCTCAGATGGCCTCACTTGAAGGACTCGATGAAGGAAGAATCCAAGGATCTCCCATATGACTTGTGCAAAAAGGCACCGATCTCATAGACGGGGAAGCACCACCGAAACTAGATCCTATCATGAGGACACGTGCAGAACAACTAAAGGTTCCCATGAGGGATGGATACATTCCTACACCCACACTCCCGGTTGTCGGCTGGGAATGTTCAACTTTCGTAACAGAAGCTCCAGAAGATGCAGTAATAGAAGGATTCTTGAATGCCATTTGATCAATCGTTACAATCTTCCCGTTATGTGGAAAGCATACAACGCGAAACACGAAAGACGCAACGAATTGCATACTATATATCCATTTCCTTCCCAGTAAGAGATTGTATTCAAGGGGTGCATCAACCACCTCAACCTCTATCGCAACGGTATTCCCTCCCAAACAGACTTTAAGAGAAGGAAGGATGCCATGCGGCCTAAAAGATCTCCCATCAAAAGCAGTTAACATGGTCGTAGATTTTGACAGCTCAGGAGAACCAAGACCCTTCCAACAAGACAAAGACATCACAGAAGCAGCAGCGCCCTCGTCAATCACAGTACGCTTGACGGTCATATTAAGACATTCTACATGTATCAAAAGGGACACATAATAGGGCAAGTGAGGCTGATGTCCTGCAATTTCAAATTTAATCACTTAGGAAGAATCATCACCATTCACACCAAGAGCGAAAAGCAAAGCCTTCCTTTGCGACGGACAACTCTTAAGCACTTCCAATGCAAACATCACACAAGGAGTATGACCCAAGTCCTCGACAACTGAATAGTTCTGGGTGGCTCGGGCATTTGGGTTATGCCTCGAACGCTTAAGTACCCCCTTAGGAATGCGAGGTGCAGCCTCAGGTTTATCCGCAGGTTTCTCAATGCGCAAAGGAGTTCCTGGTGGATCAGGTTCTTTGCTTGGGCTGGGTTGTGATGAAGTATAATCTTTCACACGCATCACAACTTTCGTGGCACGGACCATATTAATGCACCCACGACCACTAGTCTAAGGTGGATCATCATCACTAGATTTATCATGGGACTTCAAGTTCATATTCTGGTTATGCGGTAAAGGGTTCGTTAACACAGCTGGGCTCTATGCTATGAAATTCGAAGCTTCATCCATCCTAGGGCACAAGTAAGTGAGGTGATCATCCTTACATAGCTTGCAAGGAAACTTAACCTTACGTTAGGTCTGCTTGTCCCCCCTAGCATTTTTATTATTCTTGTCATTATTATTGGCATTCTCGTTCTTATACCCACCCTTTTTATTATTATTGTTTTTACCCTTTTTTCGATTCCGTCCGAGTTGCTGGTTACCCTTCTGGTCCGACGATTGCACAGCAATTACATTCGCCGTTTGGGCAAGCTGAGACGAAGCTGTAGCTTGTCCCGAGGTAGATTGGTTGACTGACAACTGAGCAACTTCTTTTGCAACCGAACCTGTAGGTTTCTTACTTGCACAACCCACAATTCCATCGGCATGTGGTCCAGGTTTGACCTTGGGATCAAAACTAGAATGAGGAGCGTTGGGAATAATCTCATATAACAAACTAGACTGAGCATAGATCAAGTCTAGTTCTTGCGCCCTAAAGATTGCTTGTTCCTCATTCTGCACTCCGGATGTAGAAACATCCTTCGCTATATATGGAAATAAATATTTGAGGAACCACTCAAGGAGGAACTCCGGCGGTATAAAGGCTTTAATTAATCTTTTCCGTCTATGCCACTCCTGAATATGATCAGAAATATGGGTGGCTTTATCTTGCCGAAATGTCAACAAGAGTTCAGTACCAACATCATAGCGCACTGGTAGCTAGAAGTGATTAAGGAAAGTCATCACAAGGTCGTCGAACAAGGTAAAGGCACCCCTAGGTAACTCTATATACCATTTCGCCGCAGGCCCTGTGAGGGTGCATTGAAATAGTCTCAAACGGACTGAGTCCTGATGAAATGAATTCGAAGAGCACCATAGGTGGAATGTCGTAACGTGTTCGCTTGGATCCTCTCCTGGTTTTCCTTCGAACTTAGGTATATCCGAAGGAAGCTTGGTAGGGACAGCCGGCCAAGCCAGGTCATGAGCCACAGGATCGTTCGTAAGTCTCGATAAGTCAGGTAGATTCAGTGTTGCGAGGAAAGGGAGCCTAGGATGATGAGGTCTATGGACCGCTCCTTGGTTCATATAGGATTGATTACCACCATGACCTTGGCCATAGTGACCTCCTCCCGTATGATCCGTATAGGGTGGCGTGGAAGCACCATAATGAGGTGGACCTTGACTAGTAAGAGCTACAAAGCCGTAATTGGGAGAGTAAGCAGGTTGTGAATACCTGCCTCTGTAAGGTGAAGAAACCTGTCTGTACTGCATCCCATAATAGGGTCCATAGTTCATCGCTTACGATGCCCCATGAGACACTCCATAGGTAGGTACATACGTTCCGGAAGTAGGAATATACATACCAGAAGTAGGGATATATGTCGTGGAAGTAGCAATCTGACCTCTAGAAACATGAACATAACCTCCTGAAACCACGAATGGTATGTAGGATTGAGACACGATTGGTATAGTAATTGCATTACGAATCTGACTTGTAGCTACGTGCCGACTCAAAGGACCACGTGAATAAGGTGGAGGGTTTACATTTGAAGAACTCGAAAGCAAGGATGAAGGAATCTCTGTAAGAAGATATGTACTAGTGCCTATCGTCACTCGTCTGGAACCTGGTATTCCTATCGGATCACTAACTCTAGACCTAGGAGGTATATAAGATGTAGCTTCCACCGCTGGGATGGAAGGTGCAATGTGACTAGTACTCCCAAACCTCTCCACAAGGTAAGGCATGGGATTTCCCCCAAGCATAGTGTTAGGCTCAAATTCAAACTCGACATTAAAATCCAAATCATGCATAGGAAAACCAGTCGTAGCATAAACACCATAGCTAGTGCTGGCAGGTTCAAAGTGAGTCTCAGCGTCTTTCGACATTCCGTACCGGTAATGTGTCAACGAGGGGTCATCCTTAGAATGAATAGGTCTATCATGCATGGCTCCTATCTCATAAATCACAGGTCCTAACTCAGTTAGGTCGGGTGAAGGATCGTAAGTAGAAGTAAAATCCCCATCATCAACATGAATGGGAGGAGGAAGTGTCTCAGATGTATCCTCTGAATGATCTCCTATGGTGTGTGAATCAATGTGTGATGTAGTCCGCCTGGACTGTCTAGGTCCCTCTACCAAAGGAGGAGGATCAGTAGAAGGCGAAAGTCTTGCTAAACGACGAGAACGGCGTGGAACCACACCCGAATCCACAATGACTCAAAAAATAGCAAAGGCTCTCTATTTACGTCAACCCTAGGCCAACTAGCGTGCACAGAGCAATCACTAATAAAATCTAAAGCCAAAAGAAAGCAAACAAGGGATGGATAAGTGAGCTCCCGAATGTGGCCGGTATGTCTCTCCTAGGAGAGGCTTGAGAGGCCCTTGTCACCACAAGCGGAGGTACGTAACCAATTATTGTGGCCCTCAGCTTCAACGAGTAAAGCAACTGTGTTGTCCGACCCCAACCTGGCTGGGACACATGTAGAATAACCTCTACAAGTACCCCCTCGATATCCTAGGTAAGGTCACTAAGGTCACCTCAATATAATCAAAGCTCAGGTTGACAGTCACAGGCAGGATTGACCGTATGGGCAGGGTAGCAAAGCCCGAAACTCTCGAAAGAGCCCCTAGATACGAATAAAATCCTGGCTATATCGCCAGTGCTACACAGTTATCGACCAGGGGTTATCCCAATCAACAACCACTCACACTGCCTCGTGCTTAACTCCCTTTTGAGAGGAGGATCCTGAGAACGCTGGTTATACCAAGGATTTCACACACTCCCTGGACAGACACCTAGTTGTTGTTGTTTAGTGATCTTGGAGAATTGACTTACAATGAACTATTCCAAGATCCTAAAACCTAAGCTTGTTGGTGCACCCTAGAAAAGAAAAGAGTGTAATTCATTTTAGTTAGAGTTGATTTTAGTTGGCTTTATTACTCAAAAATAGGATATGGTCGTGCAACTAATGGTTTTATGACGCAACAAGCAAAATGCACACCTAACAATCAATGCAAATTCATTGTGTCCATGAAAACAGGGTATGCGTACTACGTGTAATGCACAATTTCTTCTTCAAATGTTGAATGCAAATTTCCCTATATGAATTCCTAACTATTACTCCAAAGCAAATCTAGATCTAGTGCAAGTACAATGCAAAGTGCAAAATGCAATTCATAATGATAAGCAAATGTTTTTGGATTTTTTGAAAATAAAGACATACAAAAAGAAAAAGAATGATTCTACCCACCCCAGACTCTGCAAGCACACATAAACAACATTCCAGCAAAGTACTAAGGTAAAAGGACTCTAATGCACTAATCTTAAACAAAAAATCAAAGATGCCATGACAAGAACTTTCCTAAAAGAAAAAATTTAGGCTAAAAAAAACATTTCTGGTCAGAAACAGAGGTATTAACAGACTCAAGCAGTGCCAAATGAGACTCATCAACTAACAGAATTCACCCAGCAATCCACTATCTTCTACAAAAAGGTAAAAACTAGGGTATACGCGACTGTTCGCAGTAAACCCACGTGTATACGCGAAAATTCCAGAGGAAACCGCGTGTATACGCGATTGTAAGTCAAAAACCCACGTATAGGAATAAAAAGATGAACAGAATCAAGGCAAACAGATAGGCTGAGACTAAGTTTACACCAATCAGACTCTACCAGGCATACATGCCCCCATACCCGACACAGAAACAAGAGAGAGAGAGAGCAATTCAAATACATTGAATGCCAAGAAACCAACCCCCGAAGGACAACTACTAGGAACTCCCCAGCAGAGTCGCCAATTCTGTTATGGAGAGAAATTCCTATGGCTTGGGGTAACACAACAGACAGCTAGACTCCAGAAATCAATCTTTCCCAATATGCAATAGAAATAAAACCATCTAACACTAAAGGATCGAACCTCGTACCTTATTCCGGACGGTTGAAGTACATCCCCGTTGAGCTTTCCAATCTTCAGCTTGAATTGCTATAACACTTCCTCAACAACAAGTAAACAATACAAGCATACTATATTTCATGGTGTTAGATCTATTCTAACATATATAATCATATTCATTCAAATACACATTACTGGACAGGAAAAGATATTTCTATTAATATGAATCAAAGATTACAAGTGACAACCTCTGACGGCACGTCTGCGAACCGGAGAAACTGAATCCCCCACTTGGGCCTCCACCACCTCAATCCTCCATCACTCAGATAGCAAGCTTACTAGCAAAAGGCAAGCTTGGGAAGAACACAACAATGCTCTAAGGGACAAAGGGATGCAGACTCAAGCATAAGTTCTAGCAACAATGGACTATAGTTTCGTTACTGTCAATTCTCTCTTATGCTTTCAATGTACCAAGTGGTTCCTTATATAGCTTTTCAAAGGGATATTGAAAGGTCGAATCCGTGCGATCTCAAGGCATATGGAAGGCCAGGAGTCATATGAGTCGGATCCAAGTCAAGGAAATCTCCAAAAGGATTTGGATTATGCACACATCCTGATGTACGCGACTATAGGGGTCAGATCCACGTATGTACGCGGTTATCGGGGAAAAAGCCGCGTATATCACTTTTATTATGTTTTTAGGGATGATCAAGGACACATCAAAAGACAAAAAGTGGTCCATATGGGCTAATGAGTCTGCAGCGGGACAGGGGAAGGCCATACAATGTGTGATTCACCTAGTGTGGTGAAATCCGCTATAACAACGTTGGCGTTGCTTCTTCTCCTATGACTGGATTGACTCCTACTTAATCCCTACGGTCCCTACCTTGGAATGTAGGGTATCGCCATCGATTCAAATGCTCTTTCCTGTAATTATATTTGAAGAAAGGCTTTTCTATCTTTAAACCAGGGCTTCTATCTTATTTTTAGAGTTCCTCTTTTAATAGGTCTATTTGAACTAGAGGGGATGTCACATGAGTTGAATCTCATCCAGTGGAATTGAATTGGTGTTGATGAGAGGACATTATTAGGCCGAGAACCATTACAAACCGCTCAAGGAGGAGGTACGTTAAATGAAGAGGCCTAACTTTAACGATATATATCGTTGTATACGATAATTTCGATCATGTTTTTGTTTTGATTTGGGTGAAATCAATGGTTCAATAAATGGAAAACAAACTTCGATTCAAATCCAAATTTGTAACGTGGATGATCCATAGTTTTTTACTTCATTATTTTATCTCCATGTTTATCTAAGTTGAAGTATAACTTTGATGTCTACATGGGTGAGAGCATGATTCAATCTTATGCAAATTAGAATTCCTAAGCAATGGGAAAGTTCATGGATGCTTCATAGAGTCACAATTATGCTTCTTTTATTAGTTTCAAATGGATTGTTTCGAAATTCTAATACGATATAGGTATAAGGTTAAAATCTGAAATTTTACTAACATATTCGAAAGGCTAAAACTGTTTCAAACATAAACCAAATTGCATGAACCAAATTGGGATGGCCTTATGATCTCAAATGAATATGTTAGTTATTATGTATTTATAAGTTTCGGATTTGAACTTCGATCGTTTTTAAGTTCATATCTAATGATAGTAGTAGGAGTTACTCAAAAATAATGAAAAACTATATTAATTCATTCATTTGTTTTTATATTTTGAATATTGTGATAATAAAAATATTAAAATCATATATTTTTGGTAAGTTAGAAGGTTTTAAAAAAATATGATGTTAGTAAAGTTAAAAGGAAATGGTGCTTAGTCATGAAGATGAGTTTTGGTTTTGTTTTTCCAATAAAAAAATGTTAGATTATAATTTTGATTAATCAAATATAAAGTAGTTTTTATAGATAGTTGTGTGGTATTAATATTAGCACAGCCATGGCTCTAAACTGAAGCTTATTTAAATCTTAATAAGATGCATTTAAGAGAAATTTTAACAAATCCTAGGATAAGATCTACCTCGGTGAGGATAGGTTGTCTCCACTTTGGGAGATTTGATCCATGTCGGCGCTTGATAGAGCCTAGTATTTGGATCTATGCTCGTATGTATTAAATTGTTGATAGGATGAGAGTCATATAGTTGGAATGTTGGATGTATGTATATTATTTATTAATTAATTGAATTTTTTTATACTGTGAGTTTGTGTGTATAAATAGATTTAATGTTGTTATTGTATCTAGGTATGTATTAGAGATATGAAAGATGCTTAAATAATTGTATTATAATATAAGTGAATTGTAGGTTTTAAATCTGAGTAGTGATTTACATAATTTGAAGTTGTCTAATAATAAATTGTATTTTATTTAACCAAGTTGAAAGATATGTCTAGTGAATTAGAAATTCTTGCAGAACATTAATTGAGAATGAGTTTGTGTATATCATTCCTCACAACCATTCTAGTTTTTATCAACCTTTCATTAGAGGGATTGATATTGCTAGTAAAATTCCTACTATTTATATTTTTTATCTTACTACTGAGTTAATGTAGGAAGAGAAATTCCTAACAAAGGAAATGGAGTAATTTAGAAATGAAATTCATGCAATTGTCTCCATGAAAATATCAACTCAATACACAAATAAACTAAATGTTTATATAATCATTTTAATTTTGGTATTATAATTGTAGTCCTATATGTAGATTACTTGATCATTACAAGTAGTGTAGGCTATGTATATGACTAAATAAAGTTAAAGGAAGTTAAAGAAAGTTTTTTATTATCCTAGATTTGGGGTTCTTACATTGTTTTATTTAATTTGTGGATTTCAAAAGTATGGACATCATATTTCAAATCCTTATGAAAATACCAAAGAGCCACACTTAACTTAAAGTGTAGAAACTTTTGTGAATCTTATTAATTCCTACAATGTGAATTATTAAATGTTTGGTGGTATTGATGTAAAAGTAAATTCAAAATATTAAGGATTTTATGTAACTTTTAGGAAATTTTAGGATTTTCAAAATAAAATAATTTTACCCTATAGAATTTGGTGAATAGTTTTCCAATAAAAACAAACAATGAAATTTAACCCCTAAATTTAGGTACTAATGAATAAGCTATTTCATTACCAAGATGGCTCGCTATTTGGTTAATAGCACTTTGGGTTTAAGTTTGTACAAAATGAATCAACCAATAGTGGTGAGAGCATGTTGGGTGTTATTACTTTGTGCATACAATTACTATTGGTTTTTTCATTGCATGGTCATTAATTATTAATTTCACTATATGTATTTATGGAAAAAGACATAGATTTTAAATGTGAAAAAAATGTTTTTTGGTAAATGAAAGTAATGAAACATTTATTTCGCACACCCTTTGTGCATTGCTTAAATAGTGTTGGATCATTAAGTAAATAAAGTGCATAAATAATCAGGGAAGTGAAGTTATTTAATTTTCTTTTCCACCATGCTATAAAGGAGGCATATCTATTCACTCATTGATGTAATGCAAAGATTTGGATTAATATTAGTTTATTTTATATTCTTTTATAGGATTGGAAAGTGTACAAATACCAATGCTATATAAGGAAGGCATATGAGGTGAATTAGAGGAAACAAGTTTGAGAGTAAATGCATGCCAGGGGAATTGAGGGCTAGAAATGATTTTTCTACTATAAAGGTTTTTGGGCATCAAATGAATGGATGGTAGAGGAGTAGTTCTAAGACATTGAGAAGGAAGTCGTATTCAAGGGTTGTAAGTACTTCTCCATGTTCATATATTATGAATCAATTCAGTTTTCTTCCCAATTCTTGTTCAATGCTTTCCCTTCAAGTTTTATCTTGATGTAGAATTGGTAGGCAATTAGATCTAACCTATATTTATTAAAGATAGTTTGATAGGATAGCAGGAAGTATTTTGTGGTGAGATTTGTAGCTGTGAAGGAGATTCAAGGAGCTGCAAGGCCAACCATCAAGGAACTCCTTCAAACTTCAAGGCTACAAGAGGTATTCTCCTCCCTTCCTCCCCTTCTCAAAATCCATGAAAGAAGGCTTAATATCTTAGGATTATTGTGCTAATTGGTTTGTTTTATGTTGATTGGGATTCACCCACCCCATATAAATACGAGAGTATGATATAGCTTCAGTTGTAGAATACTCCACTAACATATTAACGACCATACTCGAGAGCTACAAGGGTTTTCTCTTGATTTCTTGTTTTCTTGAGTTTTTCCCTTGTTTGGGTGTTTATTACCTTTAAATATTTTAGTTGATTCTTGATATTGATCTTTAAAGCCTTTATTTACGTTTTGGAGTCCAAAATCGGCCTAATTTCAACCTTACATTTTCATTTTTCAAGAAATTTGGGCTCAAATATTGAGCTTTCCTCTTTTGAGATTTGTAACGCGCTTTTCTAGACTATGCGTAGCATTACCACCCCCTCCCCCCACCCCACCACTCTGTGTATCAATACAACATTGAGTCACAACAGTGAGGTAAAGTCATGGTATCTTGATTTTTTTTATTGTTGAATCTTCAGTTTTGGACCATTTTGCTTGGTTTATTCTGCTATAAATGTCTTAGGAATCATCTAAAAGATATTTTAGACAGTATTTACCTCTCTTTTATCAGGATTTAGGGATTTTTGAAGGATTTTAAAATTTTGTGTGCATTTGGCGTTGGAATGAAACTTTTTGAGATCACTAATTTAGGCCTTTAATTGGGTTTATAGTAGAATTTGTAGAACTTTATTTTACAACCAAAACACTTGTTGAGGCCTGTTAGTACCTATTAGGATCATTTTTGAATAATTTAGGATCATTTTCACTTGAATTTAAAACTCTTGGAACTCCTAGTCAGAATCCAGTTCAACCTCCCTCCCCCAATCAAAATTCCCCATCTACCTCAACTTCTTCGGTAGTTTCTACACCTGGGGGGCATCCCCTAGCCCAATTTCCATCATCTAATAGAGGGATCATTTCTAGTATGGGGCAGAACTTACCTATAATTCCTCCACCAACAAACATCCCTCCCCCCAATTCATCTATGGTTTTACTTCCTTCTGGTCAGGACAAATCCTCAAGGGTACATCCTACCATTACTCTGCTTTCTTGGGGATATACTTATCCCAAGAACCAACCACCTACGATCCATCAAGATTATCAAACGGCACCATCGGCGACAGTCTATCCTGGAATGCCTTACCCTGGAAATGTGATTGTACCTTGGCGAAAACCAAATTGGTATAATGTACCATCTTATGGAGGAGATTTTGTAAACACTGCTGGAAGATATGGAGGTCCACCACCTAGAGGACCCATGAGAGGACCTAGAGGACCTGGAGGACCTAGAGGATCTGGAGGATCTTAAGGATCTGGAGGACCTAGTGGACCATTTGGAGGACCACCACCTCGCAGACCACCATCAGTAGGACCACCACTTAAAGGACCACCTTACGGAGGACCACCACCAACTCCTCCTGTAGGCTAACCACCACCTCCCCCTAGAGGCTTACCCCCTGGAGGTCCACCTCCCTCGAGTGGCCCCCCTCCTAGAGGAACTTCAAGTAACCAAAAACCTAACCAACTAGTCTCAGGGGCATCATCTATGCCTGTTTATCAATCTGTGTATGTTCCTACTGGTCCACAAATGCCATACCAGTATTACTAGTATCCTCAACCAAATCAGCAATTTTCATTTATGGCTACGTTAGATTTTCCAGATTGATTAATGATTTGATACATCACTATCCCTTATGGCTAGCTATTCTGGTCAAGTTACCTTCAAATATACCAAAATTTGAATCTAAACCCGGTGAGAATCCTAAGAACCATGTGACAAATTTTCATCTATGGTGTTCATCAAATTCTTTGATGGATGGCTCAATCCTTCTACGATTATTCTAGAGAACCCTCACAAGGGTTGCTGAAAAATGGTATATAGAGCTACCCCAACACCCTTTCTCGCATTTCAATGCTTTAACAATGGAATTTTTAACCCACTTTTAGTTACCAATTCGGTATGAAACAGGTACATACATGTTGACATCGCTTCATCAAACAACATCAACCCATATCTTTGATCATATACATGAATGGAGAAGAAGACATAGGTTAATTAAGGATCCCATTCCTGATTAGTTATTAGTTGATTGGTATACAAAGTATTTACTTCCACTCATTGCTAGAGATGTCACCATGGGAGGCGATGTTACTAAGGAGAAGGCCATTAGCTGTGCTCAGTACCTAGACTTGGTCTATTACTAGTCAGGTACTTTGTATGATTTAATTCTGCATGATTCTCAGCCCACAACTAATCCATCAAGACCTGCAACTGAACCACCTATTGATGGCATTATTGGTTCAATTCAAACACAAACTCCAGAGAAATAGACCAAGAAGCAAACTCAATCCGTTGCACCAGTAAATCAACCCACACCACCACCCAAAAATGCACCCCCTCTTGTTGCTTCCACCAAGGTCAATGCAGTTCAATCCGTTGAATCTTCAGGTGGAAAAAAGAAAGGTAAAAATAAATAAATAAAAACCCGATAATCAACAAGAAGGTAATAAATCACCAAATCCTTATGTCAATTCCAAAGGTAAGAGAAAGGTAAAATATACCTGCTTAATCTGTGGAGGTGATCATTTCACCAAGGAATTTCCTCATCGTGAGGAATTTAATAATTTTTTGAAAATTTCACCCACCCAAGCAGTTCTCAAAGACCCTTTCCCTACCCAAAAGCAATTGATTGATCATCAATCCTCTAGAGAAGAAACCTGATGAATTTTCGTCCGATAAACCCTCAACTTTCACACCTCCTCCTAGTAATGGTATTCATATTGAAAAACCTATACCTGAGGCAATTTTTTGACCACCTAAGAGTACACTACGTAAGATCATTATTAATACTAACACACGTGTTTCCCAATACTATAAAATTGTAGAATATTTGGACCAGGCACTGTGTGCTATATCGACCCTAGAAGTAATCCAAACTTTTCCCGCGCAATGAAAAAATTTGCTCACAGTACTTGGAGCTATGGATCCTGAGAACAATAGCATCATTACTTTCAAACTGGATGACTTTAAAGCTAGGCTATCACATCAGTTGGATTTCCAATTAACCACTAAGATTTCTGGAAAGAATATCCATCGTGACATCTTAAATGAATCCTTCAGTCATGTCTTTGTCTTCTTAGAGAGCCATCGGTTCTCCCAAGATCAATCGTTCACCTACCACACTCAAGGCCTTTGATGGTCATGGCTTTCAACCCAATGGATTACTTCCTGCTATCCAGGTTGAACTGGCCGGGAAATCAGTCTCCATTTACATTGAGGTCATTGACGCTCCTTTGGAATACAACCTACTCCTATGTTGTAACTGGTTTTATGTTATGCAAGTCATAGCATCGACCATTTTTTGGATCATCCAATTCCCATTCCAAGGAAGGATTGTCACCATAGATCAGTTAGATTTCATTACTCCTAATGCTATTTCCAATGATGCAAATAGTGTTCCACTTCTGACTACCCCATAGTATCAAAATATAGGATTAGTAATTCTTAAAGACTCTCCACTCATGGGATTGTTTCCATTTTCAAATCCTCCTCTTGCTTCACATACTGAATCCATAAATATGATTTCTACTTCTATCATAGATAAAGGAAAAATCAATTGTTGAATTAGCATCCCTTAGTCCTTTTGAAGAAGTCTACAATGCGATACAATCCACCAGTGACCCTACCATCAAATATCTTTGTTGGTGGCCTCAGATTTATATCACCTACCATATTTGATAGACAACCCCCCCCATCTCTATATTATCTTTCACATACACTTCCTACCGATGAATCCGTTATGGAAGTTATGTCCCTGGAAGAGATGCCTTGGAGATATCATCATCATCGATATTGTTTCATTCCCCCTTGCCATGTGGTAGAACAACACTTCACATCAGCGGTTTCATCTGATGTAGTCACGAACCCTCAATATATGATTCTCACTCGTGATGTTGAGTTAGAGGGAAATCTATGCAATATTACCAAAACTATTCCAGTGGACATATCAGTGAAACCTGGTGTTTCAAAGCATATTGAAATTGGCCAGCACTCTTCACCTTCTGATGTTCAGTTATATATGGCCTTATTCAAATAACTTCATGATGTCTTCACTTGCACATACAAAGAAATGCGAGGGATTTATCCCTCCATTGTTGTTCATGAGATCAAAACCTACCCTGGTGCCAATCCAGTTCGCCAAAAGTTACGCCAAGTACATCCAAAAAAAGCAGCAACCATTAAGGAGGAAGTTGAAAAACTTCTAAGGTTTGGTTTCATTTACCCTGTGCCTTTAACTGAATGGGTGTCCAACATAGTACCTATGAACAAAAAGCAGGGTACTATCAAGGTTTGTATCGATTTTAGGGACTTGAATCGGGCTTGTCCAAAAGACAATTTCCCCACTCCCTATGTCGATCAAATAATCGATAACTGTGTCGAAGGGGCCATCTTTTCATTAATGGATGGATTTTCTAGCTATAATAAAATTGACATTCTCCCTCTAGACCAACATAAGATGACCATCATTTTCCCATGGGGGACCTTTGCCTACCGAAAATTACTTTTTGGCCTGAAAAAAGTTGGCTCTACATTTCAACGTGCCATGTTGTATGCTTTTCATGATATCAAACACATTGTGGAGCCCTATCTCGATGACTTTCCTGCTCTTTCCAAGCAGCGGGACCTTCATGTCGATCATCTGAGAGTTTTTTTCTTAGATTTCGTCATTTCAACATTGGTCTGAACCCCTACAAATGTGTTTTTTGTGTTGAAACTAGCCGACTGCTTGGTTTCATCATGTCTAAGGATGGCATCTGTATTGATCCTCTGAAGATCAAATACATCCTGGCTCTACCCGCTGCCACTAACATAACAAACTTCCAAAGTTTGCAAGGGAAGGAAAACTTTTTATGTCGTTTTGTCTGCAACTATGCAGAAAGGACACGTGGTTTCATGCAGTTGCTTAAAAAGGATACACATTTTGTTTGGGATGACTTCACACAGCATGCATTTGACAATCTCAAACATGTTCTTACCCATGCAGCTATGTTGCAACCACCTGATTATAATAAGGACTATTCCTTGTATGTGGTTGCATCCATGTCAACTATAGGCATGGTCCTAGTTCAAACAGATGAACACAACCAAGAACATGCAATATACTATGCTAGTAAGAGTCTTCTAGACTATGAAACTTGATACTCAAATGTAGAGAAACTAGCTCTAGCCACAGTCATCGTGGTTCAGAAGTTCCGTCCCTATATCTTGCTTCGCACTACTACTGTTTATGCTGACTCTAACCCCATGTACTACATTTTGACATGTCAGGTACTTGGGGGAAAATAATCATGATGGATCATTATCCTCCACGAATTTGAGTTGGAGTTTGCTCAAACCACTTCCAACAAGTCCCTCTTTTTTATTGAGCTTATATGTGACCTTCCCCGTACTACGAAGGAAACAGATCCCATCGATTCATTGCCTGATGAATGTTTTTTTCTCATTAGTAAGACAGATCCATGGTATGAAGATATCATTCTTTATCTCTAGACTCTATGATATTAGCTCACTGCCACTCGTGATGAGCATCGTCGCATCCACCACCAAGATAAATACTATCTTGTTTTGAATGATACCTTATATTGTCATGGCGTTGATTCTATATTGCAACGTTGTCTTACACATGAAGATGTTGAAATTGTCTTGAATGGTTGCCACTATGGAGCTTGTGGCAGTCATCTCTTCAGGTTGTCTACTGCCCAGAATATCTTGTGCGCAGAGTATTTTTGGCCCTCGATTTTCAAGGAATGTATTGAAACTATCAAGAAATTCCCACCCTGTCAAATTTTTACCACCAAGAAGCACACCCATCCATCTCTACTCCATCGTGTCATCGCAGTTGGCCCTTTTTTTAAATGGGGCATATAATTTATGCATTGTTGACCTACCTTAGCCAGGGGGCATGTCTACATTATTGTGGCTATGGACTATTTTACTAAGTGGGTTGAGGCTATGCCCACATATGCTGAAGATGGAAAAACAACTACGTTGTTGTTGTTTAACCATATCATCGCTAGGTTTGGGATTTCTAGGGCCATTATTACCAATTATCGGTCACACTTCTAGAACAAAATGATGGTATAACTTAGTGAAAAGTTAGGGTTTCGCCATGATAACTCCATACCTTACTACCCTCAGGCCAATGGCCAGGTTGAAATCATAAATAAAGTGTTAAAAACCATGCTTCTGCTAATGGTAGGGAAAGCCAAATCAAATTGGCACTTGCAACTATTTTCTGCACTTTGGGCCTATAGGACCACTGTAAATACTTCCACCGGATTCACGCCTTTTCAATTGGTATATGCGCTAGAAGAAACTCTCATGATAGAATGCGAAATTCCTTCTCTAAAGCTCATTGTGGAACTTTTACCGAACACCACCATAGAAGACGAATGATTTATGTATTTGAATAAGCTGGATGAAACTCGTCGCGATGTTGCCTTATCAAATTAGGCACACAAATGGTGGATGAAAGCCCAATATGACAGAATCGTTCAACCCCACTCTTTCAATGAGGGATATATGGTCTTGACCAATGACCAGAAGCATGATAAGATGGGGTCAAGAAAATTCGAATCTATGTGGCACAAGCCTTACATTATCAGTCACTTTTTGGAAAAGGGTTCATATGAGTTAGTAGGCTATGATAAGATACCCTTGGGGGATCCCTACAATGGGCTCTACCTTAAAAGATACTATTCCTAGGTCATCTATCATAGGCTCTTTGTAAATACTGTTTACAGATTGCTATTTGTTTTGTTTTGAAAAGTGTGGTTTGTTGCATTATATGAGATGTGTTTTTAAAACCCTACATATGTATGTCCTATGTCTAATGGACAGATGACCACTTTTATAGGTTTTACGGATGATGCTAATTGCTACACATTGAATCTTGCATCAGCAGCTTGGGTAGTATACTCTCCTATAGGTGATCTGGTGAGTTCAAGGGGTGTTTGTTTAGGTCCTGCTAAGTCATGTTTTTGTTTTCCATCTTCTAATAATTTTATTTATGATTTGAAGCTTGGTTTTTATTCCTAGAAAATTTTGTTGATTGACATAATTTGAATTTTTCCCATTAGCTTTTATGTTATTTGATTCCTTAGTTTATTTTTACAAGTTTTGGTTTGATTTCATGATCAAAGGGCTTATATAAGGCTTATATGGATTAAAAATTCTAAAAAAATAGCATAAAAGTTTAATCGAGACTCATAAACTAAGTTTAAACCCTTATTATTAGCTTAATTTTTGCAAATCATTAACCTAAATTTTCTTGTAGTGCAAGTCAGAAACAAATGCATAGAGACGCTACAAGAAAGTCACGTAAGTTAAAAAAAATCTTTCAACGTTGCGGAAATTTAGTTCTCTAAAGCTCCGATGAGATAGTTGATAGAGCTTCTGATCACTGATCGTGAAGCCAATGGTCTAAAGTGTCACACAAGTTTAAAATCATATTTCGACGTTGCAGAGATTCAATGGTCTAAAGTGCCGACACTACGGCACCATAATGGTTTAAAGCTCCGACGAAGTAGTTGATAAAGCTTTCGATCGTCAATCACGAAGCTAGTTCTCTAAAGAACTGTGGAAGCATAGTGATCTAAAGCTCTGACGAGGTAGTTGATAAAAATTCCGATCACCGACAAGTTAGTAATGGGAAGTGTTGATTCGTTCACTCTTGAACCTCCAATCGCCGAAGTTGAGAAAGATTAGTTGTTAGTGATGGGAGATGCCGATACCACAGGAACATTTAAATGTTAATCACTGTAACAAGTGTGAATATAATCATGAAGGTGAATCGTGGTGGTTTTTTTTGCAGAAGTGATGGTATAATTATGGAAGACCATAATGAGATAAAGGCGTTTCGAACAATGTTTTTTCCTGAAGTGCACGTAGAGCAGGTGGAAATCGTGGCAGAAATTTAGTACTTGAAGATCGTAATTTTGAAACAGAGTGAAAATTAGGGCTTTCAGGAGTGGTTGTTTGAAGTGTCAAAACAATCAGAGGAAATTGGGGCATGCAGTTCGACACCTTATAGACAAGAGAATAGAATTTCAGTTGCTAGATTAGTTGTTTTAATAGGTAAGTTACGAATTGTTTTCTAAGGTTTATTAATTTGGGGTTTTTCTAAACAGAAGATTAATGAATGAATTGAGGGTAGACTTTTAGTTTTTAAGCTTAATTGATACTAAATGATGGATGCTCGGTAATGAAGTTAAATTATTGTCTAGCTTAAAAGACAGTCAAAGTGTGTTGTATTTATAGAAGTTATTGGACAATATTTCAAAATGAAAAAGAGTGGAAAGACCAATAGGGAAGAACCCTCAGAATTAAGTTGGGTGAAAAACTTTCCAGATTGTGCACAGTTGTTTGCAAAAGCAGGATGGTTAGTGTTCTTTGAAAAGATTGAAGGATATCATTCAGAGGTTTCTTACAAGTTTGCTCAATGTTTAGACAAGGATGTAGTGTCTTTTGACACTTTGAAATTCAAATTAACCAGGGAGTTACTAACATAAGCAACATGGATTCTAGATGAGGGAGAATTTTGGTTCAAAAAGGTGCCCTTCACCTTTGATGCTAAGAGATATTTGCTTCTAGGTGTAGTAGCAGACTGGGGAAAAGTTGTTCCCATTCAAAACTTTAAACCTGAGTGGATTGAACCTATCAAAATCTTACAAAGCTATGTCACCTATGAGGGGATATTTTCCTTTGTGTTTAAATATCATTTTAGATTCCTTCAACATCTCATTCATGAATCTAAAATGAATATTCCTTTCTTCTTTTTTAAAATCTTACAGAAGATGTCATGTAGAGTGAGAGAACACCAAGACCATACAAAACAATCAGTTTTTCAGCATGGGCTCATAAAACTCATTATAAGTACTGTATTGCAAAAAAGAGAAAAGACATGGGAGCACTTCTTATTTTGATCAAGTTTCAAGACTGAGCAAGAGGAATAGTCCCAAAAGAGATAGGTAAATAAGGGTCAAACTCTAATTAAGAAGCTTAAAAAGAAAGCTATAGTCAAAGATGAAGAAATTGATAAACTAGGAGAAGCTTCAAATCAGGAAAATGAAAACATTGAGTTTTGGCAGCAAGTTAATGTTGAGGAAAGCAAAGTTTTACAGTCAGAGATGAAGGAATTTAAGCCAGTTGAAGAAGTTTTACCTACAGAACCAGTTCAAGATGCAAAAGAAGATATTAAGGAGAAAAAGCAAATCCCTATTACAGTACTCTCAGAAGAGGATGACAAATACTTGTATGATGAGGCTAGAGTTCCTGTTACTAATGAAGCCAGGGTTTGTGCTAAGCAAGAAATTCACACTCATTATGATGTGGAAACAGTGTCCAGAAAGAAAAGAATGAAGGTTGCTGAATTTGCCTCAATAACTCATCAAGGAAAGGTTCTGAATATGTTGGGAGAGGTTGGAGCAGTCTGGAGACCTAGGACAAGGCCAAAGAACAAACTTAGGTTGAACATGAAAAAGGTACTGAATCCCAAATTGGCTAAAGAAAAGGTTACAGTAATAGAAGAATCCTCATCTCAATAGAAATTATATGATAGTGAAGATGACAGTAAAGAAATTATGAAAGATAAAAAATCAATAGTATCAAAAGATAAATCTGTCTTCACTGATACTAAGATCTCTGATATTTTCTTGGAGATTCAAAATCAGTTGATTCAAGAATAGTAGCAAAGTGAAGTAAAGAGTTCTTTTCTAGAGAAAAGAAAGATAGTTGAAGAAGAAGTTCACTGCAATGCTGAAACTGAAGAACATCTAGAGATTCCTGTGACCTCCACAGAGCTCATGAAGGAGGATGAAGAAATCTATGAGAAACTGAAAATCCCATGGACACCAAAAGGGATACAAACAATATCACGGAATTAATTGCAGTTTCTAGGGAAGCTCTTAAAACGAAAAGGCAAACAAAGAATTAGTTCACACAGCTAAATCAGACTATCCAGGAGCTGACTCGGCAGAATGAGGAACTAACAAGGAGGGTTGCAGACTTGGAGGAAGATCACTTGAAAGCTAGAAGGAAAGATCAAGCTTGGGAGAGGATTGCTTTACTATTTGAAGCAACTAAAGACTTGTAAAGTTAGTTAAGAAAGTCAGTTATTGGTTAAGTTTGGAAAGTCATTTTATTTTTGTATAATAATAGTTTAGATTGAAATATTCGAGGGATAGTCTAAAAGCAGTTAGGATTCATTTATTCAACTGATTTTGAAGGAATGGGATAAATGTAAGTTTGAAAGAGGACAAAAGGTTCAATTTTTTGTTGACAAGGGGAGGCTATCAGGCTTTGTTTATGAGCTAAGTGTAAAGACTCTTATGTGTTTTTGATGACTAAACTATGAAATATATCCACTATATTCCCTTCATATTATTGACTGGTTTCATTTCTAATTTGTGTTAATTACTCAATTGGTATATTCATTTCCTGTTTAATTTTTTTATGCTTGAAATGCTTTCTAACTATGGGTGAAAATCAGTATTGTGTTTATTCTATTGGATTATGGTTTATATGTTATGCATCTCATTCATTTAAATGCTCATGATTTAGTGTTTGATCTGGTCTTATGAATGTTTTTCCTCTTATCTTCAAACTGTTCAACCAAAACTCTAGAAAACCCTATTTTACTTTATTTTGATTTTTGAGATTGTGTTGGCTTGTTCTCTTGTAGTTTGGGAAAAATATCTGGCACTAATAGGTCCCTCCACCAACAATCTAGCAGAATATCACGCAGTGATTGGATTGTTGACGGAATCCCTAGCTAGTGATGTAAGAGAGATTAGGGTTTACCTAGACTCTGAATTAGTTTTTCGACAACTTAACCGAGTTTACCTAGACGTTGAATACTATAGGATCGATACACTCTAGGGAATATAGCATATGTTCCCTAGTGGTCAGGTGGGAAGATCTAATCCCCACAACCTTCCTCATGGTATAAACTATCGTCCTCAAAACGCATTCCACTATCTGTTGGATATAGAGATTCCTAGATTGGGCATGCATCCCAAGTGCACAATATCTATCAATTATATCATCCAAGGAAATATCACCACCCCGTGGGCCAGATAGAACTTGTTATCACTCCAGGAAACTCCTCTAGGTTGCAGCTCGAGGATGCCTAGTAACTTAAATGTTTTTAGGTTTTTATAAATGGATCAAGTTAGGTGACCTATAGAACCTCACACTCTCAAGACATGCATGAAAATCAATCAGGGATAAGGCTTCTAACTACCACCGTTCAAATTTTTGATAATATGGTGCAGAGATGGAGAATTTATCATCCTGGCAGATTCATACATAAAAAAGATATATATAAATGGCTAATCATAACAAGGAAGGTACTTATAATTCAAATCATCAATATGCCAATAGGATGACAGCTATTAGACATCAATAAACCTGAATAACACATTCAAGCATAAGCACAGAATAGACAGAAAATGGAAGCTGAACATATGATAGCAAAAGAGCTTAAATTAGGTCATGAGCAATATGAGAAGCTTGACAATAGTAATGGTCTACAAGTCCCCGAAGTCGAACCCTTTCTTAAAAATAAGTCTTAGGATTTATAGCCTTTACAAAAATATTCAGATCCTAAAAAATTGGATCTGTTTTACTAAAAAGAGATAAAATTAATGTTTTTTGCAAAATTAGGTCAGAAACCCTAACTTAACTACTAGTCTATCTAATGCTAACTCTTGTTTACTCATTGAACTTTTTGATGACTGCAGTGAGCACTAAAGTATAACTTTAACCTGTCATCCGATAGATAAGCCACTATTGGTAAAAAAACAAGTAGGGTTTGTGACCCTTTTCTTCATGGTTGTATCCTCAAAACTAGAACAGACCTCTCCCAATGGTGTTTTCCAACAAATTTCAGCTTTATATTTCATCCTTAAGGTAGTTGTACTCGCCAAAACTGGTTCTGTGTGCCAAAACATCTTTTTACACCCTTTTCTACATTCAATGGTTAAGGAGTCAGAATACTAGGTCTGTTAGCTGCCGAAAGCTCTGCTTTCAGTGGCTAATGAACAGCTGTTGCATTCGCCTAAGCCATCGAAAGCTCTATTTTCTGCAAAATTTTATTTATCCTTTAAATCAGACTTTTACACTTTACTCCCGTCCTTTTGGTACTTTCTCAACCTACATAAGATTTTGAATATCAACAATATCATGGGCTACCTTCGAATTCTGAAGGCTAATAGCGCATTTGCTAGGGTTTCCAGCGCAAGGTGTGTTCTAGGGTTTAAATATTTCTTCTGCAGCCTTGACCTTCTTATCATCCTATAGAGCCTCGAGTTATCCTTCATCAATCTTAGATTTCTTCAACCTGTATAATAGCACATCATGGGCTGCCTCCGAATCCTGCAAGCTTATTGCTACCTTTGCTAGGGTTTCCAGTGCAAGATGTGTTTTAGGGTTAGGGTTTGGATTTTTCTTCTAAGACCTCTAGTTCATGTATTTTCACTAATAACTAGTTGATTCTCTGGGACCTAGGTTTGATATTTGAAATATTCAACATCTACATCAAATCTTCATGGACTAACAGATAAGGTCGAAAATGCCACCTGGAGGAATGGCAGGTCATCTTTTTCCCTAAAACTTTGGCCAAACTACTAAAAAATGGGGCTCAGAGATGTATTTGGTCCTTCAAATATACAACACATGTGTATAAACTGAAATATTTTTTTGTATGTTGATTTTTTTTGAGAAAAAACCTCTCTCATTTTTCTGGAATTCGTTTTAATTTGCCCAGGATCTATATTTCAACAACATGTGTCAAACAGGAAATTCTAGGATCCGAAAATTAGGTCTCAAAGATGGATTTGATTCTCCCAGTATGCAACACCTATAGGAAAACTAAGAGAGGTTATTGTTTTCTGACCTGTTAGGAACAAAAAACTCCAAGTGTTTTACGAAATTATTCTCCAGTGGCTCAGAATCATCGTTTAAAAAAAAATCCTTTTCATAGTACAACACCACTTTCGGTGGCTTGGAGCACCCTGAAATTTCTGTATTGGCTACCAAAAGCAAGGATTTCGATGGCTAATGAACTATTGGTACGTTCACCTAAGCCACCAAATTTCCCTTTTCAAAAAACATGATCAACAGGATTTCGGTGGTTAACGTGGTCCTGAGCTGAAGTTGTTAGCTGCCGAAAGCTAGCTTTTCATTGGCTAATAAACTGTCGAAAAGTCCGCCTAAGCCACTAAAAGCTAAAATTTCAAATTTTCATGAAAAATAGAGCACCAGCTATTCAAACTTTGTTAATCACAAATAAAATCTCATAATGCATCTTGAAATCCTCATCATCGAGCAAAAATAAATTGTATGAGTGAACTTATCGAAAAATAAATTTATTTTGGGAGATAATAGAACTTTTAGATTTTTATCATTCAAGCTAGTATTATCTTAAGATCTTTAACTACGAGAATAACAAGCACAGCAATCAAACAAAAGAAACAATGGACACAAAGATTTTCCTCGGGGAAACCATAAAGGAGAAAACCTCGCAACTTCCTCAGAGATAGAATCAAAAACAAAAGTAAAACCCCAAAAACAGTAACATGATCTCGCTACAGCAGTAGTCTCTCTCTTGTCTCAGCAGCTTCTCTCTCACTCATGCACCCTAGTGAGTGAATTTGTGTGTGATAAATAAAGAGGCTCACTCTCTATTTATATTCTTTTGTTCACTTAATGTCCACTCCAACATGTCGGCCTCACTTAACAATTACTTACTAGATCCGACATCTCTAGGAGAGTCTAATAACCCTAGTGCCCCACAACTTGTGGGAACTTTTCCCCTCCAATGAATAAGGAGGGTTAACCTTAACATAATGGTGGGGACTATTGCCCCGACTTACAATAATGCACCTAGGGTCAACTTCTCTAGGATAGTATAATAACCCTAGGGCCCCACAACTGCAGGGACTTTAACCCTCGATCAATAACAGGGTTACCCACAATGACTTTACATGACTTGTTTACATTATTGAATCTCCCGATAGGAACATCGAGATATGACATGACTCAATTACATTATAGATGCTTCCTGGAATAAACATCGGGGTACAATACATAAAATATACAAGTGAATACATTTTGAAGTTACAATTACATCAACACTCCCTCTTAACTAGGAAGGTATTCTCTTGACACAATTTATTAGCACAAGTCTTCTTCTCTGTATCATATGGATCATCATCAAGTCATGTTTGCATTCAAGTCATCTTCATATTCAAGTCATATTCATCGTCAAGTCATCTTCATCAAGTCTGGATCATCACTTGATCATCATCAACACTGGATCACTATCATCATCATTGCTTCCGCTATCTCAATCAAATGGTGCTATCTATTCATTCTTCTTGTCACAGGAAGTTCTATAGAGCCAGCCCTTTTTCATGCTTGTTGTAGGCCTATCCTCCATGTAGGTCTTCTTCAACACTTATATCTAACCCTAAGTCAGAAAGGCTCATCGAGCACTTACAACTGACCATGAGAGGAACACATCCAACACCATGTTAGAAAGGCACACCCAACACTCACATCTGACCATGTGGGAACACATCCCACAACCCTATCAGAAACACCTAGAACTCACATCCAATCATGGGAGGAACACATCCAATAACCATACCAGAAAGGCTCAACACTTATATCTTACCATGGGAGGAACACATCCTATCAACCATGTAAGAAAGGCACAACACTTATATCTCACCATGGGAGGAACACGTCCTATCAACCATGTAAGAAAGGCACATCACTTATATCTTACCATGGGAAAAACAAATCCTATCAACCATGTAAGAAAGGATCAGCACTTACATCTTACCATGGGAGGAACACATACTATCAACCATGTAAGAAAGCCTCTCAGTCCCAGACTGAAATTCCTGGTAACTGACCAGGTGTCTCGATTCTCCCAAAGAATGGCCTTCAATGCTTATATATGATCATGTGGGAACATAACCCACAGTCGACTAAGAATGGCTTAGCACTCACATCTGACATGGAAGGAACCAATCCTCCCACAATGACAGAATGGCTCAGCCCTTACATCTGACCATGGAAGGAACCAATCCTCTCACCATGTCAGAATGGCTCTCAACTCTAGGATAAGTATTCCTAGTAACTGACTAAGTGCCTCCATTTGGAGAATGGCATTCAACACTTATATCTGATCATGTAGGAACCAATCCTACAATCAGCTCAGAATGGCTCAGCACTTATATCTGACATACGAGGAACCAATCCTCTCATCATGTCAAAATGGCTCATACCTTACATCTGACCATGGAAGGAACCAATCCTTTCACCGTGTCATAATATCCCACAGACTCATCACTTCCCCTTGGAGGGAACCTCGATCTAGAGAACACCAAGATTCTCCCTGAAGTACTCAAACTAAACTCTAGCCAATGGCTTAGTCAATACATCAGCTATCTATTCGTCCATTGCAACATACCAGAGCTTCACTCCTCCTCTCTACACCATATCCTTGATATAGTGATATTTGATCCCAGTATGCTTCGACTTGTCATGGAACACCGGTTTCTCCAACAACTTCACACGACTCTGGCTGTCGCAATATATACAAGTAGAATCTAACTAGAGATCAAATAAATTAGACAATAGCTTCCTTAGCCATACTACCTCACAACTAGCTACACAAGCTGCGACATACTATACTTCCACTGTACTCAGTGCCACGCAAGACTTTTTCTTGCTAAACCAAGAGATCACACCTGATCCCATACTAAAGCAACACCTTGAAGTGCTCTTCCTATCGATGGCACTGCCTGCCCAATCTGAATCAACATAACCTTCCAGGTTAATCTTTTGATTTGCCTCATACTTGAGCCCATAATCAACTGTACCCTTCAGGTACCTCAGAATATGCTTTGTAGCAATCAAGTGAACATGTCTAGGATCTGTCAAGAATTGGCTCAAGGTGTTCACAGCAAAGAAAATATATAGTCTCATATTCGTCAAGTACATAAATGACCCAATCATCTGACGATACATCGTGTCATTAACTAAATCTGATGAAGCAACACTCAGTAGCTTCAGGTTCGATGCCATAGGTGTGGTCATGGCCTTCCATTCCATCATCCTAAACCTCTTTAGGATCTCTACTACATACTTCCCTTGTCCCATGGAGATTCTGCCACACCTCCATGCCTAGAAAGTAGTGCATCATATCCAAGTCCTTCATCTTGAACTTGGCAACAAGTCTCCTTCTTGCAACTTCTGTCAGGAACAAGTCATTGACATATAACAGGAGCATCACTAGTCTTCCACCTTCAACCTTGAGGAAAAGGTTGGAATCCTCTTTACTCTTAGTAAGCCTAGAGTCACCAGTAAGTTATCCATCCTATTGTACCATGTCCAACCATGGGATATTTTGTAGTCACTCCCTCTGAAGTTAAGCATCATACTCCCTCTATCTTTCATACTCTATGCACTCTTTTTGTGAGAAGCCTCATGCTACGAATCTTGCCTTGTATCCCACGATGTTTCCATCAACTGCGTGATGGAACTATGAACTTCCCTTCATGTATTGATACTGCATCCTAGACATCATTCTTGTTGAACTGGTCTTCCCTTTCTTCTTGGTTACTTCTTTATAGCTGGAAGGTTCTGCATCAATGATGTCACTACATTTGTCATATTATTCTTTATCTATCGTCACTTATTCTTTGGAACAAGTCTCATCCTTCTTTTCTTGTAGGTGATTATGTACACAATCTTTCCTACAAGTCAAATGCATTAGTTGTATGGTTAGAAACATTTCATAAGGCATATTCATAATGGAAAATTCTTATGCATAAATATATGATCATGCAACTATTTTAGCCAATAAAACATTCATCCATATCTCACGAAACGTTTCTAGATGCCTTCCATCTATACCAGGACAACATTGAGATTGTGCACTAATCCAATATGTCAGCAAAAATGTTTCATTCTATATAAGTAGCAATGGAGAGTTGTATAGCACCATGAGCTACTTACCCATCACATGTGTATTAGTAGTATGTTGTCATTAATGCAAACATTCTATCATGCATAATACATCAATTGAATATAAACAAATGCATAACAAAATAATATTATGAAATGACAATTGAATGCTTATCTTTATTTGTTTCATGGGTAGACTCCTTCTTGATCCTTAAGCTTCATCATCTTCTTCATTCATACTAGCATTGTTTCTTATCCAAATGATAAGATGGATAACAAGTTCTTCAAGAGTTGATTCCTTCATATTCCTCATCGCTTGAGGTATCTTCTTTGGATGGTGAGAGCTTGATCTTCAGTTGCTCCCATCTTCTCTTCTCTTATTATGAGTCAAGCTTCTTCTTCTTCCCAGAGTCTGCTGAAAGTAATCACTTCCTTTTGGCACACATTCCTCGCATGAATGAATCCCATGATCCTGGGAGGCCATTCAAGGTGGCTATCACCACTTCTACATTTTCCACTTCTTCTTCTACTGCTACAAGTTGTTATTTGATTTGAGAGACCCTTGTAAAGTATGACTATATGGTCTCTGCATTCTGGATATTCACAGTGTACAACTATTTTCTGAAATTCATCTTCTGGTTTATGTTCTTCCGTTCAAATAGCTTGGTCGAGGAGTCAAACATCTCTTTCGGTGTCTATAGGGAAGACACTTATGGTATAAGTTGATCCATGATTGAATCAGCAATGATCTTATTGAACTTGACCAAGTTCTTCTTGTCTAAGGATTTTAGCCTCACCTCCCTCTAGAACTAGAACCTCTCTACTTATGTAGGTGTCCAATTCATTATCTTCAAAGAGATCATATACTTCCATGCTTGGAAGTTGTCAACTTCACCAAGATTTTCATCAAGCTGATGTGATAGATCACTTTGAAATGAGAACTGAAAATGAAAATAGCAATAGATTAGATCTTACCGATTTGAGGTGTATGTCGTGGTTCCGGAGCTCGCTGATCTAGGGTTTGTCAAAGAAATCCTAATTTTCAAAATTTGGAATATTTCAGATTTGATTGGATAGAAATATAGACCTCTTCAAGGTGAGCTGCCCAATATACTTATTTTCTAAAAATAGTGGAGGGAAGCTCCTGGAACAAGAAGCCCTAGTTTACCAATTTCTTCTGCAAACATGCCTGACACTGTTTCTATGGTATCTCTGAAATTACTGATCCTTTGTGTCTAAAACTTCACACTGATGTAGCCTCACTTGTACCTATTCTGACAATATATGTTTCATCAGAATTGGTTTCACCAATTGGTACTTATGATTGTTTTCCCAAGGTGACATGTTTCAGGACTGTTCAGCATACCGAAGGTGTACATACTACCACATGTCACAGTTCCATATTTAGGTTCTTAAAATTATACAACAAAAATTACAGTTCGTTCCCTTTCTAGAACACCTACAGAAATTTCATTTGGACCTTTTTAGTCCGAGATATAGCAATTCTCCCCAGGTGTCCTGTTTAGGGATGAATCCTAGAAGAAGATAGAACCCTAACTTGGAGGGATCATATCTCCTAGAATATAGTGAATATGAACCTAAATTTTGGACACAATGTAAACTAGGATACTATCTTCGACCTGTGGAATTTTCAGCTTTTGATCCTTCTCCAATCTTGAGATATAGCGAATGTACCAAAATGTATCAGTTTTAGTATTTTAGGGTTTTTCCCGACCCGGGGTCAAACTAGGCTTTGACTTTCCCAGAGTTATACCCAACCAAAAATCTCAACCCAGGTCTCTAAACTTCAATTTTGATGAGGAGAGAAATCCTATGCCAGGTTCACTCAAAAATTCCTCTTCTGTAAGAAGACCTAATTTCCCACACCAAAAACTAAAAATGCTTGGAATCGAATTCCGCTTCGATAGAAAGATGCACCCTTCATTGGAGTCTCAGCCTAGCATAATTCTGTTGATGGATTGTGGAGAGAGACCCAAAAATTAAGAAGCCCTAGCTTCTGCAACTGCACAATGTCTTCTTCTCAGGTTATCTTTGATTCCATGTTAGATTTTTATCATTCAACCTAGTATTATCTTAGGATCTTTAACTGAGAGAATAACAAGAACAACAATCAAACACAAGAGACAATGGACACAAATATTTTCCTCGGGAAACCATAAAGGAGAAAACCTCGCAACTTCCTCAGAGATAGAATCAACACCAAAAGTAAAACCCCAAAAACAGTAAGATGATCTCCCAACAGCAGTAGTCTCTCTCTTGTTTCAACAACTTCTCTCTCACTCATGCGCCCTAGTGAGTAAGTGTGTGTGTGATAAATAGATAGGCTCACACTCTATTTATATTCTTTCTTTCACTTAATTTCCACTCCAACATGTCGGCCTCACTTAAAAATTACTTACTAGAGCCGACATCTCTAGGAGAGTCTAATAACCCTAGTGCCCCACAACTTGTAGGGACTTTGTCCCTCCTATCAAAAAGGAGGGTTAACCTTAACACAATGGTGGGGACTATTGGCCTGACTTACAATAACTCACCTAGGGTCAACTTCTCTAGGATAGTCTAATAACCCCAGTGTTGATTTATTTGTAACTTCAGAATGTATTCATCCGTATATCTTATGTATTGTACCCTGATGTTTATTCTGGGATGTGTTTGTAATGTAATTGAGTCATGCCATACCTCGATGTTTATTTCGGGAAGTTTCTATAATATAAACAAGTCATGTCAAGTCATTGTCGGTAACCCTCCTATTTGTCAAGGGTTAAAGTCCCTGCAATTGTGGTGCCCTAGGGTTATTAGACTACCTTAGAGAATTCGAACCTAGGTGATTTATTGTAGGTTGGGGCAATAGTCCCCACCGTCTAAGTCAAGGTTAGCCTTCCTTGTTGAGCAGAGGGAAAAGTCCCCACAAGTTGTGGGGCACTAGGGTTATTAGACACTCCTAGAGATGTCAGCTCTAGTAAGTAATTGTTAAGTGAGGTCGACATGTTGGAGTGAGTTTCAAGTGAACGAAAGAATATAAATAGAGAGTGAGTCTCTATATTTATCACACACACGCACACTCACTCATTGGGGCACATGAGTGAGAGAGGAGAATCTCTCTCAGTGTGAGAGAGAGAACAAGCTATGGAGATCATCTTTTTTGTTTTTGGGTTTTATTTCTGCCATTGGTGCTCATTCTATCTTTGAGGAAGTTGTGGGGTTTTCTCCTTTATGGTTTTCCCGAGGAAAATTATTTGTGTCTCTTGTCTCTTGTATTTATTGTTGTGCATGTTATTCTCTCAATTAAAGATCCTAAGATAATTCTAGCTTGAATGATAAGAATCTAACACCTAGGGCCCCACAAGTGTGAGGAATTTAACCCTTGATCAATAAGAGGGTTACTCACAATGACTTTACATGAATTATTTACATTATCAAATCTCTCGATAGCAACATCGGGATATGACATGACTCAATTACATTACAGATGCTTCTCAGAATAAACATCGAGGTACAATACATAAATATAGAAGTGAATACATTTCAAAGTTACAATTACATTAATAAGAACCACGTGTCTCCCTCTCCAAGATAGCCCAGTCAAGAAGTATATCTCCGCAATGGCAATGGTCAAAGTGTGGGTCCTGAACACAAAATGTTGCTTCTAGGGGTCCCACATGTCGATGATATACTCTAAGAGGCATATATAAGCCTTCATACCTGGCACCCTCAAATATTTTTGTAACCCACAGTTATGCAAGGCCTCTATAGTGGTGGGATCTTTGACAACTTGGAAATTTGTTGTTTCATTCTCACGCTCTTTCCATATTAACATGGGTTGGATGTCGTTTTACACCTGCAAGACATCATAAACATGCATTAAAACCAAATTCATTGATGAAAGAAAGACATAAAATTGATTTTAATGGATGGAGGGCATGGTGTTTTGAAAAAACCCTAGCTGCGGTGCATTTTTCCTGCACAGAAAGAGCGCCCAACCCTTATGTTGGCTACAGACAGAGCACCTACAGTGCCTCTATCTCAACACTGTAGAGCTCCTAGTTTAGTCTCTCCTATCGGATTTGGATGTAAATCGCCTACGGTGTACTTTTCCCAACACGACAGAGCATCGTCGCGCTCATGGTTGGAAAAAAATGGCACCGCTCAACACATGGGTCGGGCTTCCAAAACGCCCTAAAACCCCTCCATCTCCAGTCAAAAGCAAAGATTATTAGCATGGGAATGAAAAGAATAGTTTTTCCATTTACCTCCTCCAAGCAGTTTGAGAAATGGTGGACCATAGCACTCGTAATTGCCAAGAGAAACTTTTCCCTTTTTGCTCCAACTGCAAGTTCTTCAAATGGTAAAATAACATTGGTAATAATTTTTTACCACTACCTCCTATTTATAGCAATTTTGGTCTTTTTATTATTATTATTTAATTAGAAATTATTTTTTAATTCAAAAATTACTTTAATAGAGTGGGTTATTATTTATTTTTTATATAGTTCATAACAAAGTTAGCTTTAATGTTCCTTTTAAGCTTCCAAGTCAAATCTATACGGCTCATGGCTATGGTTTAAGCTCTTGTTGTCTTTTTCAAGATTAGAGTGGAAATCTAAAAGTATCGAGCATCTTTTTACACTTTTCACATGCTCGTTAAACAACCAGTAAAAGAGTGTCGAGTCCACTTTTGCTCCTTTTTTAGACTCATAAAAACTGGATTATGAAAAAGAGAACCCATTATAGATTTATAGTTAAGCTCTTTTAAGTCTCCATAAAAACAAAAAAATATTTCCAAGCAAACTTGTTTCGTTCACACTTCTAAAAGTATCAGAATGACCGACTAATCGATAGTAGTTTATCTATTTTTCGGACTGATTAGGGTTATTTACGAAAAAGGACCTTTTGGAGTCCCCTTGTGTCTTCGTTCAGACTCTCTAAACATGAACGGTGCTGATTTCACTTTCATCGGACTCATAAAAATCAAACAATGAAGGACCCTATCTACAAACGAAACCCTCCTTTCTCAGGTTCGTAAAAAATGTGAAAATGGACTCATTGCTTGATGAGCCACAACGAGTGGTTGTTACCCTCTCTTGACTTGTAAAAATGAAAAGAGGCACGCATCCTTCAATATGGGGAAATTAAAGTAAAGGGTAATGCTTTTCATTTGTCTTTATGGAACTTTATAGTCCACCTTTGAACATGGCACCTATTTGCATTCGCATATCTGAATAGTTGGGTATTCAGCTTCTCTCTGAGTCGATCCACTTTTGTGAGTCAATTCAAAGAATGCTTTGTCATATTCCTTGCTTTACACCTAGTTTCAGTCTCGTCAAGTCAATGATTCCAAGTCATTTTTCATGCCGTAAATTGGTCAAAGGGTGTCTCTTCCGAAAAATAAATCATCAATAACTTTACTTATTCATAGAGTTAGTCATGTCTGAGTCAGTTTCATCACTTCAAATCAACTATTGTTCCATGTTTCGTGTCAGTGATAGGAGAATCATCGTAGCCCTCCTTTAACGATTCTATTCCTGTCAACTTCATCTCATCATCTAGGACTTAGACTTAGAGACCTAGTCAAGTACCTTGAAGCCTGCATGCCTCAATGGCAAGTTTCCTCTCTTTCAACAGCAATTTTTCATTAATGACCTCTGATTGAAATATTTTATCAAGTGTTCAAATTCAAAACATCTATTCACACTTAGGAGAATGTACTGAGATACCTTGGGCATTATTAACATTAATGATGATTTCCCTCGTACTTGTTAATAGTATACATCAATGACTGGTAACCAAGTGGTTTCTTCCATGTTCAATGTCAAAAAATATATTCACATGGTTAGAATCATATCGGTTGGGATTGGCATGAATACCCTGAGTGATAAGGATTCATCACTATATTTTCCTATCCTCAAGTGGCGGTTGAAGATCATTTGAAGTCTTGAAATGGATCCACATTGTATGTCTGGTGGCTGTGTTCAATATTTGAGGTTAGATAACATGGATCTACTCTATATGTTTCATAGCCATGTTTTTCCTCCTACGTCAGTTGTTCACGGATCTACAATGTATTATTGGTAGTCATGACATAGTCATCATCATGGATCAGCAATGTATTGGTCTGCAACCTTGATCAAGTCGAATAAGTCAGTTGCTGGTCCTATGTCAGTTATGAGTTCATCTCTCATTGCCTCTATACTGGATTGATATCTTGCAAACTATTTCACCTATCATTGTCTTCTAGCCTCATACTTAGGGAGGCATTCTGTTGCACCTGAAAATTCCATAGTTACATGTTTTCCTTTTAGAAAGAGTAGCTTGAGATTAGGCTTTGGCAACTTTTTCCATCCCTAGGAAGACCGACGCTTTTCCCCAGTTATGGCAGAGCGTCCACGGTACTCTTTCCTATGGAGAAAAAAGCATTGATTCCTTTTTCTCTTTTGGCAGTAGGCACCAACGATGCTTCTCCTATTTGAGTGAAAAGCATCAGTGCTCTTTCACCTGAATCCAAGTGCACAGATCAACCAAAAACATGAAAAAAAGAAGATTCTAAAAGCTTCCTTACAAAATCCTCTGTGGATTTGGTTCCTACTAGCTTGGGAGAGGTGGCATTCACCTTCCTCACCTGTTGGGATCACCTCCTATCCATTTCATAAGTGAATCTCATGAAATATGGCCTATAAATTAAGCCTTCATGGAGTGAGTGAAGGAGTTCAAAGAAAGAACCCTTATGTTGTTGGATTGAGATCTAGTTTAGAGGCAAGATAGAGTGAGCTTATGTGTGAAGAGATTAATGTAAGTGCGAAGGATTGTAGATCTGTTGTGGAGGATAAAGCCAACAACATCAAGGATTCATTGTAACTTTACTCTCTTGATTATTAATACAAAAGTATTCCCCTTTACTGTATTTAATGTGTGTTAATATCGATTAAATTTAGTTAGACTCCTTGATCACTAACATAGATGATTGATTTGTCATGATGCTCTCACTTTGTGCTTTTGTCTTTTGATTTCCATTTTAGGTACTGAAGATTGCAAGAAGGACTTTTGGAACAAAGAAAAAGGGACTTAAGCCTGAGGTATGATTTTGGTTTCATGTTGATCAAATTGATTATCTAGGGGAAGGATATATTGTTGTGCTCTTTTGTTCTACACTCATCTTACAGGGTAGAGGAACAAGCAGTGCCCGCACCGGTTGCAAAATTCCTTGAAGCAAGTGGTATTTATTTATTTGAAATAATTTCTAACTTTCTTAATAATTACTCTAATTTGCTACATAAAAACATTATAAATTTGTTGATCCCTAAACTACCATGGATATTCCACTGGATTAGTTAATCACAACAAATCTTACAAATTAGTTCATTGTGTTAATTTAATTTCATAAAATACTAAATAAAATGGAAATGAAAGAGAAACACCTAGAGAAAATAAGTACACAACACACACAATAACATAATAAATACCTTGGGAAAACACACTGGGGAAAAACATAGCCACAAATGAGGACCATGCCTTGCTCTATATGTCAAATTGCAAATACAAGGGAAATGGTACTCTCTATGGAGTTATCAATGAATCTATGACCATAATGGCTACTACATTATCTCCTATCTCCTCTGTTATGCTATAATATCCACTCCCTAGGGTTGTTTCTCAACTATGGAAGGATACATTACATCAAAAGAAGGGACCCCTTCTTCTTGTAGCGACACTATATTTAACATAGATCGATAAGCTTATAGGGTTAATTTTAGGGTTTCTGCATGCCTCAAATCCCAATTAGGTTTAGCGTTTTCTTGAAGTTCAACATGTGACGCGATAAACATGTGTGAAAAATGGGAGATAACATAGAATCAAGTTGGTACCATGGTGGTCAAAGGGATAGGTTAACTTGCGGGAGGCATAACTTTTGCATATGATTGAGGCAATCTTTCGACCATTGGAAAGGTATCGTATTGTAGAATAATATCATGTACCATGGAATTAGATAAAAAAAAATTTACCCCAAAAAATTCCATTTAGACCCTCACACAAGCCCCAAAGGGAATATGTGACCATGATATCCACAATATCTTGGGGTAATATTTCCCAAATTATACCATTGAATACAAAATTTGCATAGCCTCTTACTGAGCAAGACCTAGTTCTCGAAATCATTGAATAAAAAAATCTTTGAGCCATGGAACCCTATGGTCAAGGGTACCCTAGCTATATTTGGATAATAGGAATCCAACAGAGTTGAAGGTTCATTGATTTGAGTCATTGTGTTCATTTTATGTCAAATCATAAGGTTCCTCCCAAACTCATTTGGGATCCTTGGCAAATTTTTCCCAAGCCATAAAAACCTAATGGAGAAGTTTTTTTTAGTGTCGTAAGTTGCTTCAAGTTTCTTTGGGAAACGACTATATGACCATGCTATATGCATGATATCAAGGTGGGATTTCCCAAATTGGACCATTAAATACAAAATTTGCATTGCCTCTTACTAAGAAAAACCTTAGTTGTCCAAATCGATTAATAAAAAAAAAATTGACCCATGGAACCTTGGGGTGTAAGGTGCCATAGTTATGTTTAGATATCAAGAATACAAGAAAGTTAACATTTTTTCGATCCAAGCCATGGTTTTCATTTTATATTGAATTTCAAGGTGCTTCTAAAACTCATTCGGTAACGCTTGCAAAATCTGTTTTGGGGCATAAAACCTAATGGGGAAGCATTTTCAATTGCCATGAGTTGCTACAAGTTTTGCTTGTGATATGCCTATGTGACCATTCTATTTACACAATATCAAGTTAGAATTTTCCAAATTGGACCACTGAAAACAAAATTTCCATTGCTTCTTGTTGGGAAAAACCCTAGTTCTCCAAAATGACGAATAAAAAATCTTTGAGTCATTAAACCATGAGGTAAGGGGTGCACTAGCTATACTTGGATGATAGGAATCAAATGGATTCAATTGTTTGTCGATTTGAGTCACAATTTTTATTTGATGTTAAGTTGCAAGTTTGCTCCCAAACTCATTCTAGGATCCTTGGTAAATTTGTCCCAAGGTAAACAAACATAATGGAGTAGTGTTTTTTCGTGTTGTAAATTGTTCTGCAAGTTTCTTTGGGAAAGACCTATGTGACCATGTTATCCACACACTCTTAGGGTAGGATTTCCCAAATTGAAACACTCAATACAGAAATTACATTGCCTCTTACTAAGAGGAACCATAGTTCTTTAAATCAATGAATAAATTATCATCGAGGCATGCAACCTTAGGGTGAGGGGTTCCCTAGTTGTATTTTTCTTCCAGGAATCCAATGGATTCAATGGTTCATTTATATGACTCATGGTTTTCATTTTTATGTCTAGTTGTAAGTTTAATCCCAAAATCATTCACGGACCCTTTGTAAATTTGTCTTGAGGCATAAAAACCTAATGGAGTAGCATTTTTTAGTGCCATGAGTTGTTGCAAGTTTGTTTGACCATGCTATATGCATGATCTCAAGGTAGGGATAATGAAATTGGACCATTGAACAAAAAAATTGTATTGCCTCTTACTAGAAAAACCATAGTTCTACAAATTTATTTATAAAAAAATATCTCACCCATGGAACTCTAGGGTGAGGAGTCCTGTAGCTATATTTGGATACCAAGAATCCAACTAAGTGAATTATTTTTCAATTTGATTCATGGTTGTAATGTTATGTATTCTTGAAAGTGGCATCCTAATGTCATGCAAGGAATCCTAGGAAAAATTTCATGGGGCATAAAAACCTAATGTATCAGCATTTATTTAGTGTCGTAAGCAACTGCAAGTTTATTTGGGAAAGGACTATTCAGCCATGCTATCTGCACTCTCTTGAGGTAGAACTTTTGAAATTAAACACATAAATCCAAAATTTGCATTGCCTCTTACTGAGAAAAAACTCAGTTCTCCAAATCAGTGAATAAAACAAGGTCTAAGCCACATAACATTAGGATGAGGGGTTCTCTAGCTATATCTAGCTACAAGGTATCCAATGGAGTCAATCGTTTGTTGATCCTAACAAAAGTTTTCATTTTATTTCCTCTTGTAAGTTGCATCCAAAATGCATTTAAGGGCTCTTGACAATTTTTTCCTAGGGCGTAAAGACCTAACGGAGTAGCATTTTCAATTGTTGTAAATTGCTACATGTTTATTTGGGAAAGGACTATGTGAGTATGCGGACATTAGAGTTAAGAAGGAGACAGTCAATATTATATTAGGATCCAGGAAAATATATTTTTAAGGAACCTAAGTGAGGAATTCAACCACCATATGACTTATTTATAGGAGATATTTGGGCTTCAATAATGAATGTAAGTGGTGCCATGAGGTTTTGAGCACTAAATATGAGTTAGAGGGTCATGGTCATGGTTGAAGGAAGAAACATTATCCTTGGGTCTTAATGGTAGCTTATATGGCACTAATAGGACATCATCAGTAATAAGTATGGGCCTTAAACATAGTACCTATATCAAGTAAAATTAGATACTATCCCCTAAATATAGCTTCTAGGGCAATTGGAAAAATGACAAAAGAAACTAGACATAATAATTAATGTCGATGAGTATGAAGACATTAGGGTTAAGGAGAGGGTCAATCATGTATTAGGAAAATAAGGTTTTAGGGCACATGAATGAGGTCTTGAGTCGCCATAGGATGATATAGAGGGGATATTGGAACAAATAGAAAGTTTTTAGCATGAAGCATGAGTCTCATGGTCCTTACCATGGGTGTTTTTTATCAATTCTTTTATGAAAAGAATATGTTAGTTACAAATGAGCAT
Source organism: Pseudotsuga menziesii (assembly GCA_001517045.1). Classification (NCBI taxonomy): domain Eukaryota; kingdom Viridiplantae; phylum Streptophyta; class Pinopsida; order Pinales; family Pinaceae; genus Pseudotsuga; species Pseudotsuga menziesii. The sequence continues at coordinate 83,215 of LPNX010249217.1, read as the reverse complement.
CATGGAGGGGAAAGATATGATGGACTGCTCATAGGAAGGGAAAGAGGAACTTTTCAAATTATTTGTTTAGGTCTAGGGAATATATCATCAAACAATGGAAAGTGGCTAGTGCTCTCCATCTAAGGAAATGTCTAGAGAATGGCCAGGAGAAAGATTACAGATTTGGGCTTCGTCCCTACCACTTAATAAACCTAGGGGACAAGGGGCAGATAATTGAATATTTAAATCCTTAAACACTATAAGATATAAATAAAAATAGGGAGGAGGTCACATCACTAAATAAATTCCTGGCAAGTGTTGGGGTGTGGGTTAACTTCAGTGCATTTCAAACAAGGGCTTTGAGTCCCTATCCTTAAGTACTTCATATGAAAACTAGAAAACATGACAAAAGAAAATGGACATAGAATTTAATTCCAATGAGTGTGATGACAATAAAGGGTTAAGAAGGAGAGGGTCAAGATTTTATTAGGATATTGTATTTATATGGAGGAAATCCTAGCCCTAAATACAAGATCGCTAATAGGGAGTTTCATTGGAAGTTTTCCCACAAAGTACCCTTGCACTTTTGGATGGAAAAGTTTTGGATAGGGATTATTACATATAATACATAGTTCCACATACTCACTTGGGGTTGGCTAGTGTTTTATATTTTTCTCAAAAATCAATGGTTTACAAATTATAGTAGGGAAATGGTTACGGGGTCCTTCATTTCTAGACCTAAAGAGGTAGATGGGCCATGGTTTGGTCCTAGGAAGGAAACAAAGGATTCACACCTTATATGGATTAAGTATCATGGAATCCTTTAGAATAAATATGCCCTAAAAGGAAATTGGCAATGACTTCCATGTTTATTCATTAATTTAGAGGTGATTATAGCACACTATCCAATCTAGAAAGAAACTTTTCCAAATTTATGGTGTTCTTGGACCTTTTTGAATGTATCATATGTAAGATGGAGATAGAATGGGGCAAATGAAAATTGAATCAAATATTAGATTGCAAGATTATCTCGTTAAGGTGACAAAATTGTCATGCAAATGGGATCTTTTTAAATAATTCATGTTGATGAAGAGGAAGTGGGAATGGAGAAAAATATTCATAGTTTCACTACATATATTCTCAAAGGATAAAGGTGAGGTGCCTAAGAATAATAAGGAATTCAAAACCATTTGAATAAAATTCAAACTTCAAAAAAACAGGAGATCTACCTAATGAGAGATATTTGTAGAAACAATTGTAGAGGCAAATGGTGATGGTGGTTGTCCATTAAATTGTCATTTGTCAGCAGAGGGTTGTTTTTAATTCAATTTTAGTTCAGAAGTACAAGTTAAATATATATATATATATATATATATATATACTTATACTGAGTCTTCAAATAATTTTATAATTTATGTACTATTTGATTTATTATAAACTAAAATGCAAAACCTAAATATTTTAAAATAGATCTACTAGGAACTGAATTCACATAATAAACAAGCTAACAAATTATTTAAGACCTTCTAAGGTCTGCTCTACATAATCATGTAAAAAAAAATTAAACATCATAACATTCCATTTTTATAAACATAATCAAAATTAACCAAACAGAGAAGGCATCGTGACCATCCATGTGGTCCATTATCAAACTTTGTATTATTATATAAAATCTACAATCCAAATTGCATCCTTTTTACATAACTCAAATGTTTATTTCACACTCCTATTATTATAGTCATCCATTATAAATCATAAAGGGTTTTAAAGGTCCCACTTAAATCTATCTAAACATAACCAAACATATCATAATAACCATTGGAAACAGCTAAAACCCATTTTGTCATCAAGAGGTCACGACATCGAAACCTGTAGATGTCCAGACCCATTACAATAACATTAATATGCTCTTAAATATTTCAAATCCAAAGAGTAAGCAATCGTATAAACATTCTATATAGTCCATGCTAATATATCTAGTATGTGTAGGCTATGCTTTTAAGCTATACCACAACCCTTTAACCAAACAACGCTTACACTAACATCGAGGTCATAAGGACCCTAGTTACGGCCTCGGCAAAGTTTCAAACAAATCACACAATTATCCTTTCAAACCAAATTGATATCGTGGGTTCACATAACCCCGGGCTGTTACAATCTTATTTCTTCCAATTAAACATTTTACATTATAAAATACCAACTAGAAAGATATCACAGTCATTGGGAGAGGCACATGCCATTCGTGGCATGGCTTACACCCACGCTAAGCCACTACAAAACTAAGATTACAATACTCTGTTTAAAAACATAGACTCTATTTATAAGCTAACGCAGAGCACGTGGTGGCAATCCAATGGGCTATGCCACCATTCTTATAATGGCACAGCCAATGGCATAATGCATAAGCTCTAGAAGCTCCCTACTCAACATACAAACCAAACAAACAGAGTGTCGTGCATATGGCCATAACCCAAAACAACATTTTATACGCAAATTAATTTTCTATAGGTTGTAAAGCCATGATCAATCCCATTAGAGTCCACATAAAACGTGGTCATTAAATAACCATACAAAACCCAAGTTACACAGTATTAAATGCTAGATGAATTCGTAGGTAATTCATATCACATCATTACAGTTTCATATTAAAAACCAATGCGCCGTGTATTTACACAGAGAGGCACAGAACCCCTTTGATGGATAGTCAAGTAATTAAAACATTAATGGCAAGCTGTGAGCTATGGCACCATTACAAGTAATGGTGCAGCCACCGCCCAAACAAATTCCAAATTTCTCAACAAGAATCCATTTAAAACCAAAGCAAGCTACATCATAAACCCCGAAGGTAGAGTAAACAAGTGCCACATGAAACCCCAACCCAATAAATATTTCTAACTCAGGAATGCCCAAAAAACGAGAGGAGGCAAGTGATTCTTGCTGGCAGATTACCATGGCCGTGGAGAAGAAATATCAAATCGACAGTGCAGCCTGTGCAAACCCCGGAGCACCTTCGCATTCACCTACAGACAAACCATGATGGCATCAGGAGCATGACCATGCCATGAATAAAACCAAACGAAGCAACGCATTTTACACAGAGCTGGGTTAAGCTCACCTGGGAATCGATGGGTTTGAATCCATTCTCCAAACGCGTAGAGGCTTCACTACACTACAATTCCAATACCATAATGCACATACAACAAATGCCAAATCATTTTCCAAGGGTTTTCACCAACCCCGATGGAATTAATGGCACCAGTTGGTGGCCATTAACGCCACCATAAACCCCAACCATAAAATTGTGTATCAACGTTAAATCAACCATGTCATATGATAAACCCTCTATACTATGGTTTCGCCACCCTTTAAAAGTCAGTGCATGCCAATACTATTAACATGGTTTGTATACCATACTCCCAACCTTATTGTATGTGCAACCCTTATTACAATATTTTTCCTTAAGCATCAATACCATATAGTGTTACAATGTCTTTCCCTTAGCAACAAGCTTATAGTGTTATCATATGCCCTTTAGGATAGTTCATATAGGTAGCATATGCGTTTAAGTCGTAAGTCTAGGTTGTAGCATTTAGGCATAATAGAAAATGTAGTATGCCATGATGCCCTCGCTAGGAAGAACAAGCGTAAGTCTACAAGATCGTCACCAAGGTAAACCTGCCAAAATAGAAATAAAAGACGAGTAAGTAACTAAACAAGAGATAGACAATAATAATGAAAGGACAGTAATATAATTCATAAGCATTGAGTAAATTAACGAATAAAGTTAATTAGCAAACATAGGGCGTACCTGAGTCGTGAAACGAATCAGTAACAAAAGTACAAGACGAAACATAAAATACAACTAAGAACTGAATTGTGTCAAGTAACCAATAATCCCGATGTCGCAAGAGTAACCTGTGAATCAATGAATAAGGTGCCTTAGCTTGAATGAACTAAGTAAGCCTTCATAACGAAGAATAACCTTACCTCTCAAATCGTCATGGGAGAACGAGTCTCACCACTCCATCACTTTGTTCCCATCAATAAAGTTAAGTTAGTTTTCATTAAATAAACAAAGTATACATGTGCAGGAGCAAAACAATGATCTATATAACTCATTAATTCATCGACAGTAATAACTAAGATATATCGATAGTTTAAATAACAGAATTAAGGCATAAGAAGTAAACGAACTAATAGTCACAGAATGGATAAGAGATTAACAAGACAATGGGCGGAATCCGAAGAGGTTGCAAGTCTAAGGAGTATCTATGTTTCCGCACGAGCACTAATGATCCATTTTGGGTAGTTTTCACTAGCCTATAATTTTATTTTATTTTTTTCAATTTTTCAAGGACATTACAAAGGGAAATAGGAACTTCAGACGGGTATCCTAAAGTTGACACAGACTCTGAAAGCAGATTTAAAAAATGAGTTCCCTATTTTGGATTACATGAATATTTATACAATTTTCTACAAAATGTGCACCCAATACCCTCCTCGTATATACGCACAGCAACTATATGATAAGTACGGGGATTCATTGAAGAATAAGTTACTCTCACAGTATCGCCATCTTTAGAGAAAGTACATGATGAGTACATGTTGAGAGAACTTGTGAAATGTTAGGGAAATCATAAGGTGATGGTCCGATTTATGTCAAATATGTTCTCTTCTTTGGATCTTCACTTCGTGGGACAAGAGTCACTTGATTCACTAACAAAAGTTATTAGAGAAAGTGCAAAATGAAATTCTCTCCCGTTATCAAACTCAACTTTCCGAAAATCAATATTTTGGCTGCCATGCTTTGCTTAGGGACGACAAGAAAGATGATCTTTCAAGGATGTACAAGCTATTCCGTAGAATCCATAAAGGCTTTAAACAGCATGTCACCAGCAAAGGATTACTAATATTTAAATGGGTGGAAGATGTTGTAAACAACAATGCAGACAGATGCAGCCATTCAAGAACATGGACATGGATTTGTGGAGAGGATTATGAAGCAGCACTTCAATGACAAGTGTGAGACTCCTACATAGATTATTAATCCATTTTTATTTTGTAACTAGCATACTGTAGATATTTTAGTGGATTTTACATATCCTTTTTTTTAATATATATCTATATAGTTTCCACTTGATTTGAGATTATTCAATAGTATAATTTTACAAATCAAATTTAGTTTCCCACTTGATTTGGAATTATTTTTTAGTAGTTTAATTTTACAATATTTATCCATCGTATGCTCTTTCGTGTTTCAAATTATTTCTTTTTTAGTAGTTTAATTTTACAATGTTTATCCATCATATGCTCTTTTGTCTTTCAAAGTATTTTTATTTTATATTTTATATAATGATACATCAAGTATTTTTATTTTATATATTGATACATAAAGTTATTAAAGTAGGAATATTCTAATACTGTGTTTCAAAGTATTTTTATTTTATATTTTATATAATGATACATCAAGTATTTTTATTTTATATATTGATACTTAAAGTTATTAAAGTAGGAATATTCTAATAATAGTATTTGCTTATTAGGTTTATGGAATAGGATAGGTACAAAATTGTTAATAGGATGAGAATATAGTGATAGAGTTATTAAATTAGGAATATTATAATAATAGTATTTGCTTATCATGTTTATGGAATATGATAGGTACACAATTGTTAATATGATGAGATTTATTTGAATATGATTGCGTCTAGAGGCGTGGGCTCTATAGCTCAGTATGGGGGAGATCTTGTAGCGTTACGTAAGTTACATAATGTTACGTAACGTTATCGGCTTCAAATAATAAATAATAAATAATTAAAATTAAAACCATTATGAAAGAGATCTTGTAACTTTATGTAATGTAATGTAAAGTTATGTAATATAATATTGGCTATAAATTTAATCCTCACCACCATTTCTCACAGCCACACAATTATCATTCAATACTTTTGCTGCAACTGCAAGATCAGTCCGCTAACTCGCAACAGATTCCTTATACTGCTACCATTTCATGATCAAAATAGAGCATTTGTTATTTTCTGTGGCTGTATTACTTGATGGAGAATATAGCATTAGCTTAAAATACAAATTATGGAGGATGCACTAGCAGGATCGACCATAAGGGAGAGGAAGATAGATCTGCAACTCTGAAGCTTTAGAAGATCATGCATAGAGGGAGAGGGTTCTTTATTCTCTGTGTGTTCTATCGTAGGGTTTGGTATGATATTTACTTTATGAGGCTTGGTGACTACTATTTCTTTGTTAATATACATAATTACGTAAAGAACCAACCAAAATGTAGCCAATAATTAAGTTAATAAGACTCTTACTTACCGTAATCGCTACGCTCACTGAACTAATATCGCTTAGACCCAAACCCTATAGCACTCACCCCCTATAGCACTCACCCTATAAGATAATAGAAGAAATAGCCATCCTATTTACCCCATCTCCTCATACCCGAAAAAATCCACATAAAGTCTATTCAACGATACTGTCTTAATATGGATTGGACGGGCTTCATACAACATTCTAGGTAAGATATGCCCAGTTTGATCACACTTGCTTATATATGCTTATTAGATAATTTTTAAAAAGGATTTAGGATTTATAATTTATGCACCGGTACGATAGACAGAAGAGCCATTCCTCCTGAATATCTTATGAGTGGTGAAATACTGAGGCAGATCAAGTGAGTGGACTAAAATCCTTGTAGAATTCCATTATAGTTGTTGCCTATATATATATCATCTTCTTAGCTCGATGGGTCGATCTGCAAGACTGGAATACTGATTTATCAGGTTTTTTATTTTTAATTTCGCAATCGAGGATATGTCATTCTCAACCTTTTTCATTAAGTTTGAATAAAAACATAAACTCCACAAAAACCAATTAATCTACACCTCACAGCTTTTACTCTACACTCATGTGACATCGTATACCACTTCATTCATTATAATATCTCAGGACCGAACCTTTCTGAGAAGCTGCAGCCGGGTTCTAATACTAGGGGGCCCTCATCTCATATCTTTTTAATCTATAAACTTGATAGCTTATCTCAAGGAGCTAATAAGAGGACCTTGAAGATAATGAATAGATGTAGCCTTTTACAACTAAAGGTTATCTACAATATCTACTACTTTGAAGATCCTTGTAATTTTCTATTATCTCTATATTGTTCTGTTCACAGGGTATGTATGCAGCTGTATGAAGGAGGGGGAATCAATAGATACTCGGGAGCATGGAAACTCCCGCATAGACGAACGAGTGGATACAGTGGTTGAGTTGCCTATATATAGTTGAGTGGAAAACGAGTGGATACACTTAGCTTATGTTGGGTATCGATCTAAAACTTGGTTAAGACGTTGGCGTTGCTTCTTCTCCCGCGACTGGCTTGACCCCTACGGTCCCTACCTTGGAATGTGGGATATCACCATTGATTCAAATGCTCTTTCCTATAATTACATTGGAATGTGGGATGTCACCATTGATTCAAATGCTCTATCTTTAAACCAGGGCTTCTATCTTATATTTAGAGTTCGTCTTTGAACGGGTCTATTTGAACCAGAGGGGACGTCACATGAGTTAAATCTCATCCAGTGGAATTGAATTGGTGTTGACGAGAGGACATTATTGGGTCGAGAACCATTACAAGCCACTCAAGGGGGAGGCACGTTAAGTGAAGAGACCTAACTTTAACGAGATATATCATTGTATACAACATTCTCGATCATGTTTTCATTTTGATTCGGGTGAAATCAATGGTTCAATAAATGGAAAACAACCTTCGATTCCAATCCAGATTTGTAACGTGGATGATCCATACTTTTTTACTTCATTATTTTATCTCCATGTTTATCTAAATTGAAATATAACTTTGATGTCTACATGTGCGAGAGCCACGTGAGAGCATGATTCAATCTTATGCAAATTAGAATTCCTAAGCAATGGGAAATTTCATGGATGCTTCATATAGTCACAATTATGCTTCTTTTATTAGTTTCAAATGGATTGTTTCGAAATTCTAATATGATATAGGTAAAAGGTTAAAATCTGAAATTTTACTAACATATTGGAAAGGCTAAAACTATTTCAAACATAAACCAAATTGCATAAACCCAATTGGGATGGCCTTATGATCTCCAATGAAGATGTTAGTTATTATGTATTTATAAGTTTCGGAGTTGAACTTTGATCGTTTGTAAGTTCATATCTAATGATAGTAGTAGGAGTTACTCAAAAATAATGAAAAACTATATTAATTCATTCATTTGTTTTTATATTTTGAATACTGTGATAATAAAAATATGAAAATCATATATTTTTGGTAAGTTAGAAGGTTTAAAAAAATATGATGTTAGTAAAGTTAAAAGTAAATGGTGCTTAGTCATGAAGATGAGTTTTGCTTTTGCTTTTCAAATAAAAAAATGTTAGATTATAATTTTTATTAATCAAATATAAAGTAGTTTTTATAGATAGTTGTGTGGTATTAATATTAGCATAGCCATGGCTCTAAACAAGCTTATTTAAATCTTAATAAGATGCATTTAAGAGAACTTTTAACAAATCCTAGGATAATATTTACCTCAGTGAGGATAGGTTGTTTCCACTTTGGGAGATTTGATCCCTCTCGGCGCTTGATAGAGCATAGGATTTGGATCTATGCTCATATGTATTAAATTGTTCATAGGATGAGAGTCATATAGTTGGAATGTTGGATGTATGTATATAATTTATTAATTAATTGAATTTTTTATATTGTGAGTTTGGGTGTATATATAGATTTAATGTTGTTATTGTATCTAGGTATGGATTAGAGATATGAAAGATGCTTAAATAATTGTATTATAATATAAGTGAATTGTAGATTTTAAATCTGAGTAGTGATTTACATAATTTGAAGTTGTCTAATAATAAATTGTAGTTTATTTAACCAAGTTTAAAGATATGTCTGGTGAATTAGAAAGTCTTGCAGAACATTACTTGAGAATGAGTTTGTGTTTATCATTCTTCACAACCTTTCTAGTTGTTATCAACCTTTCATTAGAGGGATTGATATAGCTAGTAAAATTCCTACTATTTATATTTTTTATCTTACTACGAAGTTAATGTAGGAAGAGAAATGCCTAACAAAGGAAATGGAGTAATATAGAAATGAAAGTCATGCAATTGTCTCCATGAAAATATCAACTCAATACACAAATAAACTAAATGTTTATATAATCATTGTAATGTTGGTATTATAATTGTAGTCTTATATGTAGATTAGTTGATTATTACAAGTAGTGTAGGCTATGTATATGACTAAAGAAAGTTAAAGGAAGTTAAAGAAAGTTTTTTATTACCCTAGATTTGGGGTTGTTACAATGTTTTATTTAATTTGTGGATTTCACAAGTATGGACATCATATTTCAAGTCCTTATGAAAATACCAAAGAGCCGCACTTAACTTAAAGTGTAGAAACTTTTGTGAATCTTATTAATTCCTACAATGTGAATTATAAAATGTTTGGTGATATTGATGTAAAAGTAAATTCAAAATATTAAGGATTTTATGTAATTTTTAGAAAATTTTAGGATTTCAAAATAAAATAATTTATCCTATAGAATTTGGTGAATAGTTTCCCAATAAAAACAAACAATGAAATATAACCCCTAAATTTAGGTACTAATGAATAAGCTATTTCATTACCAAGATGCCTTGCTATTTGGTTAATATCACTTTGGGTTTAAGTTTGTACAAAATGAATCAACCAATAGTGGTGAGGGCATGTTGGGTGTTATTACTTTGTGCATACAATTACTATTGGTTTTTTCATTGCATGGTCATTAATTATTAATTTCACTATTTGTATTTATGGGAAAAGGCATAGGTTTTAAATGTGAAAAAAATGTTTTTTGTAAATGAAAGTAATAAAACATTTATTTCAAACACCCTTTGTGCATTGCCTAAATAGTGTTGGATCATTAAGGAAATAAAGTGCATAAAGAATCAGGGAAGTGAAGTTGTTTAATTTTCTTTTCCACCATGGTATAAAGGAGGCATATGTATTCAATCATTGATGTAATACAGAGATTTGGATTAATATTAGTTTATTTTATATTCTTTTATAGGATTGGAAAGTGTACAAATACCAATGCTATATAAGGAAGGAATATGAGGTAAATTAGAGGAAACAAGTTTGAGAGTAAATGCATGCTGGAGGAATTGATGGCTAGAAATGAATTTTCTAGTATAAAGGTTTTTGGGCATCAAATGAATGGATGGTAGAGGAGTAGTTCTAAGACATTTATAAGGAAGTCATATTCAAGGGTTTTGAGTATTTCTCCATGTTCATATATTATGAATCAATTCAGTTTTGTTCCCAATTCTTGTTCAATGTTTTCCCTTCAAGTTTTATCTTGATGTAGAATTGGTAAGAAATTATATCTAACCTATATATAGTTTGTTAGGCTAATAGGAAGGATTTTGTGGTGATATTTGCAAGTGTAAGGAGATTCGATGAGCTGCAAGGCCAACCATCAAGGAAATCCTTCAAACTTCAAGGCTACAAGAGGTATTCTCCTCCCTTCCTCCCCTTCTCAAAATCCATGAAAGAAGGCTTAATATCTTAGGATTATTGTGTTAATTGGTTTGTTTTCCATTGGTTGGGATTCACCCACCCCATATAAATAGGAGAGTATGATATAGCTTCAGTTATAGAATACTCCACTAATATATTAATGACCATACTAGGGAGCTAGGGAGGTTTTCTCTTGATTTCTTGTTTTCTTGAGTTTTTTCCTTGTTTGGGTGTTTCTTACCTTTAAATATTTTAATTCATGGTTGATATTCATCTTTAAAGGCTTTATTTAAGTTCTGGAGTCCAAAATCAGCCTAATTTCACCCTTAGATTTTCATTTTTCAAGAAATTTTGGCTCGAATATTGAGCTTTCCTCTTTTGAGTTTGGTAACGTTGTTTTCTATCCTATGCATTGAGTCACCACATTGAGGTAAAGTCATGGTATCTTGATTTTTTTTACTGTTGAATCTTCAATTTTTGACCATTTTGATTGGTTTCTTCTTCTATAGATGTCTTAGGAATCCTCTAAAATATAGTTTAGATAGTATTTACCTCTCTTTTATCAGTATTTAGGGAGTTTTGAAGGATTTTAAAATTTTGTGTGCATTTGGCTTTGGAATGAAACCTTTTTGAGATCACTAATTTAGGCCTTTAATTGGGTTTATAGTAGAATTTGTAGAACTTTATTTTACAACCAAAACACTTGTTGAGGCCTGTAAGTACCTATTAGGATCATTTTTGAAGAATTTAGGATCATTTTCACTTGAATTTGGAACTCTTAGAAACCTCCTTAAAAAGATAGGAAAATCACTTTAATTAGTAGTTTTTTAGTGTTGTTCATTTTTTTCTTTAAAAGATTGCTCAGATCTGAATGTTTATGTCATATTTACCATTTAGGTCATTTATGTCACTCTTGACATATGAAATTTTGTCTAATTTGGTCACTTTAATCACATGTTTGCATAAGGAAATTATCAAAAAATTGAAGAACATGACACATTGTTTCAATTTATGAAAATTTTGGCCTTGAATTTTGAGTTGCATGAAATTGGTGACCTAACACACAACATGAAATCACATCTAATATACATTTAAGAGCATTGATTTAATTAAATTAACATAAATTTTCAAAAAAATGGACCTATCACTTAAGATCAGTTCAAACGCAATTAGAGGAGTTTGTTCCTCATTTTCAAAATTATTGATATAAGTTGTGTTCAATCCCTACATATCCTCTTCACTCGCACCTTCGGGTGATCTTTTGAAAGAGAAATAGGGATCTCAAGTGTGATAGTCTAAGATTATTTTTTACCAGAATTTTGAGCCCTATGTATCCTCTTCACTTGCACCTTTGAGTGGTGTTGTGAACGAGAAACATGGATCTCAAGTGTAATAGTGTAGAATTTTTTGTTGAATCATATCTTTTTCAAGCTCTTTGCATCCTCTTCACTTGCACTTTAGGGTGGTACTACCAACAAGAAATAGAGATCTCAAGTGTAATACTTGATTAAACCTCAAAAATCTTATTTCAAGTAAAAACAAGTTACTTCGAAAACCTCAGACTCATTAAAGTTTTTTGCATCACCTTTTTCAAGCCATTTTATATTTTACTTGATTTAGGGATATTTGTTTTTTAAATATTTGAAAATTGTGAAATACATGCATGTTTTAAATATTACTGAAGAAATCTCTTACCTTTCTTTTAGTATAAGGTGTTTATTGTATGAAAGATATATTTAAAAGCATTTGAGCATTCGATTGGTTCAATATAATGAATCGCAACACCATCAATTTCACCACCACTCCTTGAAACTAATTGAAATACCTTTAAAATCAATGCTTAATCTAAAATCTATCGAGATTCTTTTTTATATCACCAACATAGATTAGGCTAGGGCCTTGGAATAAGATTGAAGAGTTAACTCTCTAAGGACACAAAAATTTGAAACTAGTATTGATTAAAGAGAATATCACATCCATTAGTAGCAAAGAGCGCATGATGGGAAAGTGCTTCTAACACATGCATTAAGAACGAGGTCAATCTTAATTAGTAAGGGTGGCACCCCCCCTCTTGCTTATTTGGTAGGATATGAGCACATTATAGTGTTCAATTAAGTGACAATTCCTTGGGGTGACATCACTTTCTTGAGATATCTAGTCTATGTGAGTTATCCTAGACAGGAGACTACCCCTCCTAGCCACTGATTGTGAAGTGGTAACCATAATTTATTTTACTATGGCATCACACGGGTTGTTGTGAGTGGGGGACACTTGCAATACCTGAGACAGACACTAAGTTGTTTCATCTCCTTGGCAGGGTGAGTACCCAAGAGCTAACACTTTCACCTTTGGTGATTGAATAACAATGTAATTATTTCTCATACCTTCACTATTTAGTAATTTTTTAGGCATGATGTCTCTCAGGAGCTACTAGTTTTGGAAGGCCCTATAAATCCATCTTTTCACTAAAATCTGGTTCTTTGGAAAGAAGTTGACTTGTTGATTATCATAGGACATTTTTTGATGTGTGGACACTTTGATTTTTGTTGAGTCTAGTTTCCTTTAGGATTCTTTGACTGAATTTTGATATACTCTATAAACAAATCATTTTATTAAACTTCAGAGTGATTAATATTTTGATTCACCTGTCAAGGTGGAAGCAAAGAAATTTACCCATGTTTGAAGGACCCACTACATTGTGGAGGCAGATACATGAACCACACCTTTGTGACTTTGAAAATGAACCACTTATAAATCCAATCAAATGTTACTAGATAAGAGCAACGTCAAATCAATTCTCAAAATTTGTCACATCATGGACAAAACATAGATAGAATTGATGATCTTACTTTAGTTGAATTAAAAACAATATAATATCACACATTTACTGACGTAAATCCACCCTTATCGCATCCTTTAAACACAATCATACTTATAGAAAGTGATTCACTAGTTAGTCTTTTTGAAAGTTTGAATAATATGTAAAACATTACACTTGACCATTTGGATTCATCGGGAGTTCAAGGGACCACATCAATGCAGCCTCAAATGGATGCGAGAGGTTATCAAAATCCTCTTGGCGCACCCAATAGTTGTATAGGTTCTACTTCTTAGGGAAACCCTTTACCATGGAATGTTAATATTCTTGGAGGAAATAATGCATCGTGCAACAAAAATTCCAATTGGAATTATCCTTCATCGATAGGAGTTAATAACACAAAGGGTCATCCTATGATTTATCCTAGCACAATGCATAGGGAAAATCCACATATCAACCCCATTCCATAATGGAGTGCTCAAGTTTCAGGAATTAGCCAATATTTTTGGAGCCAACCTCTGCAAGGAGGAAACATACCTTGGAATTCCAATCAAAACCAAGGAAATAATCAATGGAATGGTCAGGTTCTAGGAAGTCACCAATATTCTAGGTACCCAACTCAATCATGAGGAAATCCACCCAATGGTCATGTTTTAGGAAGTAACCAATCTTCTTTGGGACCTAACTCCGTCATGAGACAATCCTCCCATTGATCATGTTTTGATAAGTACCCAATCTTATTGGGGGAAGCCTTCACAAGGGGGAAACCCACCTTGGAATACTAGTCAAATCTAGGGACCACCTAAATGGTGTGGTCATATTCTAGGAAATAACCAATATCACTGGAGTATAACCCCGCAAGGGAGAAATCCACCCGGTCATCAATGGTGTGGTCAGATTCTAGGAAATATCCAATATCCTTGGAGGTGTTGGAGTATAACCCTACAAGGGGGAAATCCACCCATGAATCCCATTCCATAATGGAGTGGTGAGGTTATAGAATGTAACCAATCTTTTTGGAACCATCTTTTAATACCTGCGTTTGATCCAACTAGCCTCAACACATGGACCTCATTCAAATGGTATGATGGGTTCTGTCAACAACCTTAAGCAGATTACCCAACAAATGGGACAATTTTTTGTTCAAACTTTGCAACTGACAACTAGCCAGGATATGCAGCAACATGCTAAGGGTTCACTAGTTTCTAAAATCCTCATAGTTCAATCCATGGACCTTAGGGGAAATAATAATATGTACAAGGATAATCACAATGTTAATCCTTCCCAAACTTATGAAATTATCATAGTTCAATCCATGGAACTTAGAGGAAAGAAGAAGAAATACAAGAGTAAGAAGAATGCTAACTTTGGGAAGAGATATACACCAAATCCATATCAAGACAGTGGGTAAAAACAATATGTTGTATTGATGCAACCTTTTCTGCAACAACATCATCAAATGGTTTCTATAGCACTGGTACCTATGCAAGGGGGAAACCAATCAAAATCCCTGCAAGGGGGAAATGCTCCCAATGTCAATGTCTTCATGTGTGATCATGAGGTGAACATTCAAATGATATACCATTCTTATGATTTCCCTCCTAGTACATTGGATCAATCAAAAGCAAAACCAAGTGGTTCTCTCACCATTGAGAAACCAACCATAGACATAGTACCACACCCCCCCAAAGGTGATCTACGTAGAAGAATGCATAATCCTAACAAACAAGATGCTCATAACAAAAATGTTGTCATGGAAATAGCTCAAGCACCATGTGCCCAATCCACCATGGAGGTATTGAATTATTGTCCCGTGTGAATAAATGAACTATTGTATTCAACTAGATTTTTTGATCCATCTGATATGACTTCAATGACATTAGACTTTGTCCAATCAACCTATAGGATTCCTTCCAAATTTGCTTTTCATATTAAATTAATATCTCATAGCAAGAATATATTTCAAACCATAGTTGATGAAGGGGCCTCAACTTGTGCCATGTCATTTAAATATTGGAAATAATTATGATCAACCACCTTAGTTCAATCCAATAATGTGCGAAAAACATTTGATGGACATTCTTTCTCTCCTCACAGACTCATTGTATCATGTCCTATTGAATGGGGTGGAAAAATAGTCACAATGGATGTTGATGTAGTATCACCTATAGATTACAACTTTCTATTAGGACGTAGTTGGATACATGTGATGATGGCTATACTGTCTTCAGAGTCTCGAGTGATTCAGTTCCCTCATTGGGGAAATATTGTCATGATCAACCAATTATATTACTGCATGCTTGAAATTGTTGTTCAGTCGAATGTTCCTTTCATTAGGGATGCTCTAAAGGAAGTTCAAGACACTATGGTAGGACCATTAAAAATTGATTCCCTCATGGGAAACTTTGTGATCATGCAACCCTTCTCTGCTATAGAATTGTCATACCAAGCTATCCAAATGGCTTCAGTAGATTTGAATCAAATTATTCCCTTGATGGAGGTATATGATCTAGTTACTTGACCCATTTTGGTTGTGATATCTCCCATCTCACTTGATTTCTTGGAAGAAAGTTTATCATCAAATGAAACTATCCTTGAAGTCATAAACATTTGGTTGCACCCACCTAAGGACATCTTTTGTGGGGCCACTGGGAGCATAATCAATTTAAATCCACCCAAGTATAGGAGCATCCTTTGTAAGTTCCTCAGTCTTATCAAGTTTATTTGGAAGCATTCATATAGGTTTAGGCTATCCCTCTGTGAAGATGCATTTGAACCTTTTGCAACCCAAACTTTCCATAGGGTCGAACCTGTTGTAAATTGTTGTGTCAACCCATCATATATGTATTTTCCACCATTTCGACAGAAGAGGATACCAAACATGGGACACCCTAGTCAGCACCCCATTTCCATTTCGGTTCCCATGCTGATTTATTCTCATAGGTCTGGGAGCCCAATTAGTCCCATCATGACCTGGAGTTTGAGACCGCATACTTCTCTTCCATATAGTTCTCATCATTTCCTGATGGGATCCCTATTTTGTGTTAGTTTACATAAACATATGTTAAAATATCTACATGAACATTTGTGCTTACTTCTTTGGTGCTTATTGCTTATGTTGTATATCTGCCTTTGCAGTCATGTTTTTCTCAAGATGCCTATAAACCCTTGCTTCCGTTTAAGTTGAACTATACATGTGAGAACTATTTTATTCAGGTAGTTGATAAACCATGATTGATTGTGATTTATTATTTTGGTGTTTTTTACAATAATTAGCATGAAGTAAACCACATTTCCCCTTTCCTACTTGTTCATCGCACCAAATTGGATAATCACAGTTACTTGGTTCTATTTCATTGTCTGTCGACACATAATCATGCTTCAGTTAGCCAACTAATGGAGGGAACATCCATAAGAGTGTGCAAAACTATCTCACCCCTTGTTTGCAAAGTCTATATTTGCTTTGGCCTAACCCATGCTCTTCAAAAATAGAGTACGCCCATGCACCACTCATCCCTCCCATGTACCATAGTATTCTTTATTCTTTTTTCGAGCTAATCAATGAAAAAAGTACTAAAAAATAAAAAACACAAAAATCCAAAAAGGAATATTACTAAATCTACTCATAATTCATCATGGAGAAAATGGCAAGAGTCATTCCTTTTCACCCTTGAACATGACACATATCCGTGCATCAGTTATAATTACATCATTTACATCTTCCTTAAGAAGTTGTACCAGTAATTTGAACATATATCCATCGATAGGTTATCCTTCCTGTCATCTATGGAACTTTGGTTAATTCATCTCAAATTAGATAATTTCACAATGGTTGGTTACTCAAGTCTTATATTTCCAAGTGTCGTTATCCGTCATGTTATGTGTTCAAGGGAATTTAAACCAGTGTCAGTCGTTCCTCAAATATTCCTAACCAATCATGTTGGTGTTCCTTGTGTCAGTATACAGTGTTAGATCTCACAGCTCTACCAAATTATATCATCTGATTGATATAAGTTTTGTGTCAGTTGATGTGGGATGCATTAATTCCCTCCCTCTAATGGATCTGTTCATATTAACACCAAATCATCATCTAGGAAATCAATCTAGGAACCCTAGTGAGTACCTTGGATATTGCATTCATTAGTGGAAGGTTTCCTCGCAAATGACAGTGGGTATCATCAATTACCCCTGATTTTTTTATTCTACAATTGTTCAACTTTAGAACATCTATTCACACTTTTCAGTTTGTACTCAAGTACCTTGGAGTTCAACATCATTATCAGTGGGCCTCCTCGCATCTGTTAACGGTATACATTAATGACCAGTAATCAGATGGTGTTTTATTATGCTCCACATCAACTCATTTATTCACATGATATAAAATTGTACTATCATTTGTTTGTTTTAAGACCTTTGGAAAAGCAGTTGTATCACTCATCGATACATTGCCTGAGTTGCGCAAGATTAGACTGCCATGTCAAAGCACCATAAATACCTAGATATTTCACACTCATCAAAAAGTTCCTATATACATTTTTTTCTTTTTGACATGGATCCACTATGTATTGTTCGTACCCATGCTTTTTTACTACTGAGCATGGGTATACCCGCATAAGAAGATATTGTATATTTGGTTTATTGTCTTGTTTGAGTTGTAGGTGCTTTGAACTCCTACACTCAAGATCCTACTCCTTTACCATCCTACCTTCGTCACTAAAGAATATTAGTAAGAAGAGTATCAAAATAAAAAAAATGTAATTTGGTCCTCAACATTGCTTCAGACCTCACACATTAGGGGGTATCTGTTAATAATAAAATTAACACCCTTTAGAGTGTTGTTCTGAAAAACATATTTCTATTTCTCCTGCAACATGAAGATCAGATTTTTGGAACAATTGAGAGCTTCAACCTCTCATTTGACCACTGCTTCCACAAAGGAATAAATGCTTAAATACAAATGTGTATCTAAATATTCAAATTCCATGACCACTTAAGGGCCAAAACCTAGTTCCTATAACTCATACAGTGGAAAACATTCCTAACATGGGTATTAATTGTCCTGGAAATACTAAAAATCAAGTTTCATGCCTAAAAAACTAGGTAAAGTGGGTTTTTTAAAGAATATAATAAAAAAGCTTAAAAAATGTTAATCCCACATTCATGGTTAAGTGATTGGGTGCACAAACCCCAATGCTATATAACGAAGGCATATGAGGTGAATTAGAGGGAAAAAATTGGAGAGTAAAGGCATGCTGGAGGAATTGAGGGATAGAAATGACTTTTCTACTACATAGGTTTTGGGGCATCGAACACATGGATGGTATAGGAGTAGGTCTAGGCCATGGAGAAGGAAGGAACCTTCAATGGTTGTAAGTGTTTCTCCATGTTCATCTATTATGAATCAATTCAGTTTTCTTCCCAATTCGTGTTCAATGTTTTCCCTTCAAGTTTTATGTTGATGTAGAATTGGTAGGAAATTAGATCTAACCTATATTTCTTAAATATAGTTTGGTGGGTAGTAGGAAGGATTTTGTGGTGAGATCTGTAGGTGTGAAGGAGATTCAAGGAGATACAAGGATATGCATTAAGGAAATTCATCAAACTTCAAGGCTACAAGAGGTATTCTCATCTCTTACTCCCCTTCTCAAACTCCATGTAAGAATGTTTAAGATATTAGGATTATTGTGATAATTGATTTGTTTTATGTCGATTGGGATTCACCAACCCCATAGAAATAAGAGAGTAGGATACATATTCAATTTTAGAATACTCAACTAACAACCATGAACCCCAAAAGGGAAACTTTGGTAGGATCCCAAAGAATACCTAATTCTCCCACCAAACCTCTCGCATATATACCTACTCCTTCACATGCTTTCCACATATTCCTTCCTATTTCTATGAGATGGTTCTCAAAGAACTTAGTTTCTTGGATACATTATTGTAGGGTTTTCTTTATGTACCTTCTTTTTTAGAATCCTAACCTTCTAGGGGTCATCCATCCCATGCATATTTAAGGTTATAATTATCATTGATAACACAAGATAAATAAGAGTGCTAGTGCAACCCTTATAGTGGGGTACTGACCTAATTCAACCAACTTCAATCCCGTCACTGCAATGTGGTTTCATATTTATTTCCTTCCTGGATTATTTGCTACCTCCTTTAACTTCCTCTTATTGTCCTTTTGTGGACTAGGGATTATGCCTAAGGGGTGTTAGGATTTATAATCCTCCCTTGTCCAAACTATCTATTAGATTATATTACCCAAACTTGGGATTCATTTAGTTATTATTGGGTCCACTAGTACCATTGGGTCCACTTGGCTTGATTGGGACACATGTACTAGTCACTAGAGTGTGGGGAACACCAATAGAGGCTAACAGGATCTGACTCCACTTGCATGCATCGGTTTAGGCGCATCTTAGACCAATCCCTATATTTTAGGAGCCACTAGGAGTGTCAGCACCAACCTCCTTCAGTTGTTGGTAGTTAGTAACTAGTTAGGCTTAGTTATGCTTCATTTAGATTTAGTTAGATATCCTCCAGTTCTGTTAGCGCCAGTTTTGCTTGGCTGCATGTGGGAAGGCACCAGTTCTTACCTACTCACCTACCACTATAGTTAGACTATTTTAACTGATTATAACTAATTGAGAGACTATATTTGATATATGGAGTTAACATGTTGTACTTCGATAGTGATTTAGACACTCCTAGTTAGCCATGTAGTTAGATTGAGTTGGTAGATTCGAATTCATCTCTCATTATTTGAATTCTCCTTTATGTATTACCATTGTATACTGCTAGGATGTAATGAAAGTTTTTATATTAATTATATGAGCAATACTTATCTATTTCCTGTGAGATTTGATTTTTCTTCAGTGTGTATTATTCATTCCTTTTCACTGCATACTAATTAAGAATCTGATTGCACTCATTACTTTGAAGATATAATGGCACAACAATTCTAATAAGGGGCTCATGGACCATGATTTGATTATATCCTACTAAAGAAGGGATATCTATTCCTGGGTAACATAATACTTTTCCTTCATATTGCAAGATTGATCTATTCTATCTAGATCCAAATATCCAATGTCCATGTCCTTCGCTTCCTCCTTTGTCTCCATCTCTTAAAGGGTCAAGCTTTTCTTTTCCTCAAACTTCTCCTTCCTTCCTTCCTCTCTTTGCTCATTTTTAAGCAAATCCTTGTCTTGTTTCTTCTTAGGGTTCGTCTCTCGATAATCAATACTATCCTCCATTATCTTCTAGGATCGCAAAGTGGTTAGATACAAAGATCCTCTTATTGACCTCTAGGGCTCCATGTCGTCATCCTCCTCTCTTTCATGATTATACTTTTGTAAACCCTAGTTTTGTCGCTTTCTCTAGCTTTTTGGGTGCAGGGGTTGGGTTGTTATGGGGAAATTCCCTAAACAAGTTCCCATAATCATGACATTGTCAGAATCGGAAGGGGATCTATTCATAATATAAGGGTTGGTTCTAGTCCTCGTGTTCCCATGTTAGGTTAATGACCTTAGGTATTTCCTTTGTAAAATCCATGTAGACACACATCCTAGCATAGGTTTTATACCTCTGCAACTTTTTTTGCTCTAATATCTTAATAAAAGTCCCTATATTGTTCCCTATGTCCACCAAGATCTCTGGATCCTAGTATTCACCTGGGAGGGAATACAGTCGGATCCACATCAGATACATTCTCATGCCTTGTTTGTCTAGATCAAAGAATTTCTTCTAAGGCCAAAAAATTAGTCCATCCAAATAGAAGAAATAAGGTCCGCCATCCATCACCTAGTTTCGACCTTCAACACTGATGAAATTGATGGTGAAAAACCCTTAGATCCCATATGTAAATTGTAATGGCCCCTTGGATTCCAGGTAGATTTAATCCACTAGATTAGGTATTTTTCAGAAGGTAACATACCCATAAATTTCCAATTATTTCATCATCTTTCATATACTTAATACACTCGTGTAGTCTACTCAATTTGATTTGCATTGATGGGATCTAGTACAATCTGGGCATGCATTTCCCTGGTCGTCTCCCCTCTGGTATATGCTTCCAAATTACATTATGATTCCTTGATCCATCTCCTTCCATTTTATAAAAGGGTGGTTGGATGATTATGATTTGGACTTCATTCACTCCTGCTCTTGGGGGTATGAAGCCCCCTCCATCGTTCCTTCTTCCATTGAACATCGTCAATGGTCCTCCTCACAAGAACATTGAAATTCTCAAAGCCATACTAAGAAAAACTAGCTTTGATGAGCTATCAACCAGGCTATATTTCCATGTTATGAAACACACAAGCAAACCTTTCAAACCATGGGACATAAACCGATATACTTGCTTTATTACCGAATCTATACTTTATATATTACAATAGTACATATCAAGTTAGTTTAGCTACAATAGTACATTTTGAAATAAGAAATAAATGCAGTCATAGGAAAATACCAAAAATATGTCAGATGTTAAAATCTCAGAAATAAAGTTGTTTGAGAGTGATCAATACATAAAGTGGTCTAAATCCTAGATAATTTTGGATCTTGGGGGACTTGTTTGATCATCCTTAGTACCTACTCACTATTGAATGGTTTCTCTAATTTGATTGTGGTGTTATGGCATTTTTTCACAAACTTTATTTATTCTCAAACAATCCTCTAGAATTAGATTGAACTATAGCTCACATTCCTCTTCCGTGTCCTTGATATCTTGAATAAGGTTCAAGTTGCTACCAAAATGCATTGGAAAATTTGGTTGTGTGAGTGGATACACATCATAGGGTTCTCACTTTTATGAACTGGTAAGTGGATGGATTTTGACTTGGAAGGTAGTAGATTCCATACCTAACATATGTTTATATAAGTATGGATTTGATGCATTGAGGTAAAGACTACCTATATCTAGGTAAAGATGGAGTATACGTTTTTTAATAGGTCCAATCTTGTTCCTAAATAAAATATATGTTATTTAAATTATGTTTAGGAAACTCTATGATATTTAATTCAAACAAACAGAGTGGATCCTTTCCATATTTCACTATAGATATAGTTAGGTGTTCAATCTCTATAGATGGAGGAGTTCAATATTTAATGTGCATGATAGACCCAGATAGCACCAAGGTGTGCTGAAATCATACTTCCAACAAGACTTTCTATTATAAAGTGTGTTCATATCAAAATAATGGGCTCTCATTATGTTTGAAATTCTTATGTTTTCCATCAAACCATGCTATCAGTTGGTTATTTCTTAAGTATTTTATCCTCCTTTGGTTTGGGGTTTGTCCTGCCAAAAAGTTCAAGCCTCAGTGATCTTGAAATATTTTGAGCTCATACATATTCGTTATCAAGTGTTGAGCATGTGCTGGTAGTCTTGTGACACAACAGGATTTGAGCCCATAATCCGACTACAAAATATGACAACATCCGACATAAAGTAATTTTTTGTCGGATTGCATTAATGAAAAGCACTATTTTAACCGATTTGTTTTGCATCTTGAATCATCGTCGGTTTTTTGAATTTCATGTTTGTAGGTTTTTCGATGAGTCTTGTTGTTGGTTAAACAATAAAAGATGGTCGGATTTGCAACAAAATGTGAAAGTAAGGTCATCGGATTTGCGACGAGTGGTGAAGGGATGGTTTTCGGATTGTCGATGAGTCAAGGCTATTTTTTTACAGTATTGTAAATGCATATTTGCAACGGTAGTTAGGCTCATATTGTCGGATATTTGAAGATAGTGAAATTTGAAAGTATATAAATTAGAAAACATTCCAACATGTTTTCTATAGAAGCGATGGGCGGTTTGCAGAAACTATTTATTCCTTGACGAATGGTTTGAGGAATTTTTTTATTCTTCAACGACTAGTTTGTAGAATTATTTCTTTCTTCGACAGACAGTTTGAGAAAAAAAAATATTCTTCAACAATCCACCGATTGTGAAAATAGTGATGTGTGGACCTTGATTTTTTAAGATTGTTGATAGTATTCATTCATGAAGTTTGTGACAAAATGTTAAATAGCAATATTCCTTATCCAAACGAGAAAAATCGACAATTGCTTGCTAGACTATGGGATGCAGTGAAAATAAGGGGTGATGGCAAATGTTATTGTCCATGTATGCAATGCAGAGCGTTTAAGAGATGAAGAATATTGATCGCAACAGCCACAAAACATTGTAGGGAACATGGACTTACTAAGGGGGGTAATGAATATCTTCCATTTGTAAGTTTAGCATTATAAAGTTTTTTATGTTTTTTTCTTTGGTAAATGTATGTATTATTTTAATATTTCATATATTAACTTATATCTATTGATGTATTCATGTATTTATAAAGGAAAGACATCCTATGACATATCTTCCAGAGGAAGTGCTTTCAGAACAAGTACCGGAGGAACATGTAGCGCCTATGCTTAATGGAGAACAAGTGAATGATCATATTGAAGAATATGATCATACTGATGACGTAGTTGAAGATGATGGTACAAATACATTGATCCATGATTCATTTAATGTTAGAATGGATGATGATAAAGATGATGATAATGAAAATATTGGTGACTTTGATGATGTTCACGATATACCTCTTCTTCAGAAGGAATACGAACCCCTTTATGAAGGCTCCCAAATAAATCTTCTCTCTGTTATATTGCTAATAATGAACTTGAAGGTTATGAATGGTCTTTCAAACATATCAATCACACAGATGTTAAGGTATGTAAAATAATCCATCACATATATACGGGCGTGATAAAGTTTATCTTTATTCCTCTAATAATTGTATTGTTAATTCATAATTCAAATTAATATGCACGAAGTGTGTTTCGTTAATATTATTTATATATTATATTAAATATATTTTATGTTTATTTGATGTAGCTTGATAGCTGAATTTTTGTTACCACCATCAAATATTTTACCTCGCACATATCGATATTTATCTTTCATCATGAAAGAGATTGGAATGCATTATGAAGAATATGCATGCCCTGATGACCATGTTATATATTATAATCGGCATGAATTTGCAACAGAATGTCCAGAATGTCATATAAGTAGATATCGAATCGATCAAGTAACAAAAAAGGTGCCTCACAAGGTTCTTCGTTATATTCCCATCATTCCACGTTTTCAACAAATTTTCAGGTGCAATAACATAGCGCAATTTATGTATTACCATGCCAAGAACATAAGTCAAGATGATGTTATTCGAATGCTTGCAGATGGTTTTGTATTTAGAGATATGGAGGAAAAGTGGCCTCACTTTAAAGAAGAAACCTGTAATCTTAGGATTTCTTTGGCAGCAGATGGTGTTAATCCATTTGCACACATGAGATCCATTTACACGGTGTGGCCTATTTTTGTTATCAACAATAACATTCCTCCATGGTTGTCAATAAAGAGAGAGCATATAATGTTGTTGATGATTATTCCAAGTATATTGTGTCTACGACTGTTTTATTTTTAATGTAGTTGTGGCATATCATTTGTCGTATTTTGTTTCATAATGTCGTATATATATTTTGTATATTACTCTTATGCATGGTTTATATATCTTAATGGTTCTCATAATTATATATTTTATATGTACTTCAAATCAATTAGGTAAGTTCCAAGTCAAATATATGAATGTATATATCGAACCTCTTATAGACGAGCCACTGAATTTATGGAATGGCATTAGTATGTATAACGTGTCTAGACCAATACGACAAAGGAAATTTCAATTCCATGCAATGGTTGTATGGACAATACATGATGCCCCAGGGTTAACCCATTTTTTTGGTTTGTATTTTTAAGTTCCACTTTAATTGCATTTGATTATATGAAGTAGTTAATATTGTTTATATATAATTATAATTGACATAGATATTCCATATCTATATATTGTAGGTCTTCAGACAAAGGGAAAATTTGCATGTCCAGTTTGTGGTCCTAAGATCAAATCTCATCGCTCAAAAAGCTTAAGAAAGGAGCTGTTTGATGAGTTTAGGCACTTCCTCTCTAAGAATCACAGGTATAGAACAAATGAAAAAAATATTTTCAATGGGAAGCAAGAGACTGCATTAAAACCATGGATAATGACACCTCACCTTTGGAAGATGCAATATAATAGAAATCGTCAAGCTGGTATGTATGGATCATCGTATATGAATTGTTATGCATTTTTGTTTTGTGTTATTTACTGTAGCAGCCATAATTGATTTATGTAATTGATTTATAAACTAATATTCACGATGTCTAGCATGATCATGAAGGCATTAATGGGCCTCCACGAGGAATGAAAAGTTATCCTATACAATTCAACAGGTTTCCCTACTATGAGCACCTACAAATTTCTCATATGTTTGATACAATGCATATTGGAAAGAATGTGACTGAAACATTATGGAAACTATTGGAGCTAAGGAGAGAGAAAGATAAAATTGTGAAAGTTTGCAAATACATTCAAGAAGGCAACCATGCAATGAAATACGCCATTCAATTTCATAGCAACGGAGGCCAAATTAATATAAACTCAATTCCATGAATTTTTACAGAGCAGCAAAGTAATGTTGTAAAAGAAGTAATGCGAAAAATTAAATTTCTCACTGGATTTTGTGTGAACTTGAAGAATATCATAACAAATAAAAGTGGTTTTAGGGGGCTCAAAACACATGATTGGAATGTCTTCATTAAGGTAATTGCACTGAGAGAAGCAAGGTGCTCTCTAGCCCAGTATCGGAGAGATGTTGTCATGTTTTTACGTGACACTCTAATAAAATAATAATAAATTTTATGAAATAAAATAAATTTTTAATTATCTCCAAAAACAATGTCCGCCACATAAACAACCCAATATGGTGATATGTTGTAATGCTCATACCTAACAAAATAATAATAAATTAATTAATTAATTATCAGCAAAAAAATGTTGAAACCATGTACAAGGCCTCCTAAACAACCCATGGTTTTATTGTACATGGTTTAGTAGGGCCTTGAAAATGGTTTTAAAACCATGTGCAAGGCATCCTAAACAACCCATGGTTTTATTGTACTTGGTTTAGGAGGGCCTTGCAAATAGTTTTAAAACCATGTGGAAAACCTCCTAAACAACCCATGGTTTTATTGTATATGGTTTAGGAGGGCCTTACACATGGTTTTAAAACCATGTACGAGGTATATGTTTTGAATACTAATATACTTTAATATACTAAACCATGGTTTGAATTTTTTTTTTTAATTTATATTTTAAATATGGTTTTTAAAATATAATTGAAAATATAGTCATTTTATGAAATAGTATAATATTATAATGTTTTAATAATTATAATGTTTTAATAGTAAAAATGTCTTTAAAAAATAAGGTTTTTAAAATACAATTGAAAATATAGTATGTTATGGAATAGTATAATATTATAATGTTTTAATAAATTTTAATGTTTTAATAATTATAATGTTTTAATAGTTAGAATGCTTTAATAATTTAAATAATAAAAAAGTTTTTAAATCGCATTTTTTCCAAATATGTTTTAAATAAAAAAAAATTATAATTATAATTGCAAATATAATCAAATTGAAAAGTGTCCATTTTGAAAATATATTGAATTTCAGTAACAGAATTTCATTAGCATTTCATTAACTTGCACAGTGAGTTTTTTCATTGCAAAGGTTTCAGTATATGGTGTATTAATATTAATGCATAATTTAGTAGCTACATTGATTGGTTCTAATGGTGTATTAATACCTGGAGAGGTTTGCACCTAGAGAGTTTGATCCCTCTCGATGCTTGATAAAGCCTAGGATTTGGATCTACGCTGGTTATTATTCTTATGTCCATATTATTTTTTATTTTTTTTATTTTATTGCATAAATTTGTTATTTTGTTTGACTACTCTTTGTTTAAAAAATGACGAGGTTTGTATATCGATACAGTATGTTCTACCTCTCTCTCTCCCAGAAAACTTCGACAACAATGTCAAACAAGTTATATATAATCTTGGGAAATACATGAGGTAACTAGTGATTATTTGCATGTGCTTAGTGTTTCCTTAATTCTTCGTATAGTTTATATTTGTTTTTGTGCACTAATTCATGTTATTTTTTTAATGTTTTTTTTGTTAAATATCGTTATTGGTTTGCGTCAATTGTAGATGGTTGTCATCTAAATAAATCCATCAAGAAGATATAAAGTATTGGAGGAGAGAAATTCCTCATCTCATGTGTGAAATGCAAAAGAATACAACTTCAGCAGTTTTCAATGCACGCGAACACTTTCTCATACACCAAGTTGAGGAGATTGAATTGTGTCGACCTATGCACTCAAGGTCCATGTGGATGGTTCAAAGGCACTTGAAATTTATAAATGGTTTGGTGATATAACGAGCAAGTGTTGATGGATCTATGATGGAAAGGTATATGGTATACCAAAACATGTTGTATGTTAGTGAATATCTTCCTAATTTAGCATCAAAGCTCAATTTATGTCGCATTGGTGATCTGGAATCCAATACCAATTTTGAAAGGGAGTACCTAAAGGGGAAAGGTAGATTGAGGAAGGTGAAAGGTAATTATTATATAGTGGATGTTAATTAATATAATACATTTGACTGTTGAATTTTATATATCTATATTGTACATATTCAATTTATTGCATCAATTAAGAGCATATACTTTGTTCATAAAATTTACATCTATCTTGAATTTTAATGTTTATTGTCATCAAGCAGTTGGTCAAGAGTGGGATGCAATTAATTTATACATCGCAAACAATCTTGACTGGATGAAGGTATGGATTGAACGATGCAAACAATCTAGTCATGGAATATCATGGGAAAGTGTAGATTTAATGGTAAAGGAGCACATCTCAATGGAGGTACAAATCTTACACAAAGGGAAATCAATTTAGCATATGGTTTAAAAGATAGGCAGGAAAGCATATTAATCAATCACTCTAATTCTTTTTTTTTTTGCAAATTACATTTTGATGTACATGTTGTTCTTTTCCATGTATGGCTGCATAAACATGCACTTAATAATAAATATTGAATCATTATGTAATATTTTCGTATATTTCTTGTTGTAGGTAAACCACCATAAGGCTATGGTCTGCAATGGTTGTAGATATCGCATCAAAAAATTGGATGATATAAAGAAAACATCAGATTGTGGGACATCTGCAGACTTTGAGGTGACCAATGTTTCATCTAGAAGTGACAGACATCCATAACTCTCGGAAAATCAATACAATGGGTATTTGGAAGATATTCTTCAGTGTGACTTTAAATCCTTCAAGGTAGTTATGTTCGTTTTCAAATGGTACAAGTTATGATTGAATCAATGTGATATCGATAGAACTATTATTGAACATAATAATGGATTTACCATGGTAAATACAAGGTTTTTTGAGCCAAGAACGGAGCTATGTTCTTCCAAGCCAATGTGAACAAGTATTTTACTTGGAGGTTCTAGGTAAAGCGGGGTGGTCATTTGTTGTGAGACACAATCCAAGGGGAAGGTCAGTAAAGTATAACCTAGAGGAAGGTAATGAAGAGGGTACTCTGGAAGAAGAAAATGATGATGAATAGCATGATCAACATGAGTGAGATGATCATGATGATTAAGAAGAATATGTCCAAGAATTAGTTGAATCGGATGATGTAGCAGACAATGCCCATGAATATTATATCAACGATGACGTGATGATTGTAATTGACTTAGATAATGATGATGATATGGCCAATCCTTAAAATGTTGACTCTATAAATGATGATATAGATGATGACTTTGATGATGACTTGTATGAATAAGATCATGAAATCTATTGAAGGGTAACTATTTAATTAGAAATATTATTTTATCTTATTTATTTTAAAAAGAGTTACTAACATTAATGAGATCATATATTTACAGATAGGAGAAAAGATGACGTTAGAATAATCCAGGACAAGTATCCAAATATTTGAATATTATTATATAATTTGATTTGCGAAATCCATTAATTTCATCAAATTGAAGATAGAAATCTATGCTTCGTTTCATCAAATTGAAGATAGAAATATATCCATTAAGTCATGATTTGCAGCACCCTTCACTATGATGTTCCCAGTAGACATATCTGTGATCTCCACTGAGTCAAGACCAAATATCACTCGCTTGGGAGAGCCAGTATGAGTCATCTGGTATACAGATAACAAATTTGCAGCTAAGGTGGGAACATAAAGCACATCTTTGAACTTTCCATGCTCAAGCTTGATAGACCCCTTTCCTTTGGCTTGAATTTGACTGTTATTACCCATCTAAATACTAGGACCATCAAAAGACTGCAAGGAAGAGAATGATTCTCTAGATGCAACCATATGATTGGAAGTTCCAGAATCAATGAGGAAGGCATGTGTTGTTGAGCAGCTAGCCTTCAGTGCATGGCATGTCTCTTCGTGTTCTTCAGTTTCTTCTCTATGGTCAGCCTTCCTTATTCTAGAAGGTATAGTAATGTTATGTTTCTTCAGAAGAAGAGCCATCTCGTCAATTGTTTTTCTCATACAGGATCTTCTTGGATGAAAGCCCCTTCCACTGTAAGAACAGAGGGTCTTTCCTTTTCTATTCTTCTTGCTTCTCTTCTAACTTGAAGGCTCATTTGACTGCTCTTTCTCCATAGGAGACTCATCCTTTTGCTTCCCTTTATCATTCACTACCTTAGGTCCTCCTGCAACTAGTGCTTGATCTCTGGAAGATCGAATGATCCCCATTTGGATCAACTTGTCATGCTCCTGAGTGAGAGATTCAATGAAGGAATTAAGAGTAGACATCCTCCAATTTGTAGTAGTGAGATTTACTGAATTAAATTTTGATACAAAGACTAAGTATTCTACACCAAGTTTTGAGAGAATGGCAAGGATGAATTTATCATCCTCCTTCTCAACCTTGCGGAGCTTCAACTAGAACACTAGATGCTTGAATTTTGTGAATAATTCATTCATTGTTTCGAATTTGGATGGATGAAGAGAAATCAGCTCATTCTCTAGCTGATAGATCCTCGGGTCATCCTGCTTATCAAACAAGGAAGAAAGCTTATCCCAAACCTGCTTGGGAGTATTCAATCCATTGATGTGGAAGAGAATATCTTGATATTTTTAGAGGCACAATAATCCATATGCTTCATCAAGCATATTCTAGTACTTCTTTTTGTCAACATAATTTACTTCCTCTACCTCTGTCTCCATTGTGAGTTTGAAGAGTATTTTGTATCGAATTTGCATCTCCATGTCCTCCTTCCACTGGTGGTAGTTGAAAGGAGTGAGAATCTCCATTGGAGGGGCCATTTCAAATTCAATGAAGGAGATTGATTTATTGTAGCGAATGCAGTGAAGGAGACTGAGATGCTTGTAGCAAATTCATTGAAGGAGACCGATAAACCTATAAATCACACAATCAAATAGACAAAATAAGGTCAACAGCGTGCACTTTTGGAATTTTCATCACACCTAGCCTAGTTGATCAAGCAATCTTGATCAACAATTCCTTTACTTGGGATATTAAGTGGTAAATTCTCTGATTCTACTGCAGTACTGGAAGGAGCAATTTTGCTCAAAAAAAAAAATTGATCCAAGTATGAATCTGTAGTAGGACAAGTGTCGTGTCCTTCTGAGTCTCTGATGCCATATTAAATTGAGCACATAGATCTATGGACCAACACACAACTCACAATATAGATCACACATTTTACTCAGAAATTGAAGAATGAAACAGTGCAAAAGTGGCTTGCAACTGTGAATTCTTTCATTAATCAAAAGTAATTAGATAATTAATTACAATGAAGTACAATGGTTAAATAGCCTCATGCAATTTGAATCCATGTGAGGAAATTTGAATTAGTTTGACTCTACTTGACTGAATGGTTAACTGAACTTGTCTAAATCATTATCGGAGTTCATCGAAGTTCAAAATACAAGATCTAGTGTCTAATTCAGTGTTAACTAGTCTACCTAACTGAGGTAGGTGAGTAAATGGGCCTCAATTGCATGCAGCCATGCAATCCTAGCGCTGACTGAGTAGAACTGAGTGTAACAGGCTAGAACTAAATGTAACTTACTCCTAACTGAGCTTGACTAGTCACCAACTCAACTCAACTAATGGAGGTTGGTATCGACACTCCCGGTGGCTCCTAATTTGTAGGAATTGATCTAGAAGGTTCCTAAACTAATGCATGCAAATGCAATCAGTGGTAGTTGGACTCAATTAGTGTTCCCACACTTTAGTAACTGGTACATGTGCCCCAATTAGGCTAAGTGGACCCAATGGTGCTAGTGACTAAAAATAGACTGAAAGGACTCCGTATTTAGACATAATTGACCAAATTGGACAAGGAAGGATTATAATCCTAACACACATTATTTTATTCCTCACGGTATTCAATCACCCTTACTTTCATGGGGCTGATGTGAATGCACCCTTAGCCAATCCAATGACCTATTAACTACACCTTTATATTCCTAGAAGCACACATAAACTTCTTCAAGTATAATTTATTTTCCATATGTGACTCGAGTACCCATACCAAGTGATCCCTGTGCTCATCCATGATTTTGTTGAATATCACAATGCCATCTAGCTAGATGACCATGAACCTATCCAAGAAATTCCTAAACACTTCAGTCATCAATGTACTGAAGGTTCCCATTGCAATGCACAAATTGAACAATGTGACAGGGAACTCAAAGATGCCATACTTTGTCATACAAGCTTTCTTTGTCACCTCCCCTTCTAAAATTATAACTTGGTAATAGCCTTGACATAAATCCAATTTGGAAAAAACCTTTAACTTATGAAAACAATATCTTCCTAAGGGAAAGAGATACTTGTTCTTGATTGTTTGTTTGTTCAAGATCCTATAATCCAAGCACAATCTGAGTTATGGGGTGTCTTTCTTCATTTGGAAGAGGATCAATGCACCATAAGGGGACCGTGAAGTTTTGATAAATCATACCTCTATTAACTCATATAATTACATATTATTCTTAATATCCTTCAACTTTTCAATATAAACTATTGCTTTGAATTAAGTTTCTGGAACTCAAAAATAAATATTTTTTTTACCTTATTTGGGTCAAAGTCACCCCACCTTGTGGACTATGTAGAAATTTCATATGCCACTTGAAGGCCTTACCTCATGAGTTTTTTGAAAACTATCCTATCTTTGTTGTTGTGGTAGTACCCTTAATGTTCTATATATCCTAGCAAATAAACCAATCTTTATTTTAACCATCTTCACCTTTATCTGAGAACTTATGTAATCTCAATGTAGATTCACCTTATGTTCTCACCATATTACTAATACTTACATTTCTTTAACACTATAAACATGACTAACTTGTCCTTTTTTTACAATTATATTTGCATTCATGTTTTTCATGATCATCCGCACTATATGTATGATAGATTTTTTTTATCTAAACATTTTGATTCATTATATATTTCACATTTGTAGCTTGCATGTCATAGATATGTCCTTTCTTTCCTTTTCTGATTGTCATGGCCCTAATTAGCTTAGAAACGTATTATCTTAACATGCCTATTGTAGAGAGTGCACCTACAAGAGTGCCTAATGCTACTCTGAAGCGTATAGTAAGTTAAACTAACAGATACACAAGAAATACTTGAAATGTATGAATAAATTACTAAAATATGCAGGTTCAAAGAAATGACAAGGAAACAAATAAAAATGAAAGAATGCATGTGCGCATTTCTTGAATAAATAATATAGAACCAAGATAATCACAACAGTCATTAGGGTAGAGACAATTCTATGAATCTCTTATTCATTTCCGTCTTATTTACTATTACACATGTGATCAATTGAGATAGAGATATGATGAACAACATACTATGGTGTTTCCTTCACTCTTAAATATTGATGATAACTCAATTGAAAATGGGGGGCCTCTTTATAATTTATACACATAGGATCACATATACAACAGTTGGGGACACAATTGTTCACCCAACCAATTAGGACTTCCTAATCAGAGTTTCCTAATGATGATTTATGACAATGATATTCTTACTTAACTCGTGACCCAACATAAATTAATAAGAAATCACATCATTGACACAAATATATAGATCGCTAAAGAACAAAATTGATCACATAATGTTGCATCCTGGTGACCAATTTATAGATAAGATGTAAGGCATGCCCATATAAAATGGGAGGTATCCAAGGAAGAGAATTTCCTTCAACCAAGACCACATTTTGTGGACTTTATCCTAGCCCAGAGTAGGCTACCTTGGGTGACAATCCATGGTGATGCCATAATAGGCTATAGGAATTGTGGATAGTGTTTAGAATAGCTAAATCAATGATTATATAATGTGGATAACTTCTTAAGCATAAGAAACGAAAGCAATAACCATATAAGTTCAAAAATATGTTGTTTTTATATATATACTAGTGTTAAAAAACAACAAAGTAAAAAATTGCAGACGATGGAAAACGTCTCGATAAAAATGCATCTTATGAAATTATTAATGAAAATCATAAATTAATACTAATGTATACAACTGCTAGGAAACATACCAATGAATCCTTTCCTTCTTGTTCTAAAATATACTTCTCTAATGCATGCACTCCGCGAAGTATTTTGAACATTTAGACTAAAGAAATGTAACTATTAGTAATTTAGACTAAATACTGTTAGACTCACCTATTCTACAAAGTTTTGATTATGGGATCCATTACCACTACCTTGCTTAACTCTTTAATGGTTCCCTCTACTATCTCTACTCTGGCCAGTATTCCCTCCTAACACTAGCTAACTACTATGCAAAATAAAACTAGAATCAACATAATATTTTAAATGTACATTATTTTTCAAAGGGACTTAGGGTGTGGATATTCTTGAGACATCCTTTGCATTAATTTTGGCTAACACCACATTATTCTAAGGTATTTATCCACCTTCAAACTATGGATATACATCTATCAGCACATCCTCTAGTTGCACATCTCCTTCATTTTCACTATTATCCATTTTTTCAAGATTGGGTTGGAATGAAACTTCTCCTAAATGCATATCTACCCTATCGATATAGGATTCACAATCCATTTGAATTCCTTTCAAGTTTTTTCATTCAAATATTTTCACTATCCCTTCACCACTATGTCCTCTTATTGGACTCCCTTCTAGCATCAAACCACTCTCCTTCAAAGTTTTTGGATATTTGGTATCTTCAACTCTCGTAACTTTTCTGCATTTCTTCCTTATTCACTAATCTATTATATAAATATTTAGTTATCTTCTTAACTACATTGTGCATGTGGTTAACCCACTATCAGTCCATGATTTTTTCCCTCCTCAAAACACATTCAAATCTCTCAATGTTCTTTTATCCTCCCATGGTACATATTCTACTAATCCATCAACATCACCAACACCATTCTAACCACCACCATAGTTCTTGATGGTTATCCTGCCATGCTAATGGGTTCAAAGGTTAGCATGCCTTCCCTAACCAACATTATAAATATCCAAGTAAATATTTATTTCATTATTCTCCTATTGCAACCTCATTAAACTCTTATTTTTCATTTGAAAATGATGGGTATGCTCCCACAACAAACCCTTTGTTTGTGATATTCACCTATAAATCAACTACACACGTAATCAGATGATCTACTTAATGTAGAAAAAATAAATTATGGATGCTACATTCCATTGTATTATTTTTCATTTGAGTGCTCTTTGGTGTCTCCTTAGCCATTACAACCATTGATAGAGACTCATTGGAAACTATACCAAGAAGATAAAATTTTAATCCTTAATAACATCCTCATACTAAACCATTCTCTTACAATTCCTAGAATTTCATCTCCACAACTCTACTTGTTGCACAATGAAACCCTTATATATATATGCTAAAATCACTCTTTTTACTATGATCTTGAGAATATTTGTTTCATGCTACAATATTTCCTCTCTGGTAACTTGTTAATGTTCATTGTTTGCAGGTAGAGCTTAAGTAGTTGGTTAGACAACAGATATTAGCATTATTCAGTAAGATTATGAAAAAGTTGTATGAGAAATTGCATAGAGCTGCAGTCAAGGAGGTGGAATCAACCTTGCCACGTTTGCAAGAGGTAAAATTGATCCTTAACAGGTTCTTTTGGAAATTCCTTTGATAGAAATATAATATAATCTTTACCATATTTTTCTAAGACACTAGTGATGTTCATAGGTGGCAATGCATCCTCACACTATATCAGTAGATGAGGATCTGAATAATGCTAGCAGAGAAGTGAAGGTGAGAATTGCAATCAACCAACTTGGTTATTCAAAATTTTGTTTCTAAGACATGCTTGATTGAAACCTTGGGCTAATGAATATGAATACCCTGCTCTTTTTTCTTTTTCATGCTTAAATTTGGAAACTAGTTGACATTTATATTGTTATTTACATTATTCTGGAGGTGCAAAACTTCATAGCTATGACAACAAATTTAATGTTTTATGGTTGGTAATGCAGGGAAAAATGAATGAAATCCTTGAAGATACATTGAATCCTAAGTAGCTTCAATAGTATGCTATACTGGGAAGAGAGGCTGATTTTGAGGAGGCACTCTAACAAGTCTATAGGACCCCTTAGTGTTCCTTATTTTATGGGATCTAATGTGAATTAGAATTGATTACATGATACTTGTGTAAAGGAAAATAGAAACAATCTCAAGCGATGTAGTTTCCATGAAGTGAATGGCCAAGGAAAAGATGGCAGATATGATGCAAACTGGAGCTCCTTTGGTTACGTTTAAGAGGTCCAACGTATCCACCCATTTTGGGTTATCATAGTCCACCTAGAGACTATCATATTCCATCTTCATTTCTTCAATATTCCACCATATTTCTTTCTCTCAACTTCAATGTAATACAAGTCACCAAAGATAATTGGCTTGTTGTAATCATTATCCACATAAAACAACACAAAAAAGTTGAGTCAAGGGAACTTAGGCTGTACTCGGAGATAGATTGTATTGTGTATAAAAATTTCAAATCAACTTGATCATGAGACAGTTGGTTAAGCTCAATATACAATGGAAGCCTCTCAAATTTATCAAAGTTCAAGTTCTGGGTAGGTGGTGTATTATTGTTAACATATTGCCAATGCTATTTGATTTCTTTTTCTTCAATTTCTATAATTTTATGCCCATTTTTTAAAGGTTTTTTTTTTGTTAATTTATCGTTTCTCATCGATTTTTCGACATTTAAGGAATGGCAGTTGTCGTCATGTATCATTCCAATCTGACGACGCTACTACACTTCTGACATCTAGCGTCCGTCGGATTTTTCATTCCTATCATTGACATCCAATGACCTTTTCATACTAACGACGGCTTTCTTTCAAAACAAATTCAACGGCCCGCCATCGCAAATTCGACACTTAATGAATGTAAGACTTCCTCGATTGAAATTGATATGTTGTTGACATTCCAATGGGGTTCAAAATAGGGTCAAAAAACCGACGATCAGATCCATTGAAAATTTGACAAAATATTGATGTCAGACTTCTCCAAATTAGGATGATAATTTGTCAAAATGTCGGCGGGGTTCAAAATGAGGTCGAATAACCGACGAATTCCACCAACGACAAAAAAAAAATGTTGTTGTCGAATAATAGGCACGTGTCTGTCGAATTTCATACATTAAAGTTGTCATATTTTAGGCTAAAACTTTTTTGTGTCTTTCTTGAGAGAACTAGCTTGTGTGGTGTGTGTCCAAATGAGGAAGGCACTACAGCAAAATATCCTTTTGGGGGCGGTTTT
Source organism: Pseudotsuga menziesii (assembly GCA_001517045.1). Classification (NCBI taxonomy): domain Eukaryota; kingdom Viridiplantae; phylum Streptophyta; class Pinopsida; order Pinales; family Pinaceae; genus Pseudotsuga; species Pseudotsuga menziesii. Next base: position 46,046 of record LPNX010249217.1, on the reverse strand, counting down.
GGATTGCAACGGTTTTATTAACATTCCAATGGGGTTCAAAATAGGGTCAAAAAACCGACGATTAGATCCGTTGAAAATTTGACAAAATATTGATGTCAGAGTTCTCCAAATTAGGATGATAATCTGTCAAAATGTCGACGGGGTTCAAAATGAGGTCGAATAACTAACGAATTCCACCAACGACAAAAAAAATGTTGTTATTCATAGGAACTAAGTTGTTATTCATAGGAACTATATAAAAAATTATTTAGAAGCTAATTTAATTTCATATACGATAGACATCACCTTGGAATCATGTATGATAGATATCACCTTGAAACACTCCCATTTCTCAACAATCTCCTCATGTGACCTAAATACAAACTACATGATGACATCATTCCCATCCCCATAGTCCATTAGATTTATTTTGTTTCACTCCCTAAAGATATAAGTTATCACCCAGTGATATCTATATATTTATAACCACCTCCCTCTTTCCCTTCACCTCCTTGGATATTACCATGTCTTGGTAATGATGACCCTAAACCTCAACTAGGATGCTTGGAATAACAAGTGCCACGTGGATTGGTGTGAAGGGGTCTACCAAGGGATTAGGATGTGAATGTCAATGATTTAAGTGTGTTGTTGGGTATCTAGTGTTCAAACTTTTCATCATCCAATCGAGTAAGTATTTCATCTTAACATTGAAGTGTGCAATGTTTGTGATGGGTTTAAGGGAAAGGAATTTTTAATGGCTACATCCAACCATAATTGCTATAAAAAACATTATCTATACCAAGTTCTAGAATGTATACACACACTTCATCACTTTGCATGCGCATACCTTAACAACATGCGTTTATGCATCTTTGTAGTGTATGACAAAGAGTGCCAATCGTCACTAAAGATGTCATGAAAGTGTAAAACATGCAAAATATTTAGAATAATTTGTAACCTCTCGAAATTTTTAAGATCCAAATATTTAAATTTGACATATCTACAATGGTCATTAGTCACTATCATCGAGAATTTCCTTCAAAAATAAAAATATTAACAAACCTTGAACCTTTGACCAGCCCCAAAGGACAAATTTAAATACATAATAGATTATGAAATAGAATACATTAATATGAGACTCGACATACATTTTTGACAATTTTTTGTTGGAATTCACCATTGAGGTTGATGTTGTGAGTGGAACACCATAAGAACCTTGTAATGTTGTATTTAAGAGTGTATATATGTCATAATATAGATCATCAAGTTGCGAGAAGTTGAATAATATATATATCCTAACATACAATCTCTTTAAATGTTGCATTGAGAGTATTATATTGTTTTCCCTCGTGAAAACTAGCATCCATGATTTTCACAATGTGGGGAAAAGAAGTTTTTTTTTGTTGGACAATGTTATAAAGTTAAATACTCATCTAGAACACCATTCTGCTTAGATGTAGAGTTTATTTTGTTTTGACTGAATATATGTAGCATGTTCAAGGTTTGTCTCATTACTATATTGCATGGGACCTTAAGATGTCATACATCTTGTTTATGATATTTTAATGCAAAGTCTTGAAGAAAGAGAAATTAAGTTTAAGATTGAGCCTAAAAATACTTATTTTTCACTTTGAATGATCCTAAATTACCTTGTGGGATCAAAATATTGCTCCATGCTACCATAACTATTTAATGGGCCATTAGAGATATCATTGTGACCACAATTAGAATATCCAAAGTTGTCCTCATACTTCATGGGGACAAAGTTGAAACATTAATTAGTTGGTTTAAATGGGTCTTGCACTCACAACAAGCACTAACAACCCATATATACCACATAACCCGTATACCTTTCTCTCTTGCGATACCTCTTCCAACCAATTATCTATGTTTTAAAACAAATAGAGCATGTCAACACCATCATTGAGCTCCAATTAATCCTAGTTGATAATATTAATGCTCACGACATTTTCATACCTAAGATAATTAAGAATATATCTCTATTGTTCTAGTTTCACCTAATTTAGTCACCTCGAATATGGCCATGGGGAACATATCATAGTTCTCAATATAGGGAAGGTATGATTCTTGATAATACACTACATACCATTTTATAACGACAATCTGTAGTGGGAAAGAACACTTTAGAATTTAGTTTACCACCTTATCTTAAATTACATCTTGTTCTTAATGTGTAGTTGCTTCAACCATATCTTCCAACCTTATTAGACCCTAACTTGACACCTTGTTTCTAATGTAGAGTTTATTCAACCATTTACCCCTATCAGAAACCTGGCTCAGAGGAAAAATAGAAATTAGTTACTATATAAATAAACCCTAATTTCTTTTTTTTGTAATTTCAGAGACTAATCTATTGAATCAAAATAATAATACAGTCAAAAGTACAAACCATAGTGGCAGTTCTGCAAAAATAATGTAGCAGAGAGAGAGTTGGGACCTTCCCCTCAGGGGAATTCAGGATTTTACAATCAGATTGATCCTCCATGTAGAAGGGAAAACAAATCATAGTGATAGAAAAATTAACAGTGTTGAAGCAAAAAAACTAAGTATAACTATTGTGATTAACACGTAAGTCTAGACCCATGATGACCATGACAAAAATAAAAGACACTAGAACTATGGACCCTGGAATTATGGCTTGGAAGGCATCTCCTCATCGATAGGAACCCCAAAACTGAAGTCGAGCTATGAATTTGGTCGTCCTTCCGTTGGGGGAGCCAGTGGGTTGACAGATGTTTGGACACCATATTTTCCGGAGCTCTTAGCGTCGCTACTAGTATCCTCCTCATTGCTAGTATCCTCCTCATTGTTGGAGGGATTCTGCTTAACAGGGAGAGGGATTTAGGGGTTGGGCATTAGTTGGCTAATGGGTTAGGGGATTTGGGATTAGGAAGTTTATAAGGAGTTAGGGTTACATTGCAATGGGTTTATGGTCACTATGGCCATTAAGGTCACATTAGGGGGGTTAGGAGTTAGGTGTATAAGGAGTTTTAGGTTTAAGGGGTCAAGGGATTAGTTATTAGGGTTTTTAGTGGTTAGGGTCCTTATGGTCATGTTATGTCATATGAATGCGTAACATAATATACATAGACACTATGGTCACTATGGTCACATTTAGTGGCTAGGGGACTCAAGGGTTAGGGGACCCAGAGGTTATCTGTCCTCCCATTCCCTACAGTCCACAAATTATTTTGATTTTTATTTTTGAGAGGAAGAAGCTCAAGGATCAAGTGTAATTCCATGCTTATTAGACACCCGCATTCTCACTATAGTTGGGGAGATCCATGATGGCTGCTTACTATTTGTTTTATCATTAGTATTAACTATTACTACTTATAATTTTGCTTATAGCAAATCCCAAATCTCGGGGTAACATAGTAATGTACATCAGAATTTGAAAAAGAATAAGGTAAGGATTTGAGAATAACTTCAAATGGAAAAGAATATGAACTGGTCCTAGATCATAGTAATAAGCACAAGGTGACCTTGGATGGTACAAAAAATCACATAATCCAAAGAACAAAAAAGAATGAGGCTATGTATATATTTTAAAGCCATTACAAACTACTAGCAATTTGTCAATATCAAATGGTGCAATTAGATAAAAATAATTATTTTATTACAACAACTCACAGAGATTGCATATATTTGAATCACTCTTTCAAGACAAGAATAAGGGATTTCAAGTCCAAGAAACTTCCACTTATGTTAATGGATGCCTTGAAGATTACTTGTAGAGATTTGAATCATTATTACCTAACCCTGTAGACAGCAGGTCCATCTCTAGGAGCAGGATAATTATTGGGATGAACATGAAAACCATTGATGTTACTATCATTTTATTTCAAACGATTTTGTATCTTATATGCTTATATCCCATTATTTGAAGTATACACTAAGGAAGCATTCACCATATCCTTCATATTTTGTAGAGGTTCCAATGTCTCAACAACATCACTCATTAGAGGCCTTGCCTTGGGATTTTGGATAAGGCGGTGATAGGCCAAGCTACAAGATTTCTAGGAACCTTTCATGGAATACTATCCTTCCATCCTAGGATCAATAATATGCAGCAACCTCTGCTTATCATTTATATGTGGTCGGGCCCAATATATCGATGTTCTCTCTGTTTGGTCTAGTCTTATCCACAGTAAGAAACTCAAGGAGCACAACACCAAAGCTAAAGACATCACTTATAAATGCCAAGTGCCCTGTGATGAAAATTACCAAAGGTCATGGACTCATAGAATCGACAAGAAGGGCCCAATGTAAGATGTTGAACCAACTAAAACTATGCAGTTGTTTTCGAGAATGAATTTTTAAAGATCAAGTAGAAATGGGCGAGTCAACAAAGAAGATTATTTGGAAATCCTTGACTTATGTAAAAAATAAAACATTCCAAAACTTACCAGTAATAACATATTTAGGAGTTGCATAACCATGTGTACCCATCACCCAAGTCGAAACATGAGTTTCATCTCCCTGAGGACCATCTTTTGCAAGTCCAAAATCAGATAGTTTAGTTGTATAGTCCTACAGAATACAAAGAGAATGAGTAGGGAAACATATTTCACAAGAATAAAAGGGCACTCTGCTACATGTCAAAAATACTAACTGAATCCAATAAAATGTTGGATGTTTTGAAATATTGATAGATAACTGGTTTCTCTACTCCGTGAAGAAAAGAAAGCCCTTTGGCATCCCCAAGGAAATAATCATCCTTGTATACCAAGGAAAATTCACGGATGCTTCAATGAGAAGCATGATAATATCTAACATCATAAATTCTCCTTGAACACTCTTTACAAACTAAAAAGAACAAGATTAGTACCTTCATGCTTATTACATAGTAGCAACTAGAAAAATCAGTTCATAGAGAGAGGGATTGAACGAATGAATCAGGTTAAATTCAATGGTATTAACCAAGAAGATTTAATTCCAACCATAGTATGGATCAAGATGTTATACCAACCAACTTCATTGACTGGATTCAACCCTCTCTGATAATGAATAGTGACATAGATCTATACCAACTGAACTAGTTATCAATGTGGCAAAACCAACTTTTCATGTCTACTGTCACCAAAGCATAGTAGCATACTAGAACCACCATGAACATGATTCCTTTCGAGTCAACATATTTAGTGGCATTTCAACCATGATTAGAAAATATAAAACTCACTTTGCACTCAGAAATAAAATGTCAACCATTATGCATGGTTAAATGACCAATTGAAATCCATAATGCATGGTAAATACTATACAATAATACATCTCTAGGTTCAAATGAAGACACCTAGATTAGTCGAAACGATCTATAGAATCATACGTTAAGGATTTTCAGGCCAAAACAAGTTACATAGGACGTGTTCCAAATTTCTTGAATTCAATAAATTTAGAAAGACAAAATATATCTATATATAATTGAACTGTTGGATCTCATTAAACATACATAGCTAGTAAGTAAGGCAAAAATACATACTCTGAAATAGATGATTCTCCATACTGCCACGAAACATAAACTCATAAACCAACAATCTATGATCATCCTTGCAGTGGTACCCTATCAGTTTAACCAAATGGGGATGACTCAGCTACCCCAGAAATATAACTTTCATCTACAAAATAAATCGTATAAATCATCCTTGAACAACAAATACCCACAAGCCTACAAAAGGGCAAAACGATTTTTTTTTTTTAAGAATGATTACATCCCAAGTCAGGATCTATGTCTAGGTAGAAACTCAGTACTATGGTGAACCCATTGGATTGAATTTCTCTGAAACTTATGATCATTAAAACATAAAAAAAAACCCACACAATACATAAGAAAGAAACCATGGTTACCATCCATTCCCTATGGCCTTGAAAACTATTTTTGTTGAGAACCTTCATTGCAACGAGTAGAGGTTAGAGGCATTCTATGACATTCTCATCTATATACCCCTTATATACAGTTCCAAATCCTCCTTCCCCAAAAATATAATCGAAACGGAAACTTTTGGCGATGATCTTCAGTTCAAACAATGTGAAAACCAGCACGTTGATCCAGAGTCCTGTCCCAGGTATTCCACATCCCTGAGAGTTGATGGATTGCTTAGATATGATAAATACAAGGATAGTTTCTTAACGGGGGTGGATTTTCTTCTTATTTCATGAGATGGGTCTTGCTTCTCTTTCTTGCGTTGGTGTTCTTATTTTTGTTCTAATGGTACCGGCAATGTTTGGACTATGCCTAAAAAACAAAACATGGACCTAATAAATAATAGTAGATAAATAGTCTAAGAAATTAATACATTTGTAGTTACGGAGTTGAGGATTTTTAACATAATACAATATGCAAATATTCCACAATGGAGCATGCCATAGAGGAAATGTATATCCACCCTAGAATGTAAGACTGTGACATTCTTAGCTTGCAAGGTAGCTCAGATAAAACCTGGATATTATTTTAGCCACATAAAGTGTGGGGAAATCACATTTGGTTAAACAAGATTCAAGACGTTGGTTGGTGATATAATAATGGAATATTCAATATATTATCATTCCATACCATATTCCCAACATTCGAGAATGAAACATAGCATAACAAATTGCAAAGAAACAAACCATGGCAAGATTGGATACCCCCACTAAAACTCAATAGTGCCAATGTTATGCAAGGCAACATAACATAATGGGATTATATAACCCCCCACCCCTACACACACACGCACACACCATATTGTACAATGGTGAAATTGGATACCATATACATGCATGCATCATGCCAAAACTTAACTAGCCACAAAAAATCCACGTTCTCGGGATTAAGTTCCACACCCTTCTGATTATGTTCAGTGAATTAGTGCAACTTGGGCTCCAAAGTAGTGACATGACAGAGGGGATCCACATAACACGGAGAACAATCAAGCAATATCAGCAGCAAAAAGAGGCAATGCCACTGGCACAAAGCAAGAGAGGGTATTGAACACAACAATCCAATGATTTTCACCCCCAATAACATGCTACTGGATTACCTACAATTAGACCTAGATTATGCCTCATGGCCTTGCTTGGAATAAAAGGTCAACCCTTTGAAGAGTTGGTCCTAAAATACCTTACTCAGTGGGTTGATCCTGACTAAAAAGATCAACCCTTCTCGACAAGATAAGGTCTTGAAAGATCTTATTGGGTTGGTCATAGTTGAAAAGTGAACCCTTCTCAACCACTTAAAGTCCTGAAAGATCTCATTGGGGTGGTCTTGATTGAAAAAACAATGCTTCTCATTCGGTATCCTCCTGCCTGAAAGGCCTTGTTGACCATATTGAAATAACCAACCCTTCTAGCTCTAGGAATATATTTCATGACATTGATGTGTAGCATTTGGTACAGGATAAACTCATGCACAAACAACAACAAAAGAAGTAAAAGAAAAGGATCAGTTGTGCTTACCTGACTTAGTTATGGGGACAACACTGGTGATAGTAGACTCTTCTCTTGTTCCACAGTTTCCCATGATCAATCTCTCAATCCAAATTCATCCTCCCTTCTAGATCCACTGTTACAACCACTGCATAGCAACATTACTCACATAGCAACACACCATTGCAGTTACTACAAAATGGGTCTAACACATAATGCATATAAACATAGATCTCACATTATATAGGTTCTTAATAGCTGATATTGGGCTTGTAGACAAATGCCAATTTAATCACATGCTAACAGAAAATGGGCCCTTGAAATCTGGGTGTGGGCTTCAAGATCCATCGCAATTTTGTCACATACTCACAACAAATGCGTTGTCAAAATCTATGTTTGGGCTTGTAGATGAACATCAATGTGTTGGCATGCTCACAAGAGTGTTGTGGCTTCTTCTCCTGATAAATACCACAACATGGGCCAATAAGATCCTTTGCTAAGTGCCCAACTCCATGTGACCCTGTCTTTGAGCTGTATTTTCTGATATAGGAAGTACACACATCATGCAGATCCTTTGCATATTTTTAAGGAATTAAGTGTCCCCAGCAAAAAAATCTGCAGCTCTGCCATTGGATCTTCATCATTGAACAAAAGGGAAAATGTTGGTATTGGGTGGAACAAGAGACAATTTGAGTACAATATACCCTCGATTTATGAATTAAACATATTAAATATTAATAATTGAAATAAAAAATCAACTCATTTATTGGGGATGTCGTCGGATACATGAATCCTATGACTTTACAGAAATGGTTTTTTCACCATCTGACGGTGCTCAATTCTGTCAGAGCCTCTTTTCAACCGTTACTTGATGTTTATTTGTGTTGTACTCCAACTTGCAAGCTTTCCCTTCAACTAAATCTATGGTGTAAAAGCAATTCCAAGGTTTGAGGCGGTAGACCCTCTCCTCCAATCAAGGTAAACATGGTGAATGTGATTTTCAAACTTATTAGATTCCTTTCAATTGTTTGGATATAAAGGAATTGCACCCCAAAGGAAGCCTCCTTATTCTAAAATCCCTTGGTGCAAGTAATGCAAATAAAAGAATAATTTTTAAAAAGTTCATACATATTTTGGTCTCTTCTTTTATACCAATAACATTTAGATTTTTATTATAGAGTACCCAAAATTAAAAATTGGTTTCAATCATCAAACAAAACTAGTTGTAGCCAAGTCCAAAACATTCTATATTGGCCTAAACAACAAACTACCAAATATTTCTGTCAAATAAGCTTCCTTACAAATTGAAACACTAAAATTACCATACGACAATGCATTAAGAAACAAAGATAAAAACTAGAAAATATATCAAGAAGGAGAATAGTATTTAGATCCACTTGGGTTCCCATAGCTTCTTTTTAACCTCAATCTACCTGCTTGGTGAAGGTTCCATGGGTACTAACTATAGATCACAAGTTAGATGTCTAGGATTTGGATGGTGTGTGAACTCATTATCTGAATTGGACTTGTCAGATTCATGCACTTTCTAAATTACCCCTGATGGGATTTATTTGTAACTACCATCCTAGAGGGGGAAATACTAGTATTCTTGTTTTCTGCTCTATCCACCAAAGAGGGTGACTGATTCCTCAACCTGCACTGATGGGCATGCATTTGTATCCTTCTCTCAGATTGTTGTTTGTTGATTTTCTGCATTGTGTTCCTCTTCATCATTTGACAATTGTTGCTTAAATGATTTCCATCCTTTGGGTTTTGGTTTATGTCATTTTGTCCTATTAGAATAAACTCATGCTTGAAAACATGAATCGTACAAATTTCCTTCTTTATGACAAATTCCACACTGAAAAGCTATATTTTTGTAATCCAATTCTTGATTCCATCGAGAACCATTCCTTTGAAGTATCGGCATATCCAATAATCCCTTACTTATGTTGATCTCCACACATATGAGGATATGTAAAAGGACCAAGTTTAATTAGATCTGTATCTATTTATAATATATGTCCAATGTATTCCCAATGTCTTTAAAAATTGTTAACTCCCAAGAGTGTCGTGGCGGATTTGGGAGGCACACCTAAACAAACATTTGAGTGACAAACATATTGGTTGGGTTAAAATATGGGAACCATGGTGTAATAAAAATCCCCACTCTTCCCCAAAACTAGGGACCTTCCAAAACTTTCTAATTATCAGAAAGTGTGAAATTGGAGAATAAAAACCTTTAGAAATAAGATATACCTTGCAATGCTTGTCTAGTTTGTATAGAGCCATTAGTACAAGTTTGATGTAGGAGGCCTGAGGCCATTAAGTCAATGGATTATTGCCTTAAATTCTTAATATGAAACGAGGTCATAGACTAATATCCTTTGTTACCAAAGATATCAAGATCGAATCCCTTGGGGATCCTATAAGTGTAGGTACTCGCATATGTATTGCATATAATCATCATTTTTCCCACCCCAATATCTACAATTTTTGCTACCTTGTTCTTGTTTACCTAACTATCAAATAGATATGCAGGAAGCTTCTATGAGAAATTTGTTGTAAAATCTAATCTGGATCACTTATGAGTCCAAGTTTTTCTTTAAGAAATTCAATATTGTTTACATTGTTCAGTTGCATTTTCTCACTTGGGTCAGTTCCATGGCATTGTAGTTAAGTTAGTATTTCTTTACACTAAGTCCTTCTCATGTATAGATGTAGATTTATTGATTTTTCTCATGTACAATCTAGCTCGGGTGATATCAGTTCTACATTGTCTAAAGAAGATCAAAGCCATTCATACAACTTTCTTAGGTCTCTCGAGTCATAAATGTAACACCTTGGTTTTGACCCCATGGTATTAAATCGCATATGATGTAAATATTGTATTAAATCGTGGCATCAAGCTCAAGGCAAAGGCCCCACCATGGATTTAGTGTTTTATGTTTTGGCGATTAAAATTGATGCCGATGGTTTATGTTCTAGCCAGGCACAATATGTTTGAGACATCATGTAAAATGCAAATTAATAAAAATACCACAACTAGCTATACATCACAACGTTAAAGAGATAGGGGCATGATTTCACAAGGATTAGGGAGGGGGATTTATTCAAACCTTTGATCCTATGGGAAAAATCCAAATGTCAAGGGAAAACCCTTAAGTTGTTAAATACCCATTTTTGTCTTTTATGCCCAGTCATCTAAAGTTGGTAAAGGAATTAATTGCATAGGAATGGGCAAGGCATGGGGATCAATTTCGAATTGGGCATAGCACCCATTTTTGGGGAAAACGAATTTTGACCTATGGGCCAAGAAAATACTTGGAAAAAGGAGCCCAAGAAATTCATTCACCCATGTGTTTCTTCCTCACACAGCTGGAGATAGCTGGGGTATTCTCCCTCATGTTTTTTGTTGTTTTTCTTCATTTTTCCCATGGCTGGGAATTCGATTTGGCAATGCCTAGTGTCTGGGGTCCTCCATTGGAATTTTGTTGTGGTTTTCCTTATTTCCATGGTTGGGCATTCCTATTTTTGTTTTATTGAGTGAATGTGCAGCAGTGATTCACGTTTTGGGGGTTTCAATAGGCCGTTTTTGGTTTTCCACATGCAGGTGAGCTTATTGGGCGTTTTCCCCTCATGATTTTTGTTGTTTCATGTCCATAAATTCATTTTTGTGTTGCTCCATGGTGAGGAAGCCAAGATCTCTCGATTTGGGTGTGAATGATGGTCGTTTTTGCTTCGGCAATGGTCAAGGACGTTTTCTGAGTTCAGATTTAGACTTAGGGGTTTGTGGTGGTCGGATGACCTCCCCAACGTGCAAGAACATTTTATGAAAATGTATTTTATCTTGTGGGGTTTTTTTCCCCTCATCCATTCTATTTTGGTTTCCTGTGAACATTTTGACAATAACCATCTGTGAAATGGTTGTTTGTGCTTGATTAGCAGGTTGCCTTGGCTGGGTAAGTCTAAGGATCTATCTATTAATGGATGGACTGTGTGTTGAGGTAAATTTGCTTGGCTAACTAAGTCCAAGGGACCCATGTGCCATTGATTAGTTTCCCTAGCAGCCTGAAAAACCCTATTACTTATTGTCTTGGCTGGACAGTCTGTGAAGCCCAACAGTGCGTTGACTTTACTATGGCTATGAGTTAGTCTATTGTTCCCTAGTGCCTTATGGAATCATTCCTATCTCAGGGGTGGCAGTGATGCTAAGAGATTGATGAGCACACTAGACTACGGTTGGGTGGAACATTCCAGCGACATAGCTATTTGCGGGACAAGCTTATTTCAAGATAAGTATTCTTGTGTATTTTATCTCTGCATCTGTACTTTCTTATGAATTATTATGAACAGGTTGAATGCTTGAATGGATGTTATTGCTCCCGCTGTATATTGCATGTTTTATACTTAATTCAAGTTAATGATTTATGCATCTATTATGTTTTTAATCCAATGCATGTTTATGTTTTTATGTTCATGGGGCTATTTTGCCCATTTGACAGCAGTAGTTTGTTGGTTGCATCATCTCCATCATCGGGATGAGGGGTGGGGACATGACAATAAACAATGTTGGTATTATTAGTATTTTCTTAGAATTACAAATGATGCAATCTTGGTGTTAATATTTACCATTTCCCCAATTCTTAAAGGGTTTTAGCTCAATGGAAGAGTGCCTACTTTACAAGCAGAAGGTTGAAGGTTCGATTCCTTCGTTCCCTATTGATATTGCAATATTGATATTTTTAATAAAATATATTGTATTATAATTTATTATGGCTACAAAGGGGGTTCTAAACTGACTTCATATGTCACTATGAGGGGGGCTGAAAAATGCCCTTGTATGTTACAAGGGGGGTTCAAAACCCCCTTCTAAGTTTATATGAGGGGGTTCAAAACCCCCCTATAAGTTTATTTGAGGGGGGTTCATAACCATCCCCAAATGTTTGTAAAGAGTTTTAGGGGGGGTGGGGTGAACTGCAACCGTAGGTACCTATGAGGGGGTTTTGAAACCACCCGCGAAGGTTTGTAATAAGTACTTTTGGGGGGGGTGGAAATTCCCCCATAGGTGTCTACGAGGGGGATTTAGAAATGCCCTTAAAAATCACTTTTGGGGGGGGTTAGAACCGCCCCCAAAATTCACTTTTGGGGGGGTTTAGAAATGCCCCCAAAATTCACTTGGGGGGGGTGGGGGGGTTTATAACCGCCCCCAAAATTCACTTTTAGGGGTTGTCTTGATCTCTTCCAGAACTACCCCTAAAATTCAAAACTTTTAGCGTCGGTGCTTTTAGGGACGGTTTCGTAAATACCGCCTCCAAAGCCAAAACCACCCCCAAAAGTGAATTTTGGAGGCAAAAGACAACCACCCATAAAAGTCAAATTTGTTGTAGTGAGGGCACCTCCCTATTTATACTTTACAGGTGACTAACTAAAAACCCTAACTATGTCGACTTCCTAACCTAACAAGACCAACTTCCCCCTTAGGAGACGCAAAATACATTTTGCATTATTTATTTTGGGAATATTTCCCCAACTTACAACAAAGGTTTACCTTCATATTCTAGCAAGACAAAATACAATATTAACATCCCAAGACAGAGGGAAAACATCTTTGACAAAGGTACAATAATAATATAGAAAATAATATCTTCTAAAGTTACATTTTCAAAAAATTAACACTCCCTCTTAACTAAAAAGGTATTTTTCCAACCCAATCATCGTCACAAATGGACACAGTCTCTGGACATCATAATCATCACTAGGTAATCATTATTTGATAATCACCAATGGATCATCATCATTGGATCATCATCATCATTGTTGCATCAATTCTCATCTTGTCAACCATTGACTAGTGACATCTCTTGAATCTATCTGTCATCAAAATTTCTATGGAGCCAAGCATCTTTCATGTTGGATGTAGTCATATATACCATGTAGGACTTCATCAACATATATGTATAGTTCCATACCTTTTTCATGTTGGATGTACCTCGTATAGTGCCAGACCTTTTTCATACTGGATGTACCTTGTTGTTCTAGTCCTTTTCATAGTGGATGCCTTTGCAGGGTCAGTCTTGTTTCATACTGAATGTGGATCCCTATAATGTCAGTCATGTTTCATATTGAATACCTTCGTAGTGTCAGTCTTGTTTCATACGGAATGTAGATATATGTAGTTCCAGTCTTGTTTCATATTGAATGCCTTTCCAGGGTTAGTCATGTCTCATATTGAATGTGCTCTCTACAGTGTCATTCATGTTTCATACTGAACGTGTTCACAAGTTCAGTCATGTTTCATATTGAACGTGAATCTCTGTAGTGTCAGCCCTATTTCATACTGAATGCCTTCGCAAGGTCAGTTTTGTTTCATACTTAATCCGGATTTCTGTAGTGTCAGTCTTGTTTCATACTAAATCCACAGCAATTCATATTTAATATTGGATGTGTCTCTCTATAGGGTCAGTCTTGTTTCATGTTGAATGTAGGCCTAGAACCATCTAGGACTTCAACACTCCTTCTCATGATGGAAATCGATCTGTATAACTCTAATATTCTCCATGAAGTACTCAAACTTCACTTTCTCCATAGGCTTGGTCAGAACATCATTTGTCGCCACATAGTGGATCTTCACTACTCCTCTCTGCACCATATCTTGGATATAGTGATACTTGATCTCAATGTGCTCCAATTTTTCATTGACCACTAGGTTCTCAGAAAACTTCACACAACTCTGGTTATCATAGAAGATACAAGTCACCTCTAACTCGAGATCAAACAAATATGACAATAGCTTTCAAAGCCATATTGCCTCACAACTGGCCGAACAAGATGAAATGTACTCTACTTCAGCTATACTTAGTGCCACACTTGATTAATTCCTACTAAACCAAGATATCACCCTAGATCCCAAACTAAAGAAACATCCTAAAGTGCTCTTTCTATTTGTGGAATCACCTTCCCAATATGAATCAGCATAACCATGTAGGTTAATATTATGATCTCTTGCATACATGATTCCATGCTCAATTGTACCTTTCAGGTACATCAATAAGTGATTTGCAATAACTAGGTGAACACGTCTCAAATCTGTCAGAAACTAGCTCAATGTGTTCATAGCAAAGCATATGTCTAGCCTTGTGTTTGTCAAATAAATCAACAAACCAGTCATCTACCTATACATCATGGCATCAACTATCTCAGAAGAAGCATCACTCAATATCTTCAAGTTTCATTCCATGGGTGTGGCAATATCCTTGTAGTCCACCATTATCAACCTCTTCATAATCTCTACTACATACTTTCCTTGTCCAAAAAGTATCCCATCTAAATTCTGCCACACTTCTAGCCCTGGGAAGTAGTTCATCATCCCTAGGTCCTTCATTTTGAACTCTGTGGAAAGTATTCTTTTTGTATATGCAATGAGCTCATCCTCTCTTGTCAGGAACATGTCATCTACATACTATAGGAGTATCACTGGTATTCCACCCTCAAGCTTGAAGTAGAGGTTGGAATCTACTTTACTCTTGGCGAAGCCTAAGCTTGTCAGAAAGCTACCCATCCTTCCATACCACACCATGGGTGTCTACTTGAAACCATACAAGACCTTATTTAACTTGCACACATGAGTATGTATATCATGTGTCTTGAATCCTACTGGTTGCTCCACATGCACTTCCTCTTCAACTACACCATTCAAAAAACCTAGCTTGACACCCATCTGATGTATATTCGATTTCATTACTACACTTGAGGATAGTACTGATATGATGGAAGTGTATCTCGCTACCGATACAAATGTATCCTCATAATCGATGCCTTCTTTATGGAAGAAGCCACGTGCCACAAACCTTGACTTGTATTTTTCGATGCTACCATCTGTAACATTCTTGTTCTTGTAGATCTATTTGAAAGATGCTACGGACTTTCCTTCTAGTCTTGGAACTATATCTAATTCATCATTCTTCACAATCGACCGATACTCTTTGATCGTTGCTTCCTTCCACTCCTTCTTTTTAATAGCTTCCTCATATTTTGAAGGTTCATTATTAATGATGTCACACAATAGGGCTACGTAGCTAGAGTATGGTATTGGTCTTTTACTTTCTCTAAGTGCCCCATCTGGAGCGCCATACATGTCTACATATTGAATAGCTTCATGTGCCCATGTTTTTCTTCTCTTGTATGAATTCTTCTCATGAGGTGGATCTACAGGTTCCTAAGGTTTTGTCATGTCATGATATTCATGGTATTCTTGAGTCATTTCTTCCATAGTTGTATCTTTGGTTCTAGGAACTTAAGATTCTTTCGCATATTCAATGTGGAATTGTTTTGACTTGTTGTAAGCTGAGACTTCATCAAAAGTAACATCTCAACTAGTCTCAATTTTCTTGAACCCTGGGAAGTATATTTGATATGCTTTTGATTCATCAATGTATCCCACAAATAAGTCTGTGTTTCTTGTAGGGTCTACATTTTTCCTCTTTTCGTTGGGGACAATTACGTACATGGGGTAGACAAATAATCGAATATACATGAATTCTGATTTCTTTCCTGAGAAAGATTCTTTTGGAGTCTTGTTATTCAGAACATGGTGAGGTGTTATATTTTGTACATCCATGATTGTTCTTATAGCTTCTTCCCATAGGTGCATTGGAAGGTCTTGGTCATGAAGCATTACCTTTGTTGCTTCCATTATCATTCTATTATTCCTTTCTCCAATTCCATTTTGTTGAGGATTGTAGGGAGTGCTCATCTCCCTTTTAATCCCAAATTCTCTGCATAGGTCTTTGAATTCATCTGAAGTAATTTCACCGCCATTGTCTGAACATAAGGTCTTTATCTTATTTTTTGGTGTGATTCTCTACCAAATATTTGAATTATTAAAACTTGTTGAAAACTTCATCTTTTCCTTTCAAGAAATAAATCCAAGCTTTACGAGAATAATCATTTATGAAAGATACATAGTATGCATACCCGCTTAAGTAATTGAATGACATGGGACCACATACATCTAACTAGATTATTTCCAAGATTTCCTTTTCCTTGCTTTCACTACTTTTAAATGGTTTCTTTACATTCTTCCCTTGTGCACATCCTTTGCAAATGCCTTCATATTTTGTTTGGAATTTGGGAAGTCCTGATACTACTTTTCTTGCAATTGGTAGAGCCCTATAGTGTACATGTGTAAGCCTTCAGTTCCATAGTTCACTAGGTTCTATAGAGTCATGAACCAAGGCTTGTTTTGGTTGTCCTTTCAACTTGTATAAGCCTCCCTCTTTCTCTCCAATTATTGTTGCATCGTCTAATGTTTTTCCTCTTGGACACATCACTACTTGGCCATCAACGAATGCAACACAGAATCCTTTAGAATCTAAAGCTGAAATGGAGAGGAGATTTTTCTTCAAACCTGATATGTAGAGAACATCCTGTATCTTCATTGATTTTCCCAATTCCAACTTGTAAGAGGCTTCTCCACCCCCTTTTATGTGATATTGATAATCATAACCAAGTTTCACCTTGTGAGGTGACTCATGTTCTGATAGGTTGATGAAGGATTCTTTGTATCCTATCATATGCTTGGAAGCTCCATTGTCCACCATCCAATCATTGCTTCCATTGGTACTGCTACCTGTAAGAGTTGAGATAAAAACATATTATTTATCACTTAAAGAATATTATCTTGTTCTCTTGCGTGTGGGTTCATCATCTTCTGCAGTATGTCCATGATGCCTCTTCTTTTTGTTTTCCTTACAAGGTCCTTTATTTCTAGGATAATCTCTTGATAAGTGGCCTTTCTCATCACATGCGTAGCATCAAATATTTGTGTATTCCCTTCTTGTTATATGATTCTTTTGGAACGTCTTGGATGTTCTGTGAGAGTGATCCTCCCTCTTTCCTTCATTCTTTTTTCCCTGAGTTGTTAGAGATTGTTCATCACTTTCTCCCATGTTCTCTTGTCTTGATACTAATAGACCTTCTTCCTGAGTGCATTCCTCCCACTATATGTTGAACATGATTAGTTTCTTTTTGTAACATCTCCCTTGAATGAATGAGTCCCATGACCTTGGAATTCCATTCAAGGTAGTCATCGCAATCTCTCCTTCTTCAACATTTTCTTCAATGGACTTTAGTTGCTCCTTGATATGAGAAACCCTTGTGAAGTAATATTCAATTATTTTGAGAAGAGTCATCCTAGCCCTATTTTATGCAAATTTTGTGGAGACAAGTGTTAGGACTTGGAATCCTTAGTTTCTCACAGCTACATAGTGCCTTCTTTCAGGGTGGCTCTAATACCATGTTAGAATTTGTACTTTAACTCTATTAGATTATATCTTTAATCAGAAAGATAGACAGGCACATCAATACACAAGAACACAAAGATTTTCCCTTAGGAAACCATAAAGGAGAAAACCCCACAACTTCTTCATACTAGTTTTGTCACTTAGTACAATGTCAAACAAAGATAGAATACCCAAAGATAAGATATCTTTAGCAGCTTCTTCTTCTCTTTTAGTATCACATGTGTCTTTCTCTTTCTTGAGCAAACTAGCTTGTGTGGTGTGTGTCCAAATGAGGGAGGGCATGTCCCTATTTATACTTTACAAGTGACTAACCAAAAACCCTAAATGGGTCGACTTCCTAACCTAAGAGGTCCAAAATCCCTCTTGGGAGACTCAAAATACATTTTACATTATTTCTTCTGGGAACTATCTCCCTGACTTACAACAGAGCTTTTACCTCGATATTCTAGCATGACCAAATAAAATAACAACATCCCTGGACGGAGGAAAAACATCTCCGATGGAGCTACAATAATAATATATAAAATAATATCTTTTGAAGTTACATTTTCAACAACAATACCTACATGTGAATTCTCACCACCACCCTAAAAAAAATCTAGGGGTCCATAACACTTTGATTACTAAGGCCAAAAGAATCTTTGACACTAAGCACATTGAAAAAGAAAAAGATAATTTGCAAAAAGTGTTCTTAAGCAATGGATACACAACATCACAAATCAATAAGGTCTTCTCCAAAGCAAAAAGGCATCAAAGGAGATATCCGGAATCTACCAAGGAAAGTAATGTAGGAGACCAAAAAGCTTTCATTCCATACATAGGGGTTACTAGTAAAATTTCCAAGAATTTGAAAAAGAAAAACAATGATACAATGTTCTCTCTACTATACACCATCAAGAAACTCTTTAGATCTCTGAAAGATCATGTGCACCCATTGCTAGAAAAGGGGTTTATCAAATTCCATGCACTTAGTGGAAAAGATTACATCAAAGAAACATGGAGGTCTATCCAAACAAGATCTAAAAAGCATAGTGTCGACATCTATTTGAATAGAATTCATAAATTGGCATTTGCATAACATTCATGCACAACACAAAGCATCCCATAAAAATTGAGGACATGACAATTTTAGCAAGAGTTGATAGTTGGTCCAAAAGAAGGGTGAGAGAGGTTGTTGAAATTGTTAAGAGTTCCCCAATTGTCTAAATTGTGATGATGGCTTAATCATTAATATAACCTAGATGTGTGCTCTCGTAAGATGAATTCCCTATTCAATGATTTAATTGTTAATTTTTATTTTTTTTATTTGGATAACCTCTCTATTATTCAAGTGTAACAAGTGAACTTCTTTCTTCTTGAGGGACAACCTCAAAACAAGGGTGTTAATTTATATTTATTCTTGTAAGAAGAGATGACAAACCTTCACATCATTGTTGTCCTAAAAATGAACATAGAAACAGCTAAAAACATGGACAAAAAAATTGATTCCACCATAGTTTCTCCAACAGATGCCAACAACTTGTTTTACAAAAAATACAAAATATTTTTACTTTTAAATATACAATTTAAATACTTAAAAAAATTATTTATATAAAATTATATAGATAAAATTTGTAATATTAATAAAATTGGCAACTTTAAAATCTAACATTAAGACTTTAGTAAAATTACTATTCACATTTTTTTTAACTTATAAACTTAATTCCAATTAAAAAAAATTCTAATTACTATAAAGAGTTCTGAAATAACAATTTTACTAATAGAATTTGTTAACAGCTATTACTATTACTATAAGACAAAAACTATGATTTTGCCACTAAATGACCTAATCATCTCAGCCACTTCTTTAACTGCTAATACTGGTGCTACTTTTATCAGGGTTCCGAGGGGAACAAACGAGGGAACCATTCACCCTACAGGGCGGCCTAAACTTCTCACGTATCAATGATGTATAAATTCATTGGTTACCTCTAGCTTTATTGGTCTAACAAACTGTTTGTACAATGTACACACTCTTTAATGCCTTAACTATAGCTTACATCACCGTTGCCGGCCATGTCATAAAAGGTCAAATAAATCTAAAATTTAAAATATATTTTAATTTATTTTTTAATTAACCTTTAACATTATTTTTTTAGAAGTTAACAATGGTATGGATGAATTAATCCAATTAACCTATCCATATATATATCACCCGATGACATGAAAAACAACCGCATGTTGAGAACACAACATTGACCAAAAAGACTCCATCCCTCACCGCCATTATGTAAATGACTTTATTTTAATAAGGTTCATGAAAATTGTGTGTCAAGACATTTTTTTTCCAGAAGAAAATATCAGTTCCTTGTTTTTTCATTGAAATCAAAGGAAACTTGTTACAACATCAGCAATAGCTATGTACGTAGCAAAAAGCAACTATGTTCATCATCACCGAACAACTACAGGAGAGCATCTTCATGGTCTAATGCTGGAGATCTCTACAATGAGTGTCTCTAGAGATCTGTGAATCTTACCTACACCCACTCCGCAATGATCATCAAACAGAAAGTACAAATCATGCACTTAATAGCTTATCCAAAGAAGCAGTACCAGAATGAGTTAAGTAATATGAGAGAATCTTCCACCTCAACCATCCCAAGGATGCAATAATAATGCCAAGCACAAAAAGGCTTTGAAAAGGCAAAAAATGCCAGGTGATCAGGGCTAAATAAGATTTAAAAAGTCATGATCAGAGCATTCACCTTCAATGAATTCAGAGAACTATAAAAGGCCCGAGGCCATGGTTAAGCCTACTTTGGATAAGCCATCAACCATTTCATTGTATTCTCTATATATATGAACAACATCGAGCTGGATGAAGTAGGATTCTAGATCTCGAATTTTTTGACACCGGCCTTCTAGAGCAAGGGAGGATAGAGATGATCTTCTGTTGAACCATATGATAGTAGCTGAGGAGTCTCCATGAATGTGCAGGGTGGGTAAACCATATGATTTAGCCATGAATAAAAGCGTCCATAATCCAAGAAGTTTTGATCTTGTATTAGTACTCTATCCCACACCCATTTTCATACAAATATAATGATCATGGCTGATCAAAAGATGAACACCAATGCCTCCCATTTGGTTGCCTGAGGAACCATCAAAGAACCCTGCAAGAAAGTCAAATGTAGGAGCCAATCCAATATCTCTCCTTTTGGACCTCTACTGAGAATGAACTGGATAGAGATGAAGTAGTTCCAATACCGAGTGAACAATATAATGCATGTCTGGCTTTTTATCTTCAAAGATACATTTGTTCCTGGCCAGCCAAATTTACCATGCCATCAAAGGAGGAAGATAGGTGAGGTTTTTTTCTTTCCTAAACCAGGAAACAACATTCAGCATGTAGGAAGCCTTCTTCCAGATGATAGGTATGCCGAGAGAGGAGCAAATGTATGATAATACCTATCGAGTGAAGCAACAATCAGAAAATAGATGATCAACAGACTCAAGTGCTGCTCTACACAAACAACACCAGTGAGGTCCTATCCAACCTTTTTTTATTAGGTTGTCCCAAGTATGAACCCAATTGGTTAGACACGACCAACTAAAACAAATAATTTTCTGAGGAATGTGGAATTTCCAGATCCGGATGAGAGCATCGGTAGGTCTGCTAATGACAGAGATGTTAGCTATCATATCATACATTAAGTTGGCTTTAACCAAGCCTGTCATCTTATTGAACATCCAAACCAGTGTATCAGTATCATCACTAATGCGGATCCCTCCATGTTGAAGCCCATTAATATAATGCATCCATACAACCTTCCAATGTCCTCCCAGATCTAATGCATTCATACAACCTTCCAATGTCCTCCCAGATCTAACTCGTCTGTTGTGATCCAGTAGCCAACAGATGTTGAAACAAACCCCCAGTTGTGTGCATCAGACAGATAGGATATGCCATAATCTTCCAGGTATAATCTAAGGTCCTCTGGTAAGATGTAGTCTGATGTGAGACTAGCAATTGGATCTATGCCAATTTTTATGCTCTTTCCATTACCAGTCTTCCACCCTAGACATTTGGTAATCCAAGAAATAGCTCTGATGAAACCATTCCACATATGTGATGTGCCTTGTACTCGGAAAGATTGTTGGCAAATCCATACATCAACAAGCAAGTTTTTGAGATATTTATGCTTAATGATATGAGACCATAATCCGTCGCCATTAAGGACAAGCCAGAGACTTTTTGGGCATAAGGCCAAGTTGAACCATTCAAGATTTTTAATGTTCCAGCCATTGAGTTCATATGGTTTGGATATTGTGAGCTAGTCAACCAAATGGTGATTGTGATTCCCAGCAGTACTCCCCCATAGAAAGTTGAAAATATAGCGCCTGATATAAGTCAAAATGATGTTGGGCATACAAGCCAATGATAGCCAATATACTACTAGACCCATCAGGACATATTTGACAAGTACCAACTTGCCACCTAAAGACAATAGCTTATATGTCCAATTGCTTAACTTCTTCTCAAACTTCTGTATGAACCATCTCCAATCCTTAATACCATAGCCCAGAGGTTTGAGGTAGTACCCTAGGTATTTGAATCCTGAAGTGAGAGGAACCATTTTGAAAGGCATAAAATTGCTTATCCTTTATCTAACAGTCTCATCAATGTCATTAAAAAGGAAGGAGGATTTGGCCACACTAATCTCCATTTCTGTAGCAGAGCAAAAGGTGTCAAGGATCTAGGTATAGTTCTACCACTCCTCTACAGTACCCAAACCAAACAGAATGACATCATCCACAAAAAGTAAGGTAGTGAGATTCAGACTTGGAGACACTTTAATACCATAAATTACTCCTCTGCCATGCTCATTGGTGATCAGCAAACTCAAGCTTTCAATAATCAGTATAAAGAGTAGAGGAGATAGGGGGAAGCCCTGTCTGATGCCCCTCGATACTGGAAATAATTTTGAAGGTGTCCCATTGATGAGAACAACAAAGTCAGATGACTCCACGCATCCCATAATCCAGTTCATAAAGGAGCCCGAAATTCCAATCTGAAGGAGGACCGGTCTAAGGAAGGACCAGTTTACCCTGTCAAAAGCTTTCACGAGATCAAGTTTCAGCACCATAATCTTTTGTTTTTCAACTTTGATGGAATGGAGAACTTCTTGAACATTGCCAACGGGTTCTATAATCTACCTATTATGTAAGAACCCAAACTAGTGTCTGGAAATAGCCTTGTCCAATACAAATTTTAATCTGATAGCTGTCATCTTAAAGATAGTTTTATAAATCAAATTGCATAATAAGATGGGTCTGAACTCAGCAAGAGAGGTCGGCCTGTCACACTTGGGAATGAGAGTTATAAAAGTAGCTTTGAGTGCACCTATAACCCTACCATCAGTCCTAGAGTGTTCAATAGATTTAAGTATATCTAGTCCAACAAGGTCCAAAAAGTGGAGATAGAATTCGACCGGCCATCCATCAGGACCAAGACTTTTGTCTTTTTTAAAACCCTCGAGTACACATTCAACCTCCTGTAATGTAAAATCAAACAAAAATATATCTCTGTCCTCCTCTTTTACAAAGGAACGGAAATGTCTGATAACATTTAGCCGCAGCCTCAATATTAGTTTTACTATCATCAAAGAAAAGGTTAGAGAAATGTTGAACACCCAAAGCCTTGAGTTTGGTGTCATCCTCTATAAGATACCCATTTTGTTCCTTGAGTGCCCAAATGGATTTTGCACTTCTTCTAGCAAAGGAATAGGAGTGGAATAATTTAGTGTTAGCATCCCCCTCTTAGATCCAATCCACTCTGCTTTTGAGATTCCAAGTAAGAATCTGATGGGCCAATAAGGATTCCTTCCTGGATTTTAAGTGTGTGAGTAAAGTGGATTCCTCAGTAGTGAGTATACCATAGGATTGAGAAGTGAGGAGATCAAGTATAGCAGAGTCAATCTCTTTGGTCTCCTTAGCTCTCAAAGAAATCTTCCTTTTTTCCCAATCCTTGACCAACATTTTGAGTATCTACAGCTTAAAGGCAATATCAAACTATGGGCCAACAGAGGGTACAGGTGTGGACCAGGAGGTAGAGACAAGATCACAAAAATCATCTTCAAGGAGCCAAGCTCTATTAAATTTAAAGGGGTAAAGGTGACAATTCAGCCTGAAGTTCCACTCGAGACAAAATGGGTGGTGATCAGATATTTAAGAAGGCTGAGTCCAGGAGTTATAGCTTCCAAGAAGTGGAATAAGATGTAAGGAAGCTAAGAATCTGTCTAATCTTTTGCTTACACCCGCAAAGCCCACTCTTCCATTCCTCCAGATATGACCAAGTGTAGTGAGAGCAAGATCAACCATATTCATTGTATCCAATAACTGAGAGAAGTAAAGAGCTTGGTGATCTAATCTAGCTCGGCCACCCTAAACTTCAAGGTCCGAGAGAGTAAAGTTTTAAGTCACCAGCAAGTATGGGGTTAGGGAAGTTAAAGATACCCCTAGTGACTGCAGATTCCCAAAACACAGTTCTGTTGGCATAGGGCCCATAGCAATTGATAATGGAGAAAACAGAGTCAAGTCCTTTGAATCTAGCATATAAAAGGATGCCAACAAAGGAGTGGTAAGCTTTACAGCTAGCCAAAAGAGGATTCCAAGCTGAAAGGATCCCCCTAGAGAGGCCAAGTGCATCGAGAGCATAGAACTCCCATCCAGGTTTAATTTTAGCAAACAGTCGAAGAGCAGTATAATGGTCACACATCCTTTCTTGTAACAGGATTAAGTCATGGTTTAGTGAAGAGAACAATGTTTTGAAGGATTTTTGTTTGGTAAGCCCTCCAAAACCACAAATGTGCATGGAGACAATCTTCATGGGTCAACCTGGATAATAGGTGACTTTGCTCTAAGTGCCTGGAAGGGGGATTGAGCTCTAGATGCAGCTTTGATGTGGGATGATATAGGAGTGTAGAGTCATGAGGGTTCTTGAGATGAAGAAGGTTTACCTTTTCTGGATTTTCGGATTGTTACATTCTCGAACCTAATCGAATCGAGAGGTAAGACCGAGGGTGATAAAGGAGACTTGTCAGTAAAGATATCCAGGGCTTTAAGAAGGGTAGGATCAGAGAACGTTGGAGTAGTTAAGGGACTACTAGGAGTATCAGAAGTGTTG
This sequence comes from Pseudotsuga menziesii, assembly GCA_001517045.1. NCBI lineage: Eukaryota > Viridiplantae > Streptophyta > Pinopsida > Pinales > Pinaceae > Pseudotsuga > Pseudotsuga menziesii. The sequence goes on along the minus strand of LPNX010249217.1, from coordinate 21,173 downwards.
GGTGAAGAAGTTCTTTGAAGGGGTGGGAAATTCTCCAAAGTGTAAGGTGGAGGAGAAACAACAGGAGAGAGGAGTGAAGGATCTGATAGAAAGGGTGGGTCAAAAGGAGGGGATGAGGTGGAAGTAGGCATCAATCTGGCAGTTGAGAGGGCTAATGTCTCTACATCCTTAATGTATTGTAGTTCACGCTTCGTAAGATCACCGAAATAGGTGGGTGAGGAGGATTCATAAGGCCTGATAGGAAAAGGTGTACCAAAGGTGTTAGGGGTGTGAGCAGTCTCTAGATGAGACCCTGGTGAGGAAGAGTGGAGAGGAAAAAAGGCTTGAGTAGTATCAGGAGTAAAATAAAAATCAGTAAATCCAACACACAAAGGAATACCCTGGATTAAGTAGGTACAAGTATTTCTTAAGTGGCCATCTCATGACAGTAACTGCAATAGAAGGGCATATTTAGATAATCAAGCTTCTGGGTTATGACCAAGTTGTTACATACAATATCAATTTCAGGGAGGAGGCCTTTAGTAACTTCAAGTTTGACGAGTACCTTGGTTGTACGTTTGTCAAAGATGAGGTGGAAATCCTTCTCCAGTGATACAAACCTCCCAATGGTGTTGGAAATTCCAGTAAGGATCTCTTTAGACCAAAAGGGGAACGACAAATCCGGCATTAACACCCATAGATGGTGTTTAACAACCTGTTCTTTTAGAGGGTCAAAATTCATATGCCAGCGGCTGAGGACAAGGGAGTCATTCCCTATAGTCCAGAGAGAGTTCAGGATACGGGAGGCATCAGAGTCCTCAAGGAAAATAATAACTAGCCACCATTTAGCAAGGAGACTTATAGTGGGAACATAACTAAGAATAGGTTTCCAGTGTAGGGTGGCCCAAGCCACCCCTTCCTCCCTATTCATAGAGCAGTACTTCAAGCACCCAATGAGTTCCTAGTGACATAAATCAGACACTTTGTCTATCATAACATCCCTGCCTATGACATAATGGTGTTTATGGTCCAGGGCAGTTAATATCTTGGGCTTGCGACGGGTCTGAAGATGCGGAGGGTGAGCTGGGCCTCCCCAAGGACCGGAGGGCAGGGAAAGTCCCATGGACGTCATTCAAAGAGGAAAAGGTAAGCTAGAAGGGAATCAAATAGAGTACCCCAAGCCATAGGTATCTAAAAGAAAGAAACCCTAAACCATAGCAAACGCTTTAGGGGGGACGACAGGAAAAGACAAACAAAAAGGCAACCTTAACCCAGCCTCCAGAGAGGCAGAGGAGAAAGAACTAGAGCTAGCAATTAACAAACTACCAGCCAAAACCTACAAAGTAACCCTAATTCCCACTTTTCGACATGGTTGGTACTAACCCTCTAGTTAAGAGGGTGAACTCCATGTGGGCTTAGTCAACCAGAAAGTCGGCAAGAATCCAGGAAGAGACATTCGGACCAAGCCCCAAAAAAATCAAAGTACCGAAAAATGCAAAGAAACAAGTAAACAGAAGAGTACCTGAACAGTGTAAGTCTCTAGTAAGATGTTGGAGCCAATATAATAGGAAAAACATGCCAGGTTGACCAAGCGATGAGGCATTATCCACAATATCCGGCGAAAACTGTTGAGAAACGTCAATAGTCAACCAAAAAATAGGGATACCACAGCGGTTAATCCAAACCTTGATTGAGAATGATGGTTAATCCGACCCGTGACCGAGAATGACGCTGTTAAGAGCATGGAACCGATCGAAAGGTGGAGGATATGTAAAAAAGGTGGCAAGGCACTGGACTGGTATACAAGGACTAATAACGGGCTCAAATTCTCCGCAATAGCCGGTTGGTTGAAAGGTGGTGGATAGAAGGTGTCAAAGGCTGTTAACAAGTAAACAAAGCTCAACAACGGGCTCAAATTCACCGCAGTAGCCGCACCATACTGAGTGCTGGATCGGGCGACGAGAGAGAGGACACTGAGAGACCGCCATGAATCCAAGCAAGGGCCGCCATGGAGGCATGAAACCGTCATCTCCGGGAAACCCTAACCATTAGGCAAAATTCTCCTATCGCCTAGTGACTCCTCTTTCATAGGAGTTTATCCTTAGGAGGTTCGAGTGTTGAAATGTTCGTCAATGTGTGTGTCAAGACATGTTAACCTCATTCTATTAACGATATTTTTTATTAAATTTATGTTTTGTATAAGCTTGTGGATTTTTTTTAATTTCATTCTACTATTTGTTTTATCAAACTTATGTTTTTGTAAAAATTGTAATTTTTTTTATTAAGTTTATGTTTTGTAAAAGTTTATGGTTTCTTGTTCCACAAACAAAAGATCTTGTACATTAAATTGATATTTAGTTTAATTGTAATTTTAAAAATAAACTATTATTACTATTATTATTTACTAACTATATTTTAAAATACAGGGTGAACATTTATAAGTGTAGTTAGTCAATTAATTTTCTACAAATGGGTAGCTATTAAAAAAGACCAAAGATTAAACTGATCACAAAATCCATATAATGATCTATTTATGTTATAATATAAACATTAAATTAATTAATATAAACATAAAATAATTAGTATTTAATAAAATTAAAAATAAACTATTACTTGAATTTTAATTGAACTTTGATTAAATCTTAAATATAAGAAGATACAACAACTATGAAATTATCACAATTGTACACTTGTTATAATTTTGTTGATAAGCTCAAAAAATCTTATAGATGCAATAACTAGCACAACCATTCATGTAAAGTTTGAATAGTGGTTCACTTAATCATGTAAAGCTTGACTAATAGTTCACTTAAATCTTAATCAAAATGCATTTAAACATAGAAGAAACATAATGAAATGAATCAAATTGTAAACATATTAAACTCAATAAAACCCAAAATATATATGAGATATTACAACTAACAACTTAACTATCCACCTAATTAACCGTTTTCTTTGTGTTAACTATATAATAATTCTAATATTTATAATATTGTACTAATTTGTTCGACTTATGCTGATAGACGTTATTATTTCAGAATCGGCTGAAAGTTACACAGTCAAACAACTTTAAATTTTTGAATATCCGTTAATGAACGGATGAGATCTAATAGATTAATATACTTATTGGCCGCGGGTTATAATCTGAACTTTAATTATGAAAAGAAAATATCCTCTCCCCTCGCTCCTCTATCGGTTCAACTACTTTGAAGTCGAAGCCCTCGCTCCTCTATCGGTTCAACTACTTTGAAGTCGAAGCGATTCAAAATTCAATCTGCCTTCCTCATAATTCAAGACGCAAACATTCAACGTCGACTGCTCTGCCTTACTCAGTGGCGGGATCATCATCGATTTGCTAATTCCCGTTACCAAGTTTTCAGTGGTTGGTGACGAATAATCATCTCATCAAAGTACTTTGTATTGGTCTAGCGTGGCATCATAAGGTAACATCAAGCATGAGATGTAACAGCAGCTTATATTTAATATCCATTTTTCTGCTGTAATTGAATTGCAGGGCGGAGCAAGGCGGCCAAACTCGAAAGGAACATCGCAGACCTTGCTTGACAGAAATCAAAGGCTGAGAAAGGCAAGCTATTACCACTTCAAAACTACAATGACGATAGAATTTAATGAAGGATGGAATATTATTCACCAGGGTATCCTAAATTTGACACAGATTCTGAAAGCAGATTTACAAGATGAGTTTCCTGCTTTGGAGTACATGAACATTTATGAAACTGTCTACAAACTGTGCATCCAAATGCCTATTCATCGGGACGCACAGCAACTCTATGTCAAATACAAGGAATCGATTAAAGAATACATTGCTCTCACTGCAGTATTACCAGGTTTAGAGAAACTACATGATGAGTTCATGTTGAGAGAACTTGTCAAATGTTGGGGAAATCATAAGGTGATGCTCCGATTCATGTCAAATATGTTCTCTTATTTGGAACATTGCTACGTCCAAAAAAGGTCACTCGATTCGTTAATGAAAGTTGGAATGATGTATTTCCGTGACCTGGTGTATCATAGCATCAAGACCAAGGCGACAAATGTGCTGATTCAACTCATCAATCGAGAACGCGAGGGAGAACAAATTGATCGCGCTTTGTTGAGAAACGTTCTGAACATTTTTTTGGAGATGGGCATGGATCATCACAGCTTGAATTTCTACGAGGACGACTTTGAAGCTGCCATGTTGGAAGATACTGAAGCTTACTATTCTAGAAAGGCTGCTTCATGGATTTTTGAGGATTCTTGTCCAGAATATATG
>LPNX010249217.1:0-10347 GCA_001517045.1 Pseudotsuga menziesii | reverse complement strand
ATGGATATTTTGTTTGATTTTATTCCTATTGGTTGAGTTCATGTAAATTTTTTCAAATTTTGTGTTTGTATGCAGCTTTATGTTGAGGCTCAATGAGCTACTGCATCACAAGATTATAAAGGTAAACTTTCTATGAAAACAATGAGATAAGATTTTTCTTTTCATGTTACATATAAAAAAAAAGAGAGGAATGGTTTCTTTCCTTTGGTCTAGATCATAGTTTTTCTCATTACTCTTTTTTATTAAAGCACGTGTCTTAGAGCATTTTGGTTGTCTTTCACAATGTTTTCCCAAAAATATCCATATAATGATTGAAACAACAAAATTGTGTACATTAAACAAGTCTGGGAATGTGCACTCATAACTCATGCACATATTGTCTTTTTTGTATGTTTGTGTGATTGTTTATGTTAATTAATTCATGTCAAAATTGAGGTTTGAAAAACTAAAAATAGTGATGATATACATGATAAAAAGAGCACATAGTGAGTGGATAAGTGGTAATCATGTTTACAATAGATTCTCTTTATATTAAAGAAACGATTTCTCAAATGTTTTAATGATTGGGAAATTTGCAAGCCTTCATGGTCATGTTGATTGGCCTACTTTATTCTCTGCATTTCCAGCTAACATCTCATTCAAAGATTTAACCTTTATAATTTGATGATAGAAAAAATTAGTTGGTTCATAAGATGACAAGGGGTCTATAAAATCCATAGGGTGACAAGGGGTCTATAAAATCCACAGGGTGATACTCTATGCTCCCTCAAAGTATGAGCATATATAAAGGTCAAACATCCAACGTGCACAAAAATCCTAGTTTCTATGTTGTAGGAAATATTCTCCCAACTGCTTTTTGTATGAGCCCCAAGATGTTTCAGGGATGGAAACATGGGATAAAGGACCCAAACATTTCAAGCATTGTTTTTTTATCTAAAAATGCTTTCTAGACTGTACAAGCACTGTTAGGTGCATTTTGGCTCAAGACTGTTGGCCTTTTACCAGTGAATTTATGGCCTCACAAAGTACATTCCCAATCAAATCCCTAAAATGAAGTTAATATTTTTTTTAATGATAAAATAAAATAGTTAATGAATCATTCTTAAAAGTCTCATTAGATTTCATTGAATTAAAAAAAAAACATCTATAAACCGTAACTTAATTTCCTTTAAAATAATACTTGTTGTCTTTCTTTCATGATTTTTCTACTAAATTGTCATTTCTATTTCATTCTATGTTCCTCGATTATATCATTCTATTTTTTCTAATAATGTGCTATTAAAAAATTTAATATTTTGGATATATGTGTGTGTATATATATATATACATATACATATATGTATGTATGTATACATATATATGTGTGTGTGTGTGTGTGTGTGTGTGTGTGTGTATGTGTGTGTGTGCACACACACACACACACACACACACACACACACACACACACACACACACATACATACACATACACATACACATACACATCTATATGTATATGTATATGTATGTATACATATACATATACATATACATGCATACATGCATATATATATGTGTGTGTGTGTCTCTGTGTGTGTGTGTGTATGAATGTATGTATGTATGCACACACACACACATTCACACCTCGATTATATCATTCTATTTTTTTTAATAATGTGCTATTAAAAAATTTAATATTTTGGATATATATGTGGGGGGGGGTGTATACACATACATACACACATACATACATACATATTTAATACATTTGTTTCTTCATTTGATAAAATTGGTAGCTTTTAGTGTTACTCTAGAAGTGTTTTCACTTTTATATGGGAGTGCTAGGTCTCGTAGTCCCTCTTGGTGATGCTTCATGGACATGTGGATGACTAAGTTAGGTGGGATACTTGACCTTTATTAGATTGTTAGCATATTGCACTTGCATAATATATTTCTACCTTAATCGACTAGATGACTACGCCATTTGGTGCAATCAATGGGGGAGTCAGTTTCTGGGGGAAGCCCATGAGATAGAACTTTGAAGACATCTGCAAATCCATGAACCAATTGCTACACTTCCCCTTTTCTTGCTAGTTATTTAATTTTTACCTTGACATGCAAACCTATAAAAAAATTACATTTGAGGGATGCATAGTTCACCCTTAGCGAGTTGTTTTGTCATTTTCTATGTATAATTTAGGATTTTTGAGGTTTGATCTAGTTGTAGTTCTCTAACCATGTCTATTCTCTATGCTTCAACTTTCATGTGAATCTAATCCAAATTCATTTGAAATTTACCTATGGTCTTCAACCACTGGCTTCCTATGACCATGTAGCCCTAGCTAAAGATACAATATAAAAATCAAAACTCAGTCCATAGTTTTCCAGTCGTAAACTTCATTTATTTTACTATCTGTATGCTCTCCATTACGGTGTTATTGACCACTGTTTTTTTTTTTTTTTTTTGACAATAACTGGGGGGTAGATATTAATGTGTCCTGGCAATCCTAGAACCTAAGAGTTAATAAATTTGAAGAAGGTTGATGACCTCTAACAGTGCTGTCAACCTTCTTGATAATATCCTGAGTTCAAGCTCCTTCTTCTTTTAAAGACAGTTCCTAAAATTAGCAAATTGATGCTTACATGAGTAGATTCTCACAAATTGTGAGGAAAGAAGAGTACAGAAACAACCCATCAGGAGGCTAGGGGTTTCCCCTTAAGGAAGGGGGCCAACGTCTTTTGAGAACCCTAAAGAATATTTGAGGACGCTTCAGCTTCCCGGCGATCTCTATTGGTCTTCCTACCTCTGGTGAGAGGGGGAGATGGACTTGGAAAGCTTTCCGAGCCAGGGTCACCAGAGGACCGAGAAGAGGAGCAAAGATCAACCCTCCGAATAGCAGGGGACTCTGAGGGAGAAGTTGCCGCATCGAAAAGACCCTCAGTTTCCTTTTCCAGAGGAGGGCCTCCAATAGGATTAGCTCCTACAGATTCGGGGCCTTCAACAGAGCCTAGAGCAGCGATCACTGGTACTTCTACAACAGTTGTTTCTACAGGAATACGGACTGAAGCTGGGTCCACCGCGTCATCTACATCTGTCGGGGGGACCTCTGCTGCTGATGCTTTAGGATCCTGGCCTGGCCCTGGCTCCTGCGGATCTTCTGCTGCTACTGCTGCCTCTAGCTCATCAATTTCTTCCAGAGCTTCAAATCTGTTTTTGTTTTCCGGAGGAGATTCTTTTTTTGTAGAGGACACCGCCATGTTGGAGTCCCTTCTCCGGGGAGCCCTACACTGATTAGTGACTGGCTGGAAGTCTGCACCTTTGGCCAAGGGAGGAGCCCCTGTCTCTGAGGCATTGGGGAAGCTTTTCACGAAATGTCCATAGATATGGCAACGGAGGCATTTGAAGGGAATATGCTCGTAATCCAGCTCCTGGATGATACTCCACTCGCCCAAGGAGAGCTGTAGGGCTTCCGGGAGCCCTTTCTCGAGATTGACCTCTACACAGATGCAGGCACAAGTGTACTGATCGCCTTTAGGCTCTGCACTATCCAGGAAATGGCCGAGATTGTTTCCTATATCATCTAGAGAGATTTTCCCCCAGAGATGAAGAGGAAGGTGGGGAATCCTAACCCAAACCGGGGCAGCGGTGATTTCTACTTTAGGATTGAAGTCCAGTGACCACGGAGCTAAAAATAGCCCCCTCGAACCCATGAAATATGGACCAGATCTGAAGATTAGATCACATTCTTCTTTGTTCGCAAAGATAAACACGAAATACCCTCTTCCTGTGGCACACAAGGAGGTATGGGAGGGCGCCAGGGAGCTCCACCATTCTGTTATCCATTGTTCCACTGCTTTGGGGCTAGGCCACAAACCAGTGAACTTGCCTATGAGGGATTTTTCTGAGAGCAACAGGGCCATGCGGCACGGATCAGAAGGGGAGAGCTCCAGAGATGGGATCTCTTCCATTTTTTTAACAAACTTGGCCGGAGGGGCGGCCTTTGCCCTAGGGCCTGCAAATCTAACTAGGGCCCTAAAGGCCTCCATCGGATCCATTGGGCGATCCATATGGGAGGAATAACCTGGACTCAGCAGAAGAGTTGATCACAGTCGCAGCTTTAATCACTGCTCCAAAACGCATGAAGAAAACGCAAACAAAAAAACGCAGGGAGGATGCAGGAAAAATGCCCAGCTCGCAGCTTGATGAGGTGCTCAGCCTTGGCAAAGGTGGACGAAGAAATAGCGGCAGGCAGGGCCGACGGGGAGGCCTGCAAACATCCAGGAGAGGGACGCAGGTGGCTAGGGTTTTGGCCCTAGCCGCTGGAGGTCGCAACCGTCTCGCCGCATAGGGTCTCTCTAAATTTTCCTTGTCATGTTATTGACCACTGTTACTGTGAAATTCTATAAATATTTGAATTTCAGCTCACTCATGAAATAATATTGGAATCTATGGAGTTATGGGTACTCTGTTAGTGTTGATAAGTGCAACCACAATCCTCCATTTGACCTTATTCCTTACCCCAAGGGTCGAATATTGGCCCTATTCCATGTATGGTAGCAAGGGAAATTATTTGAATCCCTTGTCAATATGTGTCATCCATGTTAGTATTTGCTTCCTCATCTTCTATTATTTGTTTTGTCTCACTTCCATCCAACTCCAGCCTCTAGCTGATCCTCTTCTAGAATTTCTAAGTCATGTGGATCTTTCTAGGGGCCTTGGGATTTTGTCCAACCACTTCTCTTTGCAGTTACATCATAGTATCTTTCTGTGTAAATAAACAATGATAGTAGGTTCTACCATTCTTCCATTAGATTGTCCAATGGTGGTGATAATAGATGAACTAGGAATAGTCTCTTTGTGTGTAAATTAACAATGATAGTAGGGTCTACCAATCTGCCTTTAAATTGTCCAATGGTGGTGATAATAAGGGAAGTAGGTTTTTCTATTCCTTTATGGTCGCCCATTGCTATTTGAGCATTTTTTTTAAGAAACTCATAGTGTAAAGTAGCTTTTAGCAACCTTTGAATAAGCTTGTGCTTGTTAGATGTCTTGTTCAAGTGTAGGTTTCAAGGCTTTGACATATCCTCAAATAGATTATTTTAGCCCATCCATAGACATGGAAACTACATGTTGGGGGGGAATATTTTCTACAAATACGCTGGCTTGGGGAAACTCTTTGGAGTAGTAGGGCATGGTGCCTTGTTGCTTCATATGTTTAGGGTTAAGAAGTAATATTATTGGGTGTAAGCCTTAAACTTGTTATAAAAATACAATAAAAAATTCATACCAAGTAGTTATTTCATGTTGATCAGCCTCATTCCATTCGTGTTCCTTCATTTTCTGCCGATCAAATGCATGTCCTTCTAGGTGTAAGGTGGAAATTTGGAGTTTTGATAGTCCTCCATAAGATTTAATTAAATTGAATGTGAAAATTTACATATTGAATCCCTTGGTTTAGTATCTTCATTGACACCATCAAATTTGGGATTAGGAATTCTCTCAAGCAATAATGTTCTCAGTAATGTTCCCTGCAAAAGGGTTTTGATTTTTATCAAACTTGGTATTTTTTATAGTCCTCCGAGTAATGTTCCCTACAAAAGGGTTTTGAATTTTATCCTCTCTTCTTCAATCTTCCTCACTACTACCCATATTATATTCCCCTTTTCCACTACCACAATTAATGTGCACATGGATTGATTCTTTTGTTCAAAAGTGTCCCTTATCCCATGTAAGGGAGTATTTATGGAATCTTCCATCAATAATGCAATATTTGAATTCCAGTTATCTTTTCAATGAGGTGCTGAAAAGAATCTTTGCTTGTGTCTTCCCATGAGGTGAAGAAATTGGCTCAGAAACCGTTGATGTGAAATTGTTTTTTAATATATATTGCAATTAAAAATATGATATGAATCTGCTATGAATCGGGGCTTGGATACACTGTTTTGAGCCAACCTAGAATTATAATTGTCGGTCGTTAGATGTTATGGCTGCATTTCCTATAGGAAAAGGAGAGACAATCGAGCTTCTATACACACAACTAAGTGTTTGGATTTGAATTAGGGCCTGGATGAGCTATGCAAATCAAAGCATAAAACAATTTCTAATTGTCATTACTACCATTGTATATGTATGCTCCAACTACATTATCCCCTGCTCAGTACTTATGGACCTTAAGATACACATCATTGTTTGAATATGGAATTCCTATGGTCAGTATAGTCCAATGGTTGGCATGACCATCATGTTGCCTTATATTCATTTCTCAATTACTATTTCTAGGTCTCACCTTAATCTCATTTATTGGTATGTCTTGTGAAGGTTTGTGAAACATCACTAACCAGTACTCAAAGGAGTTCAAACGTGTCCATTGTCCAACACTTTGTAAGACCACATATGCTTCTTAGTGGTTATATGATATGTCTTCGTGAAGGTGGAGGATGTATAATTCATATTGTTGATCATATGGAATTGGAGGTACTCACAATTTCACTACAAAACAACCTACTATGAAGTGATCCTCTTTCGACTAGTTGCTTGTCTTAGATGCCTTGATTTATTGATGATTGAATCATTTTTTGTTCGTTGTATATCCCAAAAGATGACTATTATGGTAAAGGAATCCTTCAATTTTTATTATGTTAATCATTTAAATATAATATAAGAGGATGGTAAAAAAAAATATTCCATTTCATAGTCTAACAAACTAATCCTTTCGGTTTTAGGCATTGCTTTAGGCATTGCGACATTTTTGTCAAGCAGCTGAAGAGGTCTCAGGTGAAGTGGTTATTGGTTTGGGTAGCCAACCAACTGCTCTGTGGGAATTTAGCCAAAAACTATGCATGTAATATTAACTTCAAGTTTTTAGATCAGATTGTTGTACTTATTATTGTTCTCCCACATTCATCTGGCTCGATTGTACTGAGCAGTCTCATTGTCATAATTTTTTGGTCGTTTGTTAGACATTAAATTATCTTATTTTACCTTATCCTATCTCTGCCAAACTAAACGTGTCAATCAACAACTCATACTTCACCCCTTTTCCTATTTTGATAGTTTTTTGTTTTCCATTTCGATAGCGGATTCAACCATTCTCAGTGGAAGCCTTGTCCAAAAAGATCCATGGTAAAACTTTATAATCTCATGCAAAGAGGACATTTAGGTTTTAATTTTTACTAAGTGTTTCTTAGATGATCCAACTTGCATTCATAAAGGAACACATTAGATGGCCATGATTATGAGGTTTATTTCAATTTCCATGAAATGATTTCCTACCAAGAAAGTTTATCTACCTAACTTTCTTGAATATGTATATTGATGATGTTGCGGTGAGTATGCATGTGGCTTTAGAGTATTTCCTTTATCAAATATTGACTGACAATTTTTTTCTTGTATCTAACACATGTAGGATGGACGCTTGGAAAATGTTATAGGGTGGTATCACTCACATCTTGGGTATGGTTGTTGGTTTTATGGTATTGATGTGAACACACATATGGTTAACCAACAATTTCATGAACCTTTCTTGGTAGTATTTATAGACTCAATAGGAATTATATCTGCTAGAAAATTTGATTTATCTAGTAACTATATTATATTATAGTTTAGTTTAATTTAGTTTATTGATTTCGAGTTGATTTGGAATCATTGAGTTGTTTAATTTTACAAATCAAATTTAATTTTTTACTTGATTTTAGTTTATTGATTTCGAGTTGATTTGGAATCATTGAGTTGTTTAATTTTACAAATCAAATTTAATTTTTTACTTGATTTGAAATTATTATTGAGTAGTTACGAGGACTAGAAGAGTTGCAACCCAGTATGAAGAAGATGTTGTCAGGATTGATGTCTGCTTACACAAAATTAAAAAAAATTATAAATCATGTCTCTTATATCTCTTATTCTTTATATAAATAAAATTTAAAAAAAACAAAATATATCATTAACATTAAAATGCAAATCAAATCAAATCTAAAACAGATTCTAGATTCTAAAACATTTCAGGCATTGGAAAAAATTTCTGCCAAAACTTCTGCCATCAGATAAAACTTCTGCCGTCGGATTAAACTGTGCAGATATGAAATTCAATCTCTGGCCAATTACGGTCTGTTAATTTGCATTTAGTTGAAAACTGAGTTTAACATGCTGTGATATTAATGAGGATAATACTTCTCTTTCGCGTATTCTGGATCGACTTCTCTTTCGCGGTTTTGTGTTTCAAAGCATCTCCTAATTTCTCAGTCACTACCACTCGTTATCCGACGATGGTTGCTTTGGTTCGCTGCATGGGCATCACGTTTTCAAAGAAGATCCAGAATACCAACAAATTTAACGACCTGATGCAAATAAAATATCATATTATCCTGTGATTGTTTAATAGCATATAAAATATCCTCTTATCCTGTGATTGTTTAATCGCAATTAAAATATCATTATCGCATCAGTAGTTTAATCGCAAATAAAATATCCTCTTATCGTGTGATTGTTGCACAAGAAACCTGAATTTTTGGTTTCTTCAATTACTGTTCACGAATCTAAGAACACTAATTGTTGGTTTGCATAAATAGAGATTGTGATTGTTTGGATGATGGGAACTCTAATTTTTGAATTTGGATTTAGGATGACGTACACATGTTTTTATGTTTCATGGTTTTTTATGTTAGAACTCTAAATATCTATTTATAGATACGCATTATCTTCATGAGGTTTGCCAGACAATATTAGGTTGTTCGATACACATGCTAACTTCAACTCTAATGCTTTCAAGTTTTTTTTTTTTCTTTCAAAGTGAGAGTCACTTTATGCTGAGCAGCAGTTACACGAATTTTGAGAGTCACTTGCATGCTTTGGATAAGCTGTCTGGGCTCTTGTTATGTTATTTATAGACATTCTTTCACCGATGATTACACTGCTCACTTATGAGAGGACCTTTTCATGTATTGATACAGAGGTGCTGATAGTATTTTTTTCTCATCTTGGGTATAGTTATATTTCTGTTTTGAACTGCATTGAAATGTAATATTTATTGTTCTACCTGACCCATTGAGGTATGGACAGTAGTTTTGATGAGGTACAAGGTTACCTTTGATTCAATAGAATATCAAGGAACTGTTTTTTTCCACTGAAAAAAAAGTGAGTCTTTTTTATTTATTTATAATAATGTAAGTAATCTACACTAGACTGGTAAGAGGCAAAATTTTTGCTTTCTCATAACTAATGTTTGAGAAATATTTTTAAAGCTTAAGTTTTTAAAGTGATTTTAGATGAATAAATATAACATTATATGTAATTTATATTAAAATACAATAATATATATTAAGATTATTTTTAAAAATAAAAATAAATAAAATATTTAATTACTACAAATGTATATAGGTAGAGTTTTTTCTTAGAATTAAGTCTATTTGATTTGATATCTTATTTTCAAAACCTTAAAACTATTATGCCAACATATGATATATTATTTTTGGGATTATCTCCATAATATAAGTCATTATTATAAACTATTGACCAAACTTTGTTCTAAAAGTAATCTACATATTTACATAACCCATATAAAGATTTTAGGATTTAGCAATTAATAAATATCCAAATTTGCAATTAAAAATCTAAAGCAAGATATGATCTTAATACCCAACCTACTACTAATATATCTTAAGTGCATTGCTTTAAAGAAACCCATTAACATGGTGATAAATTGTAAGTATCTGTTTAACGAGCCTAGATCCAAATCCTAGGCTCTAGGGGATCAATCTCTCAAGGTGCAAACTTCTCCTAAGGTATTGCACTGAAAAAAAATTGTCAAGAAAATATTGCACCTCAAGAGATTGATCCATCTTGACGTGATAGAGCCTAGGATTTAGATCTAGGCTAGTTTAATTTTACAATGGTTATCAATGTGATTTTTCCATTTAAATGTGTTTTTTTTAATAGAGATGAGGGAACATTTATTTCCCTCTCCCTTTATGCATTGCCTAAACAGTGGATCGTTGAGGAAATAAAGTGCATAAGGAAAGTGAAGTTTAATTTCCTTTCCCACCATGGGAAAAGGAAGCACATGTATTCTTTGAGTTTATACAAAGATTTGGATTAATATTAGTTTATTTTGTATTTTTTTATAATTATGGAAAGTGTATTTATAGTTTCATAATTATTGTATTGTGTTTTGTAAGTGTATTATTGTTGTTGATTGTATAGTTTAGGGTTTTCATATGAGTCAATAATTGTTGACAATTTGAGAAAGGTCAAAAACATCAAAATTTGCATGTTATAATGGAAAAATCTTGATTTAAATATATGTTTTTTAAATTAATAAATGCACCTAGCATATTATAATATATCTATATATAATGTTTTGTAATATATATATA
>LPNX010249216.1:163867-181632 GCA_001517045.1 Pseudotsuga menziesii | reverse complement strand
ACTATAGTTGGGACCACTAGAATGATTTACATACCATGAGTTTTTGTGAGGACTTAACCTTAGTTGGGGAAGGAAAATGAGGGTCCTTGACCCTAATTGAGCCATATTGATCTCAATAACTATTAAGTATCCCTCAAGCCACTACATAGGGTTCCATTAGTATGATTTTCACACCAAGAATTATTTTTAAGTCCTTTAGCATTGTCGGGAAACAAAAAGAGGATCCTTAGGCCCTAAATAAATATTTGCAAGTTCAAGCACCATAAATGAGGTCTTGACCCACCAAAAATATCATGTCTAAATTATGTTTGGAATCTAATTGGGATAGGGTTTCATTATGAAATTTTACACACCATGCTTTGGTATCATGACCTTGAACATGACTAACGAAGGAAAATTACATCCATAAGGACTATCTAGAACTTCCGAAGGTCAATATTTGTGAAGGAGCCATCAAACCACCACACATAACCATTATAGGTGATCCTTGGCCTTTAAATACAAATATTGGCACCATTAGGAGGTTTTCCACAATAGGAATGGGTTAAATCATTGTCAACACAGAAAAACAAGGGCCTTATTCCCTAAATGAAACTTATTGATATTGAGTGTCATGATCAAAACATCTTATGCTCATATGCTATTCAAACCTCCATGAGAACCCTCTTTAAGGGATCTTAGTATTTTGATTGATATATGGTTTCCATTATAAGGTTTTAAAAAGCACAAATTTATCTCAAGGAATGAGCCATCATCAAGGGATGAAATAAAGATACTTATACTCTAGTATCTCAATGATATAGAAGAGATTGACATCTTTTCAAGAATAATTATGTATTGACTTCTTTTATACTGGTGAAACCATTGAAATAATTGCAAACGTATTGAATACTAAGCAACTTTTATTTTTTGATGAGATGTGTCCTCAATTCCCCACTAAATTTTTTCCATAATATATAAATTCAAGCGTAATCACTCCGTGTCCTATATGTAATAAGGGGAGTTGAGATAATCCAATGTTCAATCCTTCCTAGGTTTTTTGGATCTTATCAATTGGTGACATATTATGTATGCAATATGATGTGCTTGTTTTATTATAATCTAAATGATGTACACATAAAAAATATTCCCTTTTCCTATGTAAGAATGACATGCTTACTACATAATGGATTTATGTCCTCGATCATGTTCATCAATAACTAAAAGCACCCCTTTCCTTATTTTTCTTCCTAACCTAAATTCTTCTTAAGCCTTACCCTTCATTCCTTCCCACCTCGGAAGACAAAACAGTTTTTCCACGATTGGCTTTACTTTATGTGAAAACAAGAAATTTGTTTTTGGAGACTCTATAACTTTAATGCACACTCCCTTTCTATTATAGGTGAAATCAATTGTTTGGCCACTAATTCTAGTTGTGAGAGGGTTGTTCCTTCATCCCTCTACTATAGAGAAAGTGATTCTCAATAATCAACAAATGAAAACACTTTCATTATTCATTGAAGCACACAACTAAATTTACAAATTACAATTTCTCAACTTGACCAATATTTATTCTTTATTTCTCTCATTCACATGATTTTGACACTCATATGAATCGTCCTACACTAAGGAATTGTGAAGGAACCTTCAATCCACCACATAGGAACTCTATGGGTGATCCTCGACCTCCTATTATAAATATGAGATCCATTAGTATGTTTTGCACAACAATAACATGTCACATGCATGCATTATAGTGAAGGAAAAGAAGGGAAATGGACACTAAAGAAACCTACTTAGCCTCAAGTGTGAGGAAATGTCCTAAACCAACACATAGATTGTCTCTTATGGATGTTTAATTTCCACATTATATATCAATGTCATTAGAAGGTTTTGTGCATGATATATGGGATTTGGAACATTTACCATGGGTAGGAAAATAACATAAGTTCTCTAGGACCTATTTGAGTACTTTTAGGATCAAGTATAATAATGTAGTCCTTGAACCACCACATAAGGCCTTTGTAGGGGATTTTTGAATTCCAATTGAGAATATAGATTCCCTTATTAGTCTTAAAACCACCACATAGGACCTTTATAAGCGGTATTTTGCTTCAAATTGCTATTATGGGCACCATTAATAGGTTTTGCACATAGGAAATGTCACTTAGTCCCTTAACAAGAGTTAAGCTAGGAAAAGAAAGGCCTTAGGTCATGACTGAGGATTATAAATCTTAAGAACCTTGAGGGAGACCTCAAACCACCACACATACCCTCTCTATGTGATCTTTAGCCTCCACATGGGATATGGGTGCATAGAAAACAAAAAATGAATAAAAAATATTCCATGATAGATTGATCCAAACGGAATATATATATATATATATATCTGAAGTGTAAATAACTCCCTTAAAGTAAAGGAGACATAGTCCACTTTGATTTACTAAGGTACATAATGAACTCCTTGAATTTCTCTTTGACCTATCCACCAACACTAGCATAGTCGACTCAAACAACTAATAGAATGCTAAGTCAACACTAATTCAACCATTAATTGTCAATGCAAATCATTTATGTCAATAACATTTGAAGTTGTGATGAACCTGTAGTTCTAGAAATTTGGATTATTTGCACACAATCAAATGGTTCTTGAGGCTTTGATCATGGTTTGGTTTAGGGAGACAATGGTTGGGGGGATGCAAGGGCCTTAGTCCTTAAATATGGTTTACAATGATCAAGGACCATGGGAAAGTCCTCAAACAATCATGTAGGCATGTATACATGATGTTAAGACTCCAAGTGGATTATGATCACCATTCCTAGGATTTGTACAAAAGAGATAGGTTTGAGGGCCTTTAGCATGGTCAAGGAGAGGAAATCATGTCTTTAGGTCTTAACAAAATATTATACCATTGAAGGTTCCCCTTTGTAAAAAAATGAGAAGCATTTGAAATGTATGTTGTAAATTTATGTATGGTAAAAATATTGCATACACATCTCTATAGGAATCCCTAGAACATAGGTGTGTTCATATAAATTAAAATTTCTTAGCATAATTGAAGCTTTCCACCTACATGTTTGTTGAGTTGGTTTCTTTGGATTTAGCTTTGACATGATGAGCATGGTGATTTAGGATACAAAACAACAAAATCTCCATTTATCCAAATCCTTTTCAATATCTACATATTTTAAATTATTTTTAAAATTTAGGATGCACAATTTCATCATCGAGGAATCTACACATACATGTATATGTAGCAAATTCCACCCAAACACACACATACACATTGCTCAAAAACAAATTTGTAATTTTATTACTCAAAATGAGATACAAAACTACATATTGTAGATATGTATTCCATATATCCCAAAAATTTTAAAGGCCAAAAAATTGTATCCCTCATACAACAACATAACAACACAGACGATAAATACAAGTCATTTACCACCTCTGTCAAAATAAATGTCTTTACTAGTTGTTAGAAAGCCATGTAAGAGAAAGTTGTAACAAAACCTAGTCCAAAATCGGGCTTTCAAAAGGTAAAACCACCTTATAAATATCTACAATGTTCATGTTCTTCCTAATTCCTTAGTCTTCACCTTCAACAAATACAACTCACTCAAAGCTTCCAAAGTTCTCTCTCTTGGCCCCTTCAATGAAAGCTCATTGATAGTATTGAAATTGATTTTCATTTCTAGACTCTCTAATGAAGAAAATCCCTTTATCCAGCTAAGTGTTGCCGCCTTTCACACACCTGGGTCACATGGCTAAAATCTTCAAGCAACTCGGTGTGTCCTTGGGGGCAAGTCTCGAGTCAAGGCTGTCACCTTGTTGTTGACTCCTCCATTTAGGCTCAACTCCTAACAAAGCTAAGGGGGGTAGACCCTATTAAGTTACTAAGGATAATTACTTAGTATAGTGATGTTAAACTGAATGAGTTACTTAGAAGTTTGAAATTTAACAATAGACAATCAAAGATGACAATATGCAAGAATGAACAAACAAAAGCACAATGATGAGACACAATATATATATATATATATATATATATATATATATATATAGCAAGAAAATAACCAGTGCCTTAGAATGGAGTCAAAAAATAAGATCAATGTACTTGCATGTGCTTGGAGTGAATGTTTTGTGATTTCCTCTTCATACATTTTAAGTTAAATTTGAGGTGTGAGTTGATTAAAATTAGGCGAAGGAGTGGACTCCACATATACCCTAGAATACTTGGAGTATGTACAAAACTAAACCTTCACGGCTACCCGCAAGGAATATGTGGGCTGAATGGAGTTTCTGGGGCTATTGTTCATAACACACCCCTTAGGGTGTGACAGATATCGGTGCGCCGAGGTCACTTTTCAGAAATTCCCGCTTCCTTTGGGTATTTTTCCACCATAAAGGTTTGATCTAGGTATTGGATTTTCACGTGATGGTTTGTAAATTTGGGAGAGTGAGTCCTAATTATACTAGTCACTCAAGTGCTTTTGATACAAATTGACTGATAGGATGAACCGCAACCAAGTGCAAAGCATACACACCGGAGTCTTGTCAATTTTAGTAATATTTAAAGATGGGTGTTCTTGTTAAAAAAAGAAAACTCTCCATGAACCTATTTCGATCCAAATGGATCTCAATCGGGGAATCAAGGAGGGGTTAATTTTATAATATCTGAAAAACAAATGATAGAAAAGAAAATAGATACACAATTCTAGTTTTCTCATTAGACCTACCACGAATCTCTTTCCCCTTTCGGGTCAATCGAGAAATCATGGGGTAAGTATTAAGATTACTTTGACATATAAAATATGGTATATGAAATTTATAATGAAATAAAGTATACTACCCTACAGATTAGATCAATGCTAGTTTGAAAAGGAATGAACAAAAAGCAACAAAAAATACACTGACGCAAATCCCCCCAGGGGGGATGGTGAATGGGCTCAAAAGAGCCTATTCAAAAATTATTTTTATTAACAGCAGTTACAATATCGGAGAACTAATATAATTCCTCTTGATCCTTATATGGAGTGAAATCAAGAGCTTACAAAGTGCGAAAATTAAAGGTTTTAGTCAAATGGGAGACCCGTGGGGGGATTTAAATGCTCCTGACGCCACTTATGAATAGCATATCCCTTTCCTTTCTGTCAAACCTGATAAAAACCAGCAAGCATATTAGACTAAAATATGCCCAAAGGCACTCTGAAAGCACCTTTGGGTCAGCTCACTTTTAACCAAAAAATGTAAGCTGAAAACTAGTTAAAAGGAGAAAACAGGAACCAAGGAAAGTAGGCTTTCCTTGGGATCTTGGATTTCCTTTTGGGAATCCAATAAGATGTGCACTTTTATTTCAGAATATGAAATTTTAACATATAGCAAATGAAACTACCTTAACAGCAAGCTATGAATTTTCATTAAAATGCTTGCGAAAATATGGTAATTTCAGCTAGATCTCTTAAAATGTAACTTTATATGCAAAAAAGAACTAAGATATAGACTTGGGAAGGGACATTACTAAGTAGATCAATGTGTAAATTTCTTAATGAGACAGATCTCAGTAATAAGAAACCTTAATAGTAACCAATTTGAAGAAAATTTAAGATTTTTAAAGGAGAAAAAGGGGAAGAGAAGTGCTTGTTGTTGAAGCAGATCTGCAAATTAGACTTGGTAGTGAAGCACCGAGGGGCACGATCTTAGCAATCTCTGTTAGAAACCAATGGAATCAAACCTGAACCATAGATCTTCCAGTCACGGCAAACTTGTAAGCTACACAACAAATCCTTCAAACAAAACCATTAAATCTGAAAATACATATGAGAAGTAGATGATACAGGATGCAAATAATCTTATTTAGCATACAGGTATTAGCTCATTCAAACATATGCAACAAAATAGAAGTAAGTAAGCTTACTTACAATGATCTATCCTTATGATTTCAATAACCATTCACGTAGACAACACTTAAGTGCAAGAAATTGAAAAAATAACAGTTTCACCTCGAATGCAGCATGACAATGATAATCCACACATGAAAGGTACTCCACAATTGAGCCTCCAAAGCTTCTCTTTATTTCAACAAATGATGATCAATACACAGTTACAATGGCAATCCCTTCAATCCAGCTCTAACTAGCTTGGAAGAGGCTGTTGTGCTTGGATATATACAAAAACTAGGAGATTCAGGCCAGGGGGGGTGCAAATCCCAAGGAGACACATCAAATTAGGTGAAGCAGAGTCCATCAATGCCTGATCTATGTCTAGCTGAGCCAGATCTGAGTCTCACTGAGTGCAACTGTCAATCGGGGGCTGATCTGACTGACACCTCAACCTGTTGACTGAAGTATCCACCAAAACTCATCTAGATGAGCCAAAAACGTGTGGAGGAGAGAGGGAGGGCGAAAATGCCCATAAAGGATGCTGAAGATCAACTCTGGATCTGATTTGATCACCTCCTTCAGTCAAGGATTTGTCAGATCGAGTCAATATCCTTAAGATCTCACTGATTTCAATCAAATCGGCTAAGAATCCACTGATGTATGATTTTGGATTTTCTCCATTATTGATCAATTTATTAATTAAAATAATCAATAATTGATTTTTGGGGCTTTGTGACGTGAGTGATGGAAAATCACTCAAAACTGGGAAATAGTGGGTCCATGGGTTTACATGGTGCTCTTAGCTTGAAAATGAGAACCTACATGACTAAAACTCATTATTTGTCCCACTTTTATTACAAAATCAATTTTTCCAATTAAACTATTAAAAAATAGCGTGAGTTTTGGAAAAATTAAATTTTAATAAAAAAACACTGAAAAAATTAAAAAAATTAAAAAGTTGAAAAAACCTAGGGGGACTTAGACATGTTCATATGACTCAACCATGATGCCTAGCATGCTTATACATTGACACATAGACTCTAATAATATCAATAGGCCTAAATGCCAAGCTGACCACCCCAACTTTGGAGGTATGGAGTGGAAAACTCATAAATTATCCGTCGTTTATTCAACAACCAATAATAACCAAGGGAAAAAACACCTTGGGCTGATCGGATTGACAAATAAATTCGAAGAGACCGAGTCTTTTACAGACACTATCATGCTAGAACATTTATTACAATTCCACCATGGGGTATGAACATGTGATATAGTACAACAAAGCTTCCGAGAAGTAAGACTGAAGGTCTTCTGAAGTCCTAACAAGTTATCCTTGTCCGGTTCATCAGTCTCACTTGATAAAAAACCACTAAGTACAACTTAGGTGGTAACATTAAGTAGGACTTGTTTTAGAGAGCGAATCAACTTTTTGGTTTTGTTCTCTATTTATTTATTTACATATAGACATAGGTCATTTGTTTTTATTACAACTTTGTATCAACTTGGGCATTTAAAAAAATAGATGGTGTACTAATACAAATTGAGATCTACAATCTATAAAAAAAAAACATAGTGTTCGATTATAATACTACCTTCAAAACATACACTTACTATTGGCCTTATACTTACAAGGTTATGTTAGGATGAAGTGAGATCAACTCTAGAGGATTTGCACCTTCTTAAGTAGTTTTTGCTGGAATCCAACAATAGTGAAATCATTGAAATTGCAATTTAGGTTGTTGGAATTGCAATGTTGACTATAGGAATGGATTCAAGAACCTCAATCATGAGTGACACCCACATTATGCAATTCCAACAACCCAAAACTATCATTTCAATTGGATTTTAGTTAAAAAAAGATGGATTTTGACTATAAATAATCTAAAGTTTAACTTACTCTTACCAAAGTTCTTAATTTTTTATTATAAATTAATATTTAAGAATTAACAAAAACATTCACACACAAATATAAACTATCCTTTACCAATATACAAATAATTGTTACTAAATTGATCATCCATAAACACTTGAAATAATATAAATATATAAATTATACTTAGTAATATTAAAAAATCTAGAATCATATAAAACTTGTATAAGTAAAAGTAAGTTCTATATATTCTTATAGCTAACTAGTTTTCTAGTTTTCTGGATTTCTTCTTCCATACTATATTGTCATGAACTTGTGTTCACCTTTTTGTTGGTTTTTAAAAGGTATTTCATAAGTTTTGTATTTGAAAGGTATTTTGTAAGTTTTGTTTTTTCTAATCATTTGTAGGTTTTCAACATAACTTCTTCCTAGTTAAAGGATGTTTAAAGTTTATTATGGACTTCTTCCTTTAGTTAGAGGATGTTTAAATTTTACTTTTACTTCTTCCTCTTGTAAAACGAGGTTTAAATAAATTTTACTCTTACTTCTCCCTCTCATAAAAAGATGTTTAAATTTTACTTTGACCTCTTTCTTCTATTAAAAAAATGTTTAAATTTAAATTTTATTCTTGACCTCTTCGTGTTAAAATATGTTTAAATTTTACTTTAACCTCTTCCTCATGTTTAAATTTAAATTTTACTTTTGACTTTTTCCTGGTGTTAAAATATGTTTAAATTTTAAACTTGACCTCACTTTGTTTAAATTTTACTTTGGAATTTGGTTCTAAAAAAGGTCCCAACTTTTTTGAGCTTTCAATAATTTCCCCCTTTTCCCAATTTTTTTAAGCTTGGTAAGCTTAAAGTTCAGGTGGAATTTATGTTTCTTAAGCTGAGTGTGTTCTTTGCAGATCTATTCTTGTTTACAGTGCCCTAATTATTCTATTAAAGTCAATGATCTTATTTATACACTTTTTTGCAAAATACCATATTTCTTTAATTGTTTGTTTCTTCTGATGTTTGTAGCAGGGGAATACAACAAATCTTTTGCTAGAGATGTATTCATGAAATACTAGAATTTTGTGTTTTTAATGTTTTGTTGGGTTTACTTGTCTTTTTTGACTTATCTAGTAGCAGGGGAATACAACAAATCTTTTGCTAGTGATGTATTCATGAAATACTAGAATTTTGTGTTTTTAATTTTTTGTTGGGTTTACTTGTCTTTTTGACTTATCTAGTAACAGTGGGTTCTATATAAATGGAAGGCTCAAATCTATGCAAAGACAACCATGCTTCAAAGCAGAAAGGTAAAGTTGAGCAGCAAGACTCATTTAATGTCTCAAAGTTGATGGTGTCAAAAAAGAAACTGTTGGCTGGGGCATCTTCTGTAGCCCAGTTTCAAGAACACAACACCATTGGACAGCAAGAAGTAGATGCAGATGTATCTGAGTTCAAGGTGCTGAATAGGAAAGTATCAGCGCAAACAACCTCTCTAACCCGGTCTCAAGCACACAGTGAGAATAAAATTCAAGAAGAACGTGGTGGCATATCAAAGTTCAAGGTGCCAAAACCGAATCTGTTGGATGAAAATTTTGTGTTTCAGTTTCAAGAAGGCTGTGGGATTGGACATCCAGATGCACACGATGATGTGTCAATGTCCAACTTGGAAAAAATAAACTAATGGCTCAAACTGCAACTTCAGAGACAGAAGAGATTGGACAGGAAGAAGCTTCAAAGGTGCCCAAAATATCTAAAAAGAGGCAGAAGAGTCGGAATCCTATAAAAGGATTTGACAGACTCGGATCATCTTCAAATGGTTGTCAAGAAGATTCAGAACTCACTAAATCAGTTAAAAAGTATGAAGCCTTGAGGCATAAGTGCTTGATTTTATATGAAAAAAGCTTTAGTATAAAAGATGAGCTAAAAAGGTCTGAAAGGAAAGTGAAGAAACTAAAAAAACAGAACCTGGCACTTTTGGATAAGCTTGTTGTGTTGGAGGGTTTGGCTGATCCTTCAGATATAAGATCTCTCAACCAATAAGCAGATCGAAGATTGTAGTAGTTCAGTTCTTGTAATCTGAATAAGCAGATCGAAGATTGTAGGTTGAACATTTTTAATAAAATCGGTTTCGGAAGGCTTTATGTCACAGTTTGAATTTTCTTTTGAATTTTAGTACAAAGTTATTTCAGCAATTGTTTATTCTTCTGCAATTACGAATAATGTTCTATTCAAAAATAAGAGTTGAAAATGACTTGAAGTGTAAAACCAAGAAGAATGGAACCTTGCACTTTGGATAAGCTGAATATTCCGGCCAAAATGTGTTCACATATTATTGCATGCTGTCTTCTTTCTACACTTGTAAGTTAATAATATTGCATGCTGTCTTCTTTCTACACTTGTAAGTTAATATTATTGCATGCTGTCTGTCTTCTTTTACTCTGCATAAACTGATTGACTGTTAATAATTTTCATAAGCAATTTCAAAAGGGTTTTAATTTCCACACATTTTATTAGGTTCTCGTGTAAAGTAATGGATAAACTTACATTTCTCGTGAGTCCATTTTTTCAACCAAGGTAAGCCCAATCCATTTATATTTTTAAAATTCAGGCAAATGGGATTTTAATTTTAAATGGTTTAAATTTTCAGAACTAAAGTTCCATGGACAACGTTGTCGGTGAACCTATAAAATTTCTAAATTTTGAGGGAAAAAAAAGATTAACTCCATTTCAGGCCTTTATATTTAGCACCAATTACTATGGAGTATAAATAGAAATTACTTTCTTATTAATTTGAACAGATTAAAAACCTAAAGTGGCTCTGGTAATTCATTGTCATGTTGCTCAGTTATTATTTGGAAGTGTTTTATGAGAACAATTTCAAAGGGATACATTTATTTATCTCTGCTTGTAGATTGTCAGTTAATGAGCTACCCCATTTACCCAGTAAACTTTATCAATGATCAGTTCTGTTTTTTTTATTACTCAGAAATATTCGTGTTAATGATAAGAGTTTCTTTTAATATTCCGATATAAATTTCAAAATTTTGACCCTTCAAAACTTTATGATTTCTTTGAAGTGATTGCTTATTAATTTTATGTTCCATATCTTACTTTTAACTTGTTTTAATGGTTTCTTGTTGAAACAATATATTTGTTGGGATATGACAATCAATTGACAGTTTAGGTTAAGGTGGTTTCACCAATGGTATAATCAGTTATGTGTAACTGAAGGTTTGCTTAAATATGTGGTCCATTGAGGCTCGTATTGAGCTGGAGCTTTTAAGCTCTCTCCGGGATAGTTTGTAAACTATTGTTGATGATGAATAAAGATTATGCCCTTGTCCAGTGGATGTAGCCCACATTCAGTGGGTAAACCACTTAACTTCTATGTTTCTTGTGTTATGGATGTTCTATGTAAATCTGTTATACTTTCTTGTTTTGTGTAGTTACATATATTTATAATGTATGTGGGCTTAATGCCCAACAAGTGGTATCAGAGCTCAGGATTAAAAGCAAGATCAACAGCAAGAGAGGATTGCAGAAAACAAAAGAGTCCAGTCCATCGCCAAAGGTGAAGCAGTGAAGAAAGGTGTATGCAGATCTTTGTCTGGAGGAGCTTGAAGCTGTTTGCTAACGGACCTGCTGTTCACTGCTGATTAAACCAGAGTGGAGAAGGAGATATCTGCGTGTGAATAGCTATCTCTACCCATTTCCATCGCGTGTGGAGTCTGTTGTTTTTTAGAGTCTGAAAATTTAATGCAGCGTGAAGATTCATCATAGGAGACTGTTGGAGCGTGGATTGCCTTGAGAGTCTGCGTAGTAGTTTGCTTGCTGTTGCTGAATGGAGAAGAGTGCAGATTGCTTCTGCGCATGTAGAGAGCTGTCTAGAAGAGAATCGCTCTCAGCCAGCGTGGAGAAGAAAGCTCACTGGAGGTTGCTGTTGGAGGAGTCACTGGAGGTTGCTGTTAGGGGAGTATGGGGTTTGGACTCCTGAATTTTTAATTTGATGCTGTGTTTGCTGCAGTAGCCTTTGGAGAATGGTCAAATAAAAAATTTACGTTTGTTATTTTATTTATCAGCGTGAATGCCAGCCTATGCAAGCTTGCTGCGTTATTTTTTTGGAGAGTGACTAAGAATAAATTTAGAGTAAAAGAAAAATCATTATTTTTATTTGTTGGAAGTTTTGTTTGGAATAGAAATGGTGGAAGTTTGAATAATTAAAAAAAAACCGAATATTTTAATGGAAATTTATTTGGAAGTTTAGAATAAATTTATGGGAAAAGTTTTCTTTTCTGAATTATTTTGGGCTAAGATTCAGTGTGTGAAAAAGCCATCTGCATTTTTGTGGGTGTTTGCAGAAGGGTAAAGAGAGCAATGGCAGCAATGGTGATGGTGGAGTCATCATTTAAAAATAAAATAAAATAAAATATAATTTTTTAGAGTTGTAAAATTTAAATTTTGCATGTAATTGGACATGTGACTATAACACCTCGAATGGCATGCATACCCTAGGTTGTTTAGTTACCTATGAAACTAGATGTAGATTTAGGTAAACTAAAAAGGGTAGGGTATGAGTTGGTTGTTGGGCGCATTGTGTTGGTTGCTCATAGTATGTTTTTTGTCCATGAAATTACATGTAATGAAGCCTATTTTAAAGGTGTGGTTAACTACATTGTAAAGAGACCTAAAGGTGAGCCGTAAAGGCTCATTTGGTTATCTTGGCCGGATTTGGCTAAGGTCTTTGGATGCAAAATTCGAGGTGGAGAATAGAAGGTGCTCAGGATAGCATAGGAAGATTTGTTTGCAAGCTCAAAGTGATCATTGTTTGGCGGGGTGTGGTACAAGATGTTTTTTTATTCTTTCATGGTGAACCATGTTTTACAAGAAGTGGGTGTAACCATTGAGTTTATGGTATTTATTATCTTGTGTTTTGGGTTGTTGGCGTTATGATTCAATTAGGACCAAGCATGGATAAGATCAATTGGTTGGTTCGGTTGGACATTCAAGATGGAGGATCAGGGAGCAGCAAAACAATCTTGAGCGTAAATGAACAAGAGACAGATTGATTTTTCTTCAGGTTAACGTAATGAAGAAAAGGGTTATATGTCATGTCTCGTGTATGGTAGATGTGCGATGAGATCTTATGAGATATTTTCACATGTGGTTGGTGTTGTCAGTGGATACATGACAAATCCAGGTGAAGCAATGACATGGGTGCTTTGGTATTTAGAAGCACAAATGGACAAGGGCATGGCATTAAGTAAATTGTTGTCAAGGTGGAGATTGTTGGGATATGGCAACCAATTAACCATTTAGGTCAAGGTAGTTTCACCAAAGGTATAATCACTTATGTGTAACTCAAGGTTTGCTTAATATGTGGTCCACTGAGGCTCCTATTGAGTTGGAGCTTTTAAGCTCTCTCGGGGATAGTTTGTAAATTATTGTTGATGATGAATAAAGATTATGCCATTATCGAGTGGATGTAGAACCAAACTTCTGGATGTAGCCCACATTGAGTGGGTGAACCACTTAACTTCTGTGTTTCTTGTGTTTCTTCCACATAACCTCTGTGTTTCTTGTGTGATGAATGTTATGTGTAAATGTGTTCTACTTTCTTGTTATTTATAATGTATGTGGGATTAATGCCCAACAATATTATTATTCTCACTTAAATATGTCAAACACGCAAATTTAAAATAATTGTATATTTCAGAGCCGTCTTAAGATTAATTTAAAATTCCTTTCAACTATTTGTGGAACAACATTAATACATTATCCTAGTAGGAATATTATTTCTCGTTCCTCATGGTATTCCTCAGAATAAATACACATAGACTCATGTTTAAAGATTATATACTTTTAAGTACTTGAGACATTGAGATGGCCTTTCGATTTTCCATTGCAATTGTCATCTCCAAATTAAATATTCACATTTTAGGATAAGTACAATAAAATAATAGAATTTTGGGATTCTAATTTGAATTTACATCATGTTTTTTTTTATTAATTAATTTTATTTGACAAAAAAATTTCCCATGCCTTTGCTTGTTTCAATTGATGATATTTCAACCATTTTTATTATTATTTGTTTTATTTTTAATTTATTTCATAATTGGTTTTGTTTTCTTTAAAAAATTCCATTTGAGGCTTTTAGTCTTAGAAGATGTCTTTTTTTTCCACAATGCTAGAAGCTAAGGTTAATTGGTCAACTTTCCAAAAATTGATAACCATACCTATATCTTAATTAGTCACCGAGATTTCATACTTTTCAAAGGCTAATGGTTCATTTGAGAGAAGGGAATTGTTTCAAAGTGTTCTTCCAAAAAAATCATTAATCTCCTACTTCAAAATTCTTGGAAATTATTTTCAGCAAACTTATCTCCTGTTTTGACCTATTTCAAATACGTGATCTATAGGAAAATGACGTAATTATGATGATGTCCTATCACTATATGTGATATGCATGCTTACTTTCCATGTTTGGGTCTAGAATGTTGATTTTACTTTGTTGATTTTACTTTTTGACATCTCCAATTTGTTTATTAAAAAATCATGAATTGAAATTGTGATTGGAGTGCATTATATCTATTTTGTTTATTGATTGTGTCTAGGTTACATGGTAGGTGTTGAGCTTATTTCTACAACATCTTGTTTTAAATGTAATAGTTCATTATGATTAAGACTTCAACATAAACACAATTTCAAAGCATTTTTTGTGGATTAAAAACACAATATAATTGGGCAGAAAAAAATAAATAATATTATACTCATATAAATATACAACCATATTAGGGAAATACTCACAATCTTACAAACTGAGTAGTAAAATATTAGTAGTAAAATTCAATTGACTTGAGTAGTAAAAAGAAAAATTATAAAACCAAGAACACATAAAATGTAATTTAAAATTAGCAAAATTGTAAAACACATTTATGTAATTATATATCAAATTTCAATTTAAAATTTATTTGACTTGAAACCTAACTAGACATAATGTTAGGAATAAAATATGTGATAGAAAATAAATTACAGAATAATAGTGATTGCAATGCAATATTACAACCATATTTATAAGTTTCTTTAAATGCAAATACAACTAGCAAGAAACCACGGGCCACTAAAACCATGAGCGTTAAACCACTTACATCTTTACTCATTCCCAAGTCAAGGTTAACCCTAACATGTAAATGTTAATTTTTAGTTATAGAGAAAAACAAGTCATTTCTCAAAAACAATTGGAGAAATGTTTAAAATCTTCATTTCATGGTAAAATGTTTTTCAACTTCCAATAAATCTAGATTTTAAAATTTTATATGGATTAGTTTACTCATTAATTACTCTTAATATGCATTCTTACTTTTTAAGAAAGACAAGTAAAGCATTTTTTGGAAAACCATTTGATTATATGATTATTAATGTTACTCAGCTCATTACTTAAGCAAGTTGGTCATTTCTCTCCCAATTAAAAAGAGTTCGCACCTCAAGAGAACTTGATCCCTCTTGCCCTCACTAGAGTCATAGTTAACATGGATCTATACTCGTCACACTACTTATAAAAGAGGGATGTAACCAATTACTAGGTCAAAGTACACTTGTTAATCTAAAATATAAATTACCAAGAGTTGTATTTGATTATTTTGTGAGAGAGTGAAGTAGCTTCATTGATCTAAAATAAATTACCATGAGTTACGATTAGAGATTTTTTCAAGCCAATAAAGTTGGATGAATTGATTCATTTCCACAAGTTTTCAATCTAGTTTGTTCAATTTTATTATGACTAAATATTACAACAAGGTTAGTGATTCAAATAATTTTACCAATTTTCAATGTAGTTTTTGCAAACTTAAGGTTGTATTAATTAATAAAAGATATTAAAATTAATGGTTATGTTAAGAACCCCTGCAAACCTTCCTCTTTATTATGTTAGTATATTTTGTTGGATGCATATGCTTTGTAAGTCTCATGGTTAGTGTTTTATTTGTGAACTTACTCATCTACATGCAAATGAGAATAATGTACACTAAATAAGACAAATTTGAGACAAATCTGATAGGAATTTATCAGATTCGAATCATGTGGATAAGATTCGAATCTACCAACTCAATCATGACTCGATGGCTAACTAGAAGTTTCTAAACCACTATCGGAGCTCACTAGACTAACTCCAAATGTCTAACTGAGTCTATCAATTAGTTAAACGAGTTAAATTGATGAGGTAGGTGAGAAAAGGATCCTACTTCCATGCAACATGTAAAAGAATCGCACTAACTGAACTGAGAGACATGTAACTAAATGTAACTGAAGGTCAACTTAGCATAACTACCTAATAACCACAACCAACTGATGGAGGTTCCTCATGGCACTCAGAGTAGCTCCTAAAATGTAGGGATTGGTCTTAGAGGCACATTAATTGATGCATAAACATTTAGTAAGTGGTAGTTAACCTCTATATGTGTTCTCTAGTGGTTGGTATTGGTGGCACCAATGGTAGCAATGGCACTGGTGGGCCCAATATCATGGTGGCACCAAAATCAAGTAAATGACTCCTAAGTTAGGAAAAAGGATATAATAGACTATATATGGACAAGGGAGGATTATAGAATCCTAACACCCCCCCCCCCCAACCTTAATCCCAACTCAAACAACTATGGGCCTTGGAAACCAGGCCAAAATTCACCCATTACAATCTAAAAGAATTAAAAGTTGCTTAATAAACCGTGGAAAATAGGGAAAACCTCATGGGAAGCCCCCCTCCCCCGCCTAAAATATAAGAAGTAACAGGAAAACCAAGCTATAGTTAGGAGAAAATATTCCTCTTTGGGTAAAAGCTTGCAAAATTTTGCTGCAAATTTGCAACACTATGCAACAGCATGGTTCACTTGTGCAGTAGCATCCTGAAATTGTGCATGTGAACTATCAATTTTATTCTAATATGATGGATGTTGTATGTGATTCTTCTCTCTAGAGGAGGAATGGAACGGTTACTTTTGTTCTTCTATGGGCCAAATGGTGGATCAATCGCTATCATCAAGTAACACTTTCCTGAAAGTTTGTTGCACCACTCTGTAGAGAGTGAAGTTGTGTGAGAGAATGCAACATTCTCATTATGATACTAGGACCTTGTTCTCCTTATGTCTTATGGATTCCCGGCACCATCCCCAGCTGCTTCAATGAAATTTTGGGTCCATTTAGACTTAAGCCGCTGATTTGGGATGGGATTTGGATGTGGATCTAGATTCTCATGAGGTACAACCTCAATATCAAGATCATGCTGATATTGTTCCTCTTCGTATGAATCTGAAACATGTGACAAAATATCATCATCAAAAGAAATGGAAGAGTGTTTATACCTTCATGTGCTTCAGATGGTGGTATATCAAATAATTAATCTTCTTCAAACTGAACACTTTGCTCTATGAAGCATTTCTTAGTTGCAAGTTCCATCAAATTATATGCTTTTCTATATTCATCATATCCCAATAGTATGCATTCACTACTCTGCGCTTGGAAGGTCTTTATCTAATCCATGGGTATTATGGCCCAAGCTTTCGAAACAAAAACTCTCAACAGAGAGACATTGGTCTTATGCCCATGCAGTACTTCGAATGCAGTGGAACCAACCACTGATTTGTGAGGTACTCTAATCTAAATGTATGAAGCACAGTTTACAACTTTATCCCAAAGAGGAGGAAGATTCTTGGCTTAGAGAAGACATGTTTCCATCTCCTTCAATGATCTATTTTTCTTGTGAGCCACACCATTTTGTTGTGGTGTGTATGGAACTGTGTGTTCCATTCAAATCCCCTCTAATTCACAAAAAATATGAAAATTTATGTTAATGTATTCACCTGCATTATGTGATCTAATCGACTTGATCTTTTTCCTGAAACTATTCTCAATCAAAAATTTAAAAAATTTGAATACCTATGATTTATGTTTCATAAAATATACTCAATAGAACCTGCAACAATCATCAATAAAAGTAAATATTAACCTTAAACCATTGTTTGATGTTGGAATAGGTCCTAAAATATTAC
>LPNX010249216.1:109368-156350 GCA_001517045.1 Pseudotsuga menziesii | reverse complement strand
AGAATTTCATAAATAGTTATGAGTGTGAGAATGGAGGCTATGAGCTTATCCGAAGATGTTTTATTATGTAGGCCTCAGGATGAGGTTTCCTATTATTTTGTATGAGAAGCTGATGACACATCACGTATGATGTAGATTGTACACCTTGATCGATGACATGATTTTATGAATAAATAGGAAAGCCCAAATTTTGGTGGACGTAGCCTCATGGACAAGGTGAACCAAGTACCCCCGTGTCTCTTCTATGTTTCACCTCATGATGTCTTATTGCCCTCTCTGTGCATTTATGTTTAAATGTCTTGTTTCCTTCATGTTAGTTATGTACATATGAATCTGCTGGGAAAATGGATTGCAATACTGTACAGGAAAAA
The DNA here is from genome assembly GCA_001517045.1 of Pseudotsuga menziesii. Taxonomy (NCBI): domain Eukaryota; kingdom Viridiplantae; phylum Streptophyta; class Pinopsida; order Pinales; family Pinaceae; genus Pseudotsuga; species Pseudotsuga menziesii. Next base: position 155,979 of record LPNX010249216.1, on the reverse strand, counting down.
GGGCCAAAGAATGTTATTTTTATCATAATGTTTCATTGTATGCATACTGAGTTCATTTTCAGGTCATTTTGATGATGTAATGCCGATGAGTGTAAATAATGTTGGAGTTCACATTAAAAGAAAATTGGCGAATAATTTTTTTACAATGCACATGGTCGTTGGCATAATGGATACAAAATTTCTTGTAAAGTTCTGCTAATAGGTTGAACCCCCTCGTAATAATAAAAAAACAAAAAGAAAAAAATATTTACCACTTTTTCGCACACCTTGGCATCAAGGTATCAGAGGGACACTACAGATATTTTAAATTGAGATGCCCAAAAATATCATGCCATAGCTTTTTGGTGTTGTTGGAGTGAGTCAATAAAGTTGTTGGATGTGAAATAGGCAGGAAATGGAACAAATCATATTCCTTTGAGGCATGATTAACATTCCCTTTCTCTATGATATTTCTCGTATATTTTTCTATGATTTCAACCGAGTTAGAGTCAAATGTAACTCTCTTAGGAGAGCCTGTATGGACTATCTGATAAACAGACAACATATGTGTTGCAAGAGAAGGAACATAGAGAACATTCTTGAACTCACCATGATGTATTTTAACTGAACCTCTCCTGATAGCTGGTATTTGAGAGTCCCCTCCCATGAAAAAGATACATCCTCCTCATAGAGTGAGAGTGGAGAAGGATTCTTTGGAGGAAACCATGTGGTTGGATGCTCTAGAATCAATCAAGTAATCTTTCGATTGATTAAGGCCTACCTTCAACGCATGGAATCTATCATGATATTCTGTCGATTGTCCAACATCATATCTCTTTGCTCCTTGTGGAAGGGCAATATTTTTATGTTCAAGGAGTGCTGACAGTTGGTTGATTTTCTTCTTCATGCATTGGATTTATGGATGAAATCCCCTCATACAGTATGGACACTTAGTCTTCTCGAATTCATTCTTTTTCTTGGAACTTGAGGCTCCTTAGGCATATCTCTAATTCTCCTTTGGCTTCAGATCAATGGATTTGGGCTCATTCCCTTTGTGCTTACCTATTGCTTGTGCATCGTTTGAGTCTGTCACTAAGAGTGCTTAGTTCTTGGAGGTCTGAATCACTCCCATTTGAACCAATTTATCTTGCTCATGTATTAAGGACTCAACAAAACCATGTAGAGAAGGAATATTTCAATTAGGGATGGAATCTCTTCCAAAATGTAATGTAGAGACAAAGATAAAGTATTGTGAGCCAAGATTTCTCAATACTGATAGAACCAGTTTCTCAACTTTCCTCTCTATTCAACATTTTTTACATTATAGTGCTAGTGACTTGAATTTTGTGAAAAATTGTTGGATAGTTTCTAAACTCCTGTGCTACAATGCAATGAGCTCATTCTCCAATATGTGCCCTTGAAGCTCATCTTGTTTTAAAAATAAAAATTAAAGCTTCTCCCAAGGTTCCTTTGGAGTCTTAATTCCCTCAAGATAAAACAAAAGATCCCAAGAGATATGATTGCATAGGAATCCAAACACTTCATGCAATCAATTGAAAAACCTGTTCTTCTCAGTAGGGTGACAGGGTTCTGTCTCTCTTCTCATTTTCATCCTAAAGAGGCCAAGCTTGCACAATGAGACCTGCATATCTTCCCTCCCATCAACATAGTTGAAGGGTGTAATGATTTAGGGTACGAGAGCTGAGGAATCCATCAATCTTTCTGATGATCAGTCAATTCTTCAACAAGCTACGTAGGTACTTGCAAGTATCACTGCAAAAACCAAAATCAATACGCAATGACTTCAATTCCAAGCCTTCCACTTCAACATGTACACTTTCTCAAGTTATGTTACACCTGTAGAGACTTCTATGAACAAATCCAGAGTTAGCATGGAAAAAATTGCAGTATTTATGTGGAAAGCCAGCTGCTTCTTATGTATAATGGATATCAGACAGACTTGCTACTTGCCTAAACAAGGATCTGATACCATGATTAATTTTTGAACCTATTGATCTATAGGAAAATGAGAGAAATTGTGAAGTGGTTTATGTAATAGAATCTCAAGAACAATGTACACTGAACAAGACTAATTTGAGACAATCTCATAAGAATTTATCAGTAAATTACAACATTAATCTTCATTAATCCCACGAGTATACAATAGTGTTACAATAAGGAGGATTTTAATCAAGTGGATAATATTTGAAGCTACCAACTCAATCATGACTCGTTGTCTAACTAGAAGTTTCTAAATCACTATCGGAGTTCACTAGACTAACTCCACATGTCTAATTCAATATATCAATCAGTTAAACTAGTTAAAGTGATGATGTAGGTGAGAAAAGGAGCCTACTCCCATGAAACCATGCAAGACTCGTGCCAATAGAACTGAAAGACATATAACTGAATGATTGGATGCCAACTTAGCATAACTAATACCGACCTACCACAACCAACTGATGGAGGTTACTTGTAGCACTCAGAGTTGCTCCTAATATGTAGGGATTGGTATCAGAGGCACATTAACCGATGCATGAACATGCACTATGTGGTATTTAACACATATATGTGTTCCCCACACTCTAGTGGTTGGTACTGGTGGCACCAATGGAACCAGTGGAACTGGTGGACCCAATGGCACTGGTGCAACCAAACTTAAGTAAATGAATCGTAAGTTAGAAAAAAAGATCTAATAGACTCTATATGGACAAGGGAGGATTATAGAATCCTAACAGTTAGTATGTTGTATTATCCCACATTCATAGGGAGTAATAGTTGTCTAGATTAGACTTAATATATAAGTACATGTTGAGGCCAATGAAGGCATCCAAGATTTATTTGTATTGATATTGCTCATAGGTTTCCCCATCGAGTGCAATCTTTTTCATTGATTCCTACCAGTCAACATCAACCAAAACTGATGCTTTTTTTAATAGGATACATAATGTCTAACTATGCATGGTTGTTTGTTTTTCTTATACTAAATTGCAAATTGGTAAATTTGTTGCAATTATGAATTTTAGATCCTAAAGAAAAAACACCAAGTATTAGTGTACTCACTGAAGCAATTTCTATTCAAAACTGAAAGTGGATTAAAAATGGGGATTATCTTTCCAATAGCCTAAATTTGAATCTCTAAAATGTTCTAGTGCCACTTATGAAACTAGAGAAGAATGGAATTATATTAAGGTGCATGAATGAACATACCATTGGGACTGCGTAGACTAGCATTTGACGACCACAATAAGGAGCACTTAGATAATTTTACAAAGGTATTTTACATCACCCAAGTTTAATTAGAGATTGTCTTCTTTAATTGTTCCTAATAAAGTCAAAATATTTAAAAAGGTTTTTATAAAACTATTGTTATATTATGTGCAGTTTTGTTTTTCGTCGTGAGACAAGCATGCTAATAATACTCTATTAAAGGTCAAACTTTTTGAAAAGAAACGTTTTGTTGAGGATTTTGAGGCTAGAGTGAAAGAGTTCAATATGAAGGTGGATTAAGAACAAAAACTAATTTCAAATCTAGAATAAGAAATATTAAAGGTTAGTTAAAATTACCGTTTATCATGTACATTCAATGATATCACATTCATTTATGACTGTGTTAAGTTTGATGATTTCTTCAATTGATTTGTTTGTGAAAATATATCCTATGCAGTTTGGTCTTAATGTGTTTTCTAAAATGTAGTGATATAACTCAGTAGATAAAAAAGTGACAACACCAGATATTGTCTTTTTCTTCATGGAGCTTTACCCAGTGGAATATTTTATGTTGAGATACCAATCCCCCATGCTTGCAGCAGCTCCAGTTTACTCTGCACAATGTACACTTAGAAGAGTTCCATCTTGTAATGAAAGTATCGAATGACATATTAGTTACTCAAAAAGACAATTTTGGTGAGTCCTAACATTTGTTCTATCTAATTTTTCTTAGGATTTGTTATGATCTTCTAACTTGTTCTTTCTGCTTTTTCCAATTGATTTTATTCTTCAAAGGTAGTAATACATTTTGTATGTTTAGTTTTCCTTTCACATAATGTGCCAAGATGATGGTGCGTTATTATGAACAAAAGTCAAGGGAAGATTTACTCGATGGCCATTGTAATATTTTGAAAAAGACATCGATGTACATGTTTTTCTTGTAAAATGTGGAGGTAATGTTTGGGATAAACCAGTATTAGTGAATTATTGGATATTCAGTTGGAAACTCATATTTATTGTAATACTTGACATTTCATATAAGATAATTTACGTGGATGAAAACTATATATGTATGTACTTGATATTATTTAGTGTTGCAATTAACTAATGTGGCTTTGCATAATTCACATGATTCACATGTGTATTAGATGAGCATGATTATTTTATGACTTTTTTTAATTTAGACATAATATCATACAAAAAATTTATATTGATTAATAATGGAAACAATTGAAACTACTAAGAAATAATAAACACGTATAAAGAAACTTCCAAACAAAGAGGTACTAAAGTTTATCGTAATATTTAACCCTTTAAACGAAGACTTCCAAAAGTTGCCTATAAATTTACGGCTCGGTCTGAAATTATCACCTTCGGTATTCCATGCAACCGAAAAATTTGTTTTAAGAAAATATTATCATTATTTGCAGCTTTATAAGTAGTTTTTACAAGTATAATATGGGTTGCTTTACTCAATTTATCAACAACTACCATTATTGATTCATTTAAGTTATGATTTCTAGGGAGTCCTGTGATAAAATCAAGGCTAATTATCTCCCATTTCCAGTTAGAAATAGGCAATGGTTGAAGTAGCCCAGCTAGATGTTGATGTTCAGTCTTTACTTGCTAACGTTCGAAGCACTTAGCAATGTATTCTGCCAATTCATTCTTCATATTTGGCCAGAATTAATCCTTTCTTAGCATGGTTATAGTTTTATGATATCCCGGATGCCCTCAATAAGGAGTTTTATAAACTTCATTTAAAATTAGCAGCTTAATCTTAGGTACATTAGGTATGTATAATCTATCTTTATATAATAATAATCCTTTTTCTTTCAAGTTGTACCCTTTACTTAGACTTTCTATTAAATTTTCCTTTACCCTTGCTTGTAATTTCCAATAATTTTCATCTTGTTCTATTCCATCTTCTAACTGTTCTTCCAAGTCTATCTTATAAGTGTTGATGGCTGCTGTAAAATTTAGTTTTTCATTTCTACTTAATGCATCAACAACCTTATTCTCTTTTCCTTTAATATTTTGAATTTCAAAATCATATTCACTAAGAAAATCTTGCCACCTAGCTTACCTAGCATTCAAGTTAGGTTGATCAAACAGATATTTCAATCCTTTATTATCTGTCATTAATATAAAATTCTTTTCGATTAAATTATGACACCACATTTTTAATGCATGTATGACAGCAGCTAACTGTAAGTCATAGGTCGCATTATTTTTCTCATGAACCTTCAGCTTCCTAGACTCATAAGCAATGACGTGTGCTTCTTGAGTTAAAACTCCACCTAAACAGTCATTGCATGCATCTCTACATACTATAAGATCTTTATTAGGGTCAGCAATTCTTAGAATTGGTGCAGTGGTTAATAACATTTTTAACTTTTTAAAACTATCTTCACACTTTTGATTCCAATTGAATTTCTTCCCTTTTTTCTGCAAAGAGGTTATAGGATTTGCAATTCTTGAAAAGCTTCGATGAATCTTCGATAAGAACTAGTAATCCCCATGAATGATCAAACATCAGTTATGTCTTTTAGGACTGGCCATTCCTCGATTGCTTTTATCTTTTTGGGGTAAAAATAAATTCCTTCTTTAGTCATCTCATGACTGAGATACTCAATTTTATCCTTAAAGAAGTCACATTTACTAAATTTTGCATATAGTTGATGTTCTCGTAATTCTTGTAAGACAATTTTTAAGTGTTCTTTATGTTCCTCTTCATACTTTGAGTAAATCAAGATGTCGTCAATGAATACGAATACAAATTTATCCAGATAGTTATGCATTACATTATTCATCAGACACATAAAAACAACTGGGGCATTAGTAAGCCCAAATGGCATAATGACAAACTCGTAATGACCATACCAGGTCCTAAAAGTTGTTTTAAAGATGTCTTCATCTTTGATTTGGACCTGGTGGTAACTAGATCGTAAATCAATCTTTGAGAACATTATTGCTCCACGTAGCTAACCAAACATATCATCTATGCGGGGTAATGAGTACCTGTTTTTGATAGTCCTTTTATTTAACTAACGGTAATCTATACATAGTCGTATAGTTCCATCCTTATTCTTAACAAAAATGATAGGTGTCCCCGAGGGAGACACACTGGGTCTAATATAATTCTTGTCAATGAGCTCTTTTAACTGTGACTTAAGTTCATTTAATTCCAGTATATTCATTCGATATGGGGATTTTGAGCTGCGCACTGCACCAGGTACTAGCTCAACTGTAAAATCTAATTCCCATTTCGAGGGAGTCCCAGAATTTCTTCCAGAAATACATCTTGATATTCCCTTAGGATCAGAATATCTTCCAGTTTTAATTTATCTCTATTATTAGTATTATATTCATTAATTACTGTTATGGCAAAATATTTAAAACCCTTCCGAAGAGCTCTCTTAAGCTGCAAATTAGAAATATGTCTTATGAATGTTTTCCTAGGAATTCATTTTACTTTTATTAACTCTCCATTGTTATTTCTGCAAGTAATGGTTTTATCAAAGCACTTCATGACTACTTTATGATTTTCTAACCAATCCATACCAATTAACATATCATATGAACCTAAAGGTAACACATTAAGCTTAACAGAGGTTTCAAACTAATCCATAGTTACTCCACAATTCTTAACAAACATAATTACTTTCCTCTTTGCAGCAATAAGCTGAACTAACCAAGATCTTGAAAACTTTTCAACTGAGAGCTTACACTTTTCTACTAAATTAGGAGAAATAGAACTCAAACTAGATACTGGATTGATTAAAATAGATATAGGTATTTGATTTAGCTTACCTTCCAATTCCACCATGGAAGTTTGATAATATGTTTTCCTGTTCTCCAATACTGTGTTGATCCTGGGCATTGTCATTGCTAGATCACCAACATTAATCTCCTCCTGCATTATGTGTATGTTGCTAACAGTCTTCTTTCAATTGGGGCAAAATGATGCATAATGCGGACCATTACATTTCCAACACTTTATTGGTTCCTTTCGTTCAAAATTCTTAGTATAGTTACTATGGTTGTTAGCAGATTCTTTATTCCTTTGATTATTTGGATTGGTCTCTGAGTTACTTTTTCTCCCCTAGAAATTTTTACTAGAAAAATTTCTAGTGTTACTATTCTTAAAATTTCGGTTAGGTACAAAACCTTTCTTTTTCTATTCAAAGTTATTATTTCTTTTAGCCTTCCAGTTGGTCATACTTTCCTTTTTACGATTCTATTCATAACAAAATTCACTTTTCTCATTTCTTCTTCTAAATTTTTTGGATTGTCATATTCAGTTATGTCTTTTATATGATAAGGTAAACAGCTGAGAAATCGGTGTGCCTTAGGTTTCTCATCTACAATATACGCCACATACCTCAGTAGACTTAGAAATTTACTATTTAGTTCTTTCATATTCATTGTTCCTAGTTTTAGCTCATAAAATCCCTTAGCCCTCTCCTCGTAATATTGTTCAGATAAAAATTTCTTCTTGAAATATTTCTTAAATGTACTCCAATTAATATTTTTCTCCCTTATACCTTTTACTCTTTTTAGGTCCTGCCAACAAATATATGCTTTCCATGTAAGATTATAAATAGCCATCTTGGCCTTCAGTTCGTTAGAGTAATTATAAATTTGAAAGTATTTCTTCATCCTGGACTACTAGGATTCTGCCTCTTCCCCCTTCTCAGTTTCACCATTAAAGGTTGGCGGCCTCATTTTCTTGAATTCCCCAGAGACTTCTTCGTAAGGTTTAAACTTTCTCTTCCTAGTATGATGATTAACTTCGCTACTGTCACTAGTATATTGGAAATTTTGTTTATATGAATCACCATACACTTCATAAGATGAGCTACTTTCAATTATAAATTGTTTAGTCTTTTTATCTTTATGCTGATAACCCATACCTTCAGACTTACTCCTTTTATATTTTTCCTCATGATGAAATCTTTCCATTAAATTCGGATTTAGCTTCTTCTGAGCTCTCAAAATTCTCTCATTTTATTTTTTGACCGATTCCATCTCTGTTCTTAGTTCCTTAACTGTTTGTAGTAGTTCGGAAGAATTATTAGTTATTTCTTCTTGTATAGGTTCTTTTGGAAAAAGATTTCATTCAATGTAAGGAGACTCCTCATCCGCATATTTCTCCAATCTATCCATACCTATGGTTAACTCAGAAAACATAATTCTATGAACAAATATCATTCAAAAGAAAATAACATCAGTATACTTGTTTAAATTTAGTATTTCATTTACGCAAGTTGAGCCACATTCAGGCCTAGTGTCTAAACCTTGTGCTTTGATACCACATGTAATAACTCAAAATTTTTTGTAAAACTTTAAAATTTTTCATGTGACATAAAATGTCACATGTCAATGCTAATGAACCACTAACTGTTAGTGGATAATTAAATAGTTTGAAAGAGAAATGAACATTACTTCTTTATAAGGTTCTGTATAACTTTAAAGGCTTATCTTTAAATACTGTGTTAGTACTGTTTCAACCTAGTAGTTGTAATTCCCAGAAAGTAGAAAAGAAATTTGTCTTTTACTAATGCTAAGTATGTTATTGTTTTCTTTTGTCAAGTAGGGAAAATTTCTTAGGTGTGATCGGGGCTTACTTAGCTTATAGCTAACACAGTGGAACTGATGATTCTTTACAGGTTCTAATAGGTAAGCATTTTGTTCCAGTTAAAAAATATATATATCTAGGTCAAGAAAGATACTTCACTAGCATAAAAATGATGCTGGAATTAGAACGTTTAATTGTAGCTTGTCTGCATAAGAGGTAACATTGATCTTATTAAAGTTTTCGAAATCCATAAAGATGTTAAAACAAAACTGCATATGCATGGGCTAAAATGCATGAGCAAATTAGTATCAAAATGAAATTAAATCAACTAGATGATTAAGATTATCTTAAGATTATCTCTAAGGAATACTTGTACTTTTGCTTATAGTAATTGTGATCTAAAGTTTAAATAGGAAGATATATGATTCGCAGACTTATGCTTAGATCATTCAACATAATTTGGAGTTGGTTTTGATCAAATTCATTTGAATCTTTTGTAAACAAGAAAGAAATACTCTATGGTATTGAACTATAAATTTAACCTATCTAGTCTAAGAGTTTTTGTTCTCTAAGGGCTCTTAAGTCATCATACTCAGTTGCAATATTACCAAACTCACCCTTACCCTAGGGTTCTTATAATTAAATGGTTTTCTTAATAGATAAACAAAAACTATTTTGACTCTTAACTGTTTACTCATTATTTGTATGTTAAAATTACAATTGAGACTCTTATATAACGTATAAGGACTATACTAACTTGTATTCCCAACTTACACAATGTATTAAGAGAACTCATCCAAGATTCCCTTCTTGGTTGAAAGAATTCTTCTTCAAACTTTTACAGTTTTTACTTTGAAGTCTTTTTATTTGTATCTTATACCTCATTTCCTGGTGTACCTTTCAGCTATAATTTAAACTTTTACACAAGGTTGTTTTGTAAATCTCTTGAGAAATGGTTATTGGTTTATATATTATAAAAGATCTTATAATTGTTTTGGCCCTAATCAAACAATTACTCTCCAACTCCAAAATTTCGAATGACTACATCAAGAAGTTATTAAATTACCCTTCTCAATGTAGTTTATGATTAAAGGTATGCCATTTAATTATGTTTTATAGAACATAGCTAACCGTATTCTACCCTATCTTATCCTCTAAGCAATAACCCAAAAAAATTACATTTCTTTATCCTATGGTTTACAAAACTAAGCATCGAAATGATCAAAGGGCATATTTTATTATTGGCAATAAAAAATTACATTATTTACATGATATAGTTTTTGATTTGTAATGATTTAAATGCAGATTGAAAACTGCATAGTTTACTATTATTTTGCGACCCACAATGGTGAAAGATTTTTGAGGACACATGGAGGTGTTTAGTCCATTGGTTAAGTTGACTTAACGATTTCCCTAACCATTCATTTCTCATTGAGAGGGTTCCTTCAACTGAGGTGCAGCCGAGCTGAGAGCTCGTGGATGCCTTGGCTCTGTGCTAGCCTCTGGGTTGTAAACTGTTCTCCGAAAATTTGTTGCGAGCTGGTGTAGGTGAAAACAATACTATGATTTTTGAAATTTTAAGACCGTTGAGGAGCATTTGTACATAGAAGTTGTTTTTCTCCACTGATTCGAGGACTGTGAGTTTTGTTTTTAAGAATACACAGTGGACAAATTTTTTAAGAGAGTGTTCGTTGTTCTTGTTGGAGTAATTCCTAGAAGTGTTGTTCATTTCCTTTGAAACTTGAGTCAAGTATTCAGTTGCACTCATTGCATTTACACTTTCCAGGGAATCACTTTACAAGGTGCCATTGGCTTGGCTCAAACGGATTTTCTTTCACGAATTCTCCAAACGAGATCATTATCAAATAATGGCCTATTGAGGTTTATATTTTACAATAAATTTACAAATTGTTCTTACATTAAAAAGGTTATAACCATAAATTGGTTACTCTATACACGGCTTTTTCCATCTTTGGATGTTGGATGCAAGAACATTTCTTCAAGCTTCAGACATGCAAACCTTGGTAAATCCCAGTTCAAAAAATATGGGAGCTTCGTTGTGCTGGTTCTAGACTTGGCTTGGGTTTACTGTTGTGTATTTGCTTATTTCTTCTTTATACTACTTTTAATCCCTAGAGGTTGTTTTTACTTACTATCAATCGTAATGGATAAAATTTTGGTCTAGGACTTCTGTTTAGACTTACATAAGTTGTTTCGATCATGCTTAATCCTCGATAGGTGTTATAAATGCCATAGGCCATTATGATTATTCTATTTCGTGTCTGTTTAGTTTGTTTGCAGTGTTATTTTAATTTAAAAATTAAATTTAGTATATATGGTTTATAATAATTGTTACTATTTAAATTTGCATAGTTTTTTGGGTGAGGAAAAAGTTATGTTTCTCGTTAAAAGGTTATTATCATTGGATAACCTACAATTCTGTATTTAAATAGTTTTTTAGAAATAAATTTAGCTCTATATTTATTTTATTTTTTAATAATAATTATTTATTGTTGTTAGGTTTGTGTTGAGAATAAGAATGTAAAAGTCTATTTCAGAGATAAATTCTATCTCTTATAAAGCCTGAATGTTTTTTGAGGTTTATAGTAAAAACACATGTGTTTTCAAATAAACAAAGTGAAGTAGTAAGCCTAAATAAATAATTATAATGACTTATGAAGTACTAGCTAGGCTAAACCCTATGTAAAACTTTTACTCTTCCTATATTTGTTTATTAAAATTTATTTATTGTATTTGTAATAAGTGTTAATACTAGTAATAATTGTAACGTACCCGGATTCACTCAAGAAAAATGGAGTAAATTCTTTTCATCAATAATCAAGTCAAATATGTCTGTGTCAAAATTAAATGGAATTACACGGAAGAATGTCAATTCGATAATATTAACAATTACACGCATTGTAGAAAACAACATTGGAAGTGTGTTGGTCATTAACCGCATATGTCAACATGTATTATAATCATCCATTCGATTTCCTTCGCACCATTGAGCTTACTTACTTAAAACATTAGGCAAGGGCCTTAATTTAATAGCTTTGGTTTTTATTCTACGTTATTCTGTGATTACTTCTTAACCATTTATAATTGAGCTTCCCTTTTATTTTAAACATTCGTAGCAAGACCCTTAATTAATTACATTATCACATATCATCAAGATAGCATGGTGAAACACATAACATAAAACACATCAAGGGTACACATAACGAGACCAATGTACGTGGTTCACCCCAACCCTGGGGTTACGTCCACCAAAAGTTAGTCCAATTCCTTTATTCATAAAATCCACCTATCAAGGTGTACAATCTACACCATAAATGATGTGTCATCAATCCTCATATAACCATAGGGAACATTTTTACATTATTAACCCGAGACCCACATGAAAATAAAAGCATCCTTGGATATACTCTAAATTAGCTATGCCTCCGTTCTACAATTTTCTAGTGTAATAATAACTCGCATACAACAATACATAAGTCCCAATTATGGTGAAACGAGTCCCAATGTTAATAAAACAAGGGTAGAAAACCATTTCGTGCAAACTTTCACATTAAGAAACAAATTTATGCACATAGTAATTAACCACCATTGAAGATTTAACAACAAATGACAACCTATGACCCTCTTTTCATTCTTATCCTTTCTTCATCACATTACCCTTCAGATCTTTATCATTATTTATACTATCTTACTGTTCTTGTCATGATAACAAATGCGACTGACTGAGTGCGTAACTAATAATAATAGCAATGGCAGATTAAAAATAGACATTAAGATCATACTCAACGATATAAGGCAATAGCGAGAAGCCATAAAATAATTCTTAAGGAATTCAGCATCCTAAAAGAGATATCGGTTTTCTTTTTCCACACATACCTAGATTACCGTAAGAATGCATTTATGGAAACAATATGTGTAACTTCCTACATAGGAACGTGGACCCCCCTCGAATTCACATCCCACTAGTTCAATGAAGTGTGATCTTTCACCAATTAACATACCAAATCACACAAGTCTATAAGTATCAAGGTGTCTACGTCATCGACTAGTAGATCGTGGTTTTTAATTTTAATTGCTACCCTACTATGATTAGTCTTCCATTCATACATAAAGGCATCATTTACCTATGTGATAAATCCATACCTAGAAACCTGTCAATCAGAACAACTTCCAGAATACATGACTTATGCAAGGTTTACTGTGTTGATCTACCTCGACGAATGAGACGTGAAGGAGATTCTGAACTCATACGCGGGAATGGATAAAACGTAGATCCTTATGGACAGCTAAGGAGGTTTTTTGTTCTAAACCCATACACAGAGGTCTCGTACAAAACAAATTGAAAACAGAACTGAAAAAAACATCTTGAACCCAACACGCAAATGAACATTGCAAGGCTAACTTCAAGCAGATGTGTGCAATGGATAACCCACTGGGTATCCCTAAATCGAAAGCATATTGATGCAAACCCACCCCAGGGTTCTAAAGCCGTAGTCAAGTCATCGACGACAAGGCAAGGAGGAAACATGCAGGTGAGGTAAAACAGAAACAAGTGGGAGCATTACTGATCAAAATAAATCCAAGGGAAACACCGGGGTTTGGATCCCAATCTGTCTAGCAGGAGACCCGACAAAAAGTTTGGAAAACAGTCGTTGGGTTCAGATCCAGCCAATCCACAGTAGGATGAGGAAAAACAAAAAGGGAGATGAAAGAATACGACATGGATCCAGGTCCAGCCCATCCGCAAGAAAAAATCGGGCAACCAGAGTTGGTGCCCAAACAATCCCCACATTAGAAGACACAGCTTGCAAGTGAATCCTTTGAAAAAATTGCCAGGCATTCCAAACCTAAAATGCTACTTCATAAAAACAATATACAGTTTAAACACATAGGCATTACAGCATTTCATGCCATACCTCAAGCTTGTAATGCAAGACCTGTAATCGATGGTTTCCTTCTGGAAACGAATGCCCTTCAGTGATCCACGTTGTCTCCAACTAAACCTATATTTTCCTCCCTTGGAGGCCTTCCTTATTACCATAGCTATCGCAAACCCTAACTAAGGTACTGGTTGTTTCTCCTGCAAGTCATGGTGCAAGCTATTTTCCCCCCCTTGACCAGGAGGTTAACCTTCTCTTTATAGCGTGTTGTGGACCGCCCTTAGTTAGGATTCCCTTCACTAAAATTGGGATTTCCTTCTCGACTTATTTATTATGTTTCTATTTCTAAGGAGGCATCCACCTTCATTACAAGGATATGTTTGGAAGAATGCCTGACAGCAAATTGAAGCCCCGGTAACTTGCCGAGTAGATTTTTCTTAAACTGTCGGTTTCCATCAAAACTCCTCTTATCTTGCCTGCATGCCATTAAGTGGCTAATTAGATACTAAAATACCTCACGAAAAAAAAGGATAACTTCATGGGCCAATAACTATTCCACATCTATCGACCAGCCCTTGAGTGAGATATTTCTATATTTTTCCCCTTTTGCCTACGTGGTCTTTTTAGCATAATACACATTCTATTATGCTTATTACTATTAAGCTTAGAGTAATCAACTCACTCCAAAAATTGATATACTCTTGTTACAACACTAATCACACCCTATTGAATAGCGTGGTAGTGATTATACAAGGTTAAAGTTTATGATTAATCACAGTTAATAGAACTGCCATGACGTCATTCACATGATGCTTGACTTAATGGGCTATGTTTCCAATTAATTGTTTGTTGACATACTATAAGTATGTATATCAATATATACGTTAATCACACTAGGAATCTCTATATACTATTTTAGGTAGATGTCATGTCATTTTAATATTAAGATGATATCTCCTAAGTTCAAGGGAGCTACTTCCTACAGTCTCCTTTGTAATTTAATTCTTCAAGTTTCTTTCTCAAAATATTTAATCCCTTGACGTTTTTGTACTGGTGAAAAATAAGTCGCAACCTTCTCTGTTCAGGCTTGTTTGTACTAGGATTGAGTATTCTGCTACGGCGTCTTGAGTTGGGACAAGTTTCTATCCATGGTGGGTTTAGTTAGACCTTTTTTAGGTTGTGTCATTGCATTACATCTCTTAAGCATTTCAACTTAGGTAGTTAACTTGTATAAGCTGTATGCTTTTGCTTCTGGTGGGACCTTGGCCTTGAGCTCCTCACCAGAAGCAAGTACAATGTACATTTGTAATCATAATAAATTAAGGATACATAGCAGGGACATTACATCCTTCCCCCCTTAATTTAACACTGTCCTCGGTGTTCCAGCTTTTTCTTTGATCAGATTACCTTCTTCACAGTCTTCATTGTTCAAGCCTAGCAACTCCCTGCATAGGTTCGGGTCTAGCCCAATTTTCTTCAGTACCTCATGTTCAAAATTATAATTCAACTTAAAACATAAACCATATATTCTTATTGCATTGTGACATAAATATGCATGTCGGCTAATATCAACATTGAAAACAATGTATAACTCTGAAATCCAACACTATACAATTTCCATAACCCGCAATGGTTCCAATATACCTGTCAGTTCTATTTTTCAATAAACTAACATATTACCTTATAGGTACAGGTTTACCTGTAATGCACATACCTTTTCTAGCATTGTTCTTTTCTTTGAATGTTCTCCATCCCAGCACACCAAGTGCTAACAGTACTCCAAGTACCGATTCAAGCCACCCAACACAAGGACGCTACTTATTCTTAGGTGTATCTCTTTTTTGTGCTATTCAGGGTGCTTCACCATTACTATTTTTCTCTGGATGTTCCTCCATCCCAGCACTCCAAGTACTAACATTACTTCAAGTACCAATTCAAGCCACCCAACACAAGGACGATACCCTTCCTTAGGCGTATCTCCTTTTTGTGCTATTCAAGGTGCTTTACCATGCTAAGGTACTCCGTTCCAGCACACCCCCACAGTGACTAGAGGTTATTATCTTCACAAAGTCCCCCACTCTTGTGACAGTCTTCTCAATGTGTGCAGAATGAGTCTTAACCAAAATGTCTTACATCTACGCATCCCCAGAATGCATAGTGGCCCCTCGTTGGCCTGGGGAAAAACAAGGTAGATTTCAACCACTACCTCCATCACCACTTCTTCGTGGTGACAACTTTATGCACACGAGATCTTTCTCATATATTCATAACTTTTTACAGTCCTCATGGCCACAATTTCCCATGCCTGCAATCAATCCATAGGTGGTCAGTTTATCAAAGAACATCAAATTTTTAGCATACGTCATGTCTTACTTCATTACTCATTCATCGGATAAGAGAATTTTCAATTTATTTCTAAGACCATAATCGACAAGAAGGCATTCACAAGAAGCCACAAGACCTTTTCAATTTCTTATAACAACACAGTTCGCAAGAAACCACATAAAACCTGGTAAATTTGACAATGTAAACACCACTTTACACATTAACTTCAATTTACGATTTGCTTCTATCTTTGTACTATTATGTATCAACAGAAATATAGGCAATAAAATTCATATCTTGAAGGAGTGCAATAAACTGTAATAGGAGATTAGAGTACAACGCATATCTAATAAAATTAGGATTTGAATCATTTTGCAAAAAAAATGCTTACGCTCCTGCCGCATCTCAGCTTCCTGCAGAGGAGGTGCCTACTAGCCTTTCAGTTTCACAGATACTTCCAAATGATTAACTTAATGTCAGAAATTTATGCTTCTGAAAAACTGTGTATAACTATATGTGGTCAATGTTTTCCAATGTTGTAAAGATAAACTATCATCACTTGACTAACATAATTCCTGATACACCCATTTGCCAAATCTTCCCAAAGGACGCCTTGTTTAAGAAGTATAGCCTCTAAGAGAATGTCAAAAGAAATAATAGTTCGGTCAGACCCTTTTTGACCTGAGAAGATAGGAAACAAATTTTTCTGCTAGCAGTTTAACAATTGAAATTTTGACTTTAAAACCTGAACTACAAGACATCTATTTCATGAATCAAAGTCAACAAAAAATTAGCACATGGCTCCATCCGCGAAGACCAAATTAACATGGAGGACATTAACACGACCAAAATTGCAAGGAGAAGCTTGCATCGCCTGACTAAAATCAGCTTAGATCTTTAATAAGCGCGTTAATAAACTATCACAAGATTCGGTACCACAAATAACGCATTCATCAATAACATTCCAAATCAGATCGATTATTCCAGAGATCTTTTAAAGAACAACAAACAATATCATTCCACTTAGATCGATTTTCAAACAATTACCAGACGATTCAACAAACAGCACTAGGGCAACCAGCATGCAACTTCTCCATATCGGTATAATAACAGCGATTTCATCAACGCTTCACGCAACCTCCAAATTAAAATAATAGTGTTTTTTATAAGCACAGATCGAATTATGAAGCATACACCAGATCGATACCCTTCCTGCAGAACGGGGCATCAATCAGAGATTTATAAATAATAAAAGTCGATATCTAGATCGATACCCTTCCTGCAGAACATGGCACAAATCAAAGATTTATATAGAGCAAAATATGTCCAAAATGCAAATCGAATAGATCGTGGGCATCAGGAAATCAATCCCAATAGGCAGATCATTAGAGATCGTGGGTATCAAAAATCGAAATCCAAATAGCCAGTATAATAGAGATCGTGGGCATCAAAAATTAAAATCCAATAGGCAGATTGATAGATCATGGGCATCAAGAAATTGAACTCTGATAGCCAGATCAAAAACAGTAAGCAATGTGTCTTTTTCTAGAGCTATTTTAACTACAATCATATGCTTTATATGCGTTCAGATGTCCATACATATTTACACATGCAAACACATGCACATAACAACAAAATTATATTGATGCTCATATATAATTTTAACTTGAGTCTTCTACTGTAGAGCACCACTGATACCTTAGACCTACAAACCATTCAACAAATCTGCAAAATGAAATTTTTAGTAATCTTTCACCAATTAAAACATTTATACTGCATTCATAACCATCAAGTAAACAAAGAGAATAATCCAGCACATCAAAATAACACAATGAGACAAGCATCTTCACGTGGTTCACCTCGTCCACGAGGCTACATCCACCAACCTATTTGTTCTTTTATTTCTTTATCAAAAAAAAATGTGTGCTTACAAAAATCATGGCTCATTCATGGCTGGTTTTATCTTTCCTCAAGGCTCTACATAGAGAGACACTTCTAACTCAACATCCCTATTTTAGGACCCTTATAATCATCTCATCATTGTTAACATAACCAAACATCGTCAGCTTGTTCTTAATACACTAAGAACCCCTTAGATATGAGTTAAATCCATTTATGTGCTATGTAACAGTTTTAATTAATTAAAACTCCTTCCTTGTGCCAACAATGAAGTGCCCTTACCCCAAGCTTACAATCTTTAATAAATAAGATTTTAACCAACATCCTGATTAAAACAATAAATTATAACCACTACTCCTATTAACTCTATAATTCCACGGTTTTACTACTAAGCAATGTGGCCATAAAAAGCCTTTGGCCTTTAGCCAAGAGATAACTCTGTCCATAGGAACTTCGATATTTCAAACTGAGAGTTGGTCAGTCGGCTATAAAAGGATTATGCAGTAGTTGTTTTAGTCGAACAGACCGGGCAACTTGCAAAACTCTCCAAAGCTCCTTACTCGGTTTGTTTTCTAAAAACAATCTGGAGAAGCGTTGTCATTTTCAGATTTCCACAAGTATTTGTAGTGTTTATAATATTTCCAAGTTATATCCAGAGTTACTTAAACATTCTCGCTAGACACCGACCTGATATCTTTTAGGTGGATATACTTATTCCCTTATATAAAACAGAATTGCCTTGAAACCATAAAAAGGATGCAAAACAAGCATATAGGATTGTCAAAGCCTACAGGATACTCCTTCCATCATTCCGTAGCAAGTTTTCTTCATTACTATTCTTATATATAAACTTGTTCCACTCACGCAGGATAGAGCCAACTACTCTATGATTGTCAACGTTCACGCTTCCCATCCAGGGCCACGACTAATCTGGTTCGGTCATGGATGTACAAAAGAATTTGTTGTCATGGGTGTACAAAAATAAATTTCTGCCGGCTATTTAAACCAATGCAACCAAAATCGTTATAAAGGCACTTTTTCCAAATAAAGTAAAAAAGTAGAACCTCAGAAGGTTCTCTGGCATAAGAACATAAGAGACGTGAATTATAGGCATGAAGCAGCAGCCATATTATAGATGATCATAACGTGCACTAAATGCCAGAACACGATAAAGCCAGAATACGAATGCCCTAATTTTTAAATAAACCCATTTCCCAAAAATTCCTTAATATATATTCACCAACGCAGAATTTATAATAATTCTACTCAAAAGAAATTAACGAACTCTTGGGTGATAGGCAGCAAAAATACAAACACACTAATCATGTCACTACCCGCAAGGGAGAAAAGGCGTTCCAGATGCACGAGTGTCAATATGGTAAAGCGAGACCAGTAGAGAATGCACCAAAGGCAAAGGCAAGTTATAAACAGTTGGTCTGCAAAACTCCATACTAGCTAATATGGACTGCATTTTAGAAATTACAGGCAATGGAACATCCAGTGCCAACCCTGTAAATATCAATTTGAAGGGAACCCGACCAATTAATCAAAAAGGAAATAAACACAATCCATCCGGTCCACTCGAAGAGGGTCACACAAACGGGTCTGGTGGAGATCAAAATGTAAAATGCCAACGAAACAAATAAAAACAACCACAAGCAGAATCAAGTTGATAAACAGATTTTGCTACGGATATCCAGTTCTACCATCGTTTTCCCAATGGAGTAATACCTTGCAACAAGAAGGATAATCAAACTAAGCCATAATGTAGATGCTAACAGGAACACATACCGGATTAGGAAAAACGCAAAGATAAAAAAATGTCGAGGACAGTGCTCCTCAACGCGCAGAGCCCCCTCCTCAAACGTAGGAAGTTCTCTCCCTTCCAAAAGGATTTTGAAACTGTCACCCTCACTAAGATAATGATTTGGTCCTCTCACCCTAGCTGAGCGCGCCTATAAAAACAGAAAAGGGGAAACAGTCTTTCCCCACTATGCGCCAGGTTCCCCAAATCAAGGCATAAATTCTGCCTCCATCTTTGCCGAGGTAGGTCATCCCTTAGATTTGGCTGTCAAGTAATTATTCTTAAGGGCATGCATCCAATCCCCGGCTATTTTTCTACCTCATAATAAAATATTCTCCTTTGACTAATAATTATATGTGATGCCCACTTAAGGAAATATTGTCCGAGAGTGTAATTAAAACCCTAACTTTTATTTGTCAACAAAAGGACAAATCTCCATATCTTAGGTATTTGTATGCTAACCATAAGGCTTATTCCTATGTATTTATTTGATGGGGTATGCTCAGGATAATAAATTATCTATAAGGAGGCTATGGCTTAGTAGCCCTTCGAGAATTAACCCCCTTTCTTTCAATTTTTTTAACCTTACTCCTAACTCTTTTATGCCACTTAAAAAGGATTGCAACTTTCTCCATAATAGGATTAAGTACCGAAATGTAGTGTCATACCAGGAGTTCTTTATAAGGCCTCACCTTACCGTCATAAAATTGATTAAGGTTCTTTAACCATTCTCTTTTAGCCCCGGGTAGGTTTTTGCTAGCTTTTAGTTAAGTTGTTTTCATTGCATTATGTCTCCTAAGTATTTTCACTTAGACAGTTAACCCTTATAAGCCACAAGGTGTTGTCTTGGGTGGGGCCTTGGCCTTGAGCTCCTCACCGAGACTAGTACAATAATATGCAAAATTACAAGGTATTCCAGGGCATAGGAGAGGGATATTACATCTACCACAAAAATATAACCCTATGACAAAAATAGACTGTGGCTGCAAAACTTTGGTTAGATTAAAGCCCATCAAGATCGATATTCTGAAGCAGATCCTTTGTTTTAAACTTATAGGGTGAATCAGGGTTCTCAACATGAACCGCTCTTTCAAATAGTTAAAGTTTAGGAAAATGAAATTATAGTTTAGGAAATGAAAATATACAATCGTTTTCAATTTCGAAGTTCAGAAGAGGGGATATGAAGTTTGCATGCTGTATTCTGCATTGGTTTCAACGATATCTTTACCTAAGAAAATTAAGCAAGGGATTTTGCACTCCTTTGAGGGGTTTTTCCTTTTATAAAAATAAACTAAACCTTAAAAGGACTGATACACTGATTCATGACAGATAAGCTATAAAAATTATAGTTATTTTCAAAGAAAATGGAATACATACAACCATTCAAGAAAACTACTCTAACTTCCTTCTTTTCTCCAAAATGCAATGTTCCGCTTTGATGCTCTTCGGCCATTAACCTTCATGCGAAAATATCTATTCTCATAGTTTTCTTCCATGTGCTCCATGGTCATAACATATTTAAATTCTGGGAATCTGATAAGACATAACCTTTGCACGGCTCTTTTGTAAATAAAATGACAAGTTGGTTCAACTTTTGAGATAAAACCACAGTTCTTCTTTAGTGATAATAAAAAAAACAGCTACGATAAATCATTCTCAATTGAATCTTGCCCTATGACGTGCACTTAATATTGAGAAATAACAAAAAAGAAAATTGCGTTAAACCTCTCAGACAAAGCACTAGCCAATATTCACTGAAAAACAACTTTCAGACCGACAACTCCATCTAGATTGCAAACATGCGCCACAGTGGCCACATACATGTTGTTGTTTAACGTAGACAAGGAAAAATACTTACAGTGCTTACTTAACACAGAAAAAGAGCTAATATTTCATATAAGCATCACTATACACTGAGCCCAGGCATGAAGAATATGCACTTCAAGACTTTGTTGTTATAAAGACATAATGTAAACTAGCCAATTTATTTAACCTAGTTGTCTTTAGATCCAGTTTCTATAGTTTATCAAGACGTGTGACGTAGAAATTCCACTGTGGGATAAGTTAGCAACGCTAAAAGCGAAATAAAAGCTTCTCACGCATAGTGAATATAAAATGAAAAATCTAGTTTCAACAGTATTATATTTAAATGCAAAGTAAACCAGTCCTGGCTTTATTTTGGATGCTCTGTGTCTAGAATTTTTTCACGGATTTATTTATGCTAATGCAATTTCTTTACTTATTATAATTAGGGCTTGACAGAATAAAAAAATTGGTACTAAAGAAAAAAAATAAACTCACAGCAAATGGAATCAGTGTCTTCCGATACCAAATACTTCTCCACTTTAAAATCTGACAAGTGTTTTGTAAACTTAATTCAAGGATACATTGCCTGCTCACACATTCGCTTAGGTCATCCCCTGAGATAATTCCTTATCTGACATAAAATTGCTTCAAAGGATAAGCCCCGAGCAAATCTTCTCCCAAAAGTAACCCTGCAACTATCATGTTAGCCCATTCTTAACGGTCCAGCGTTGTAGTTGGCTCTGATACCATATGTAACGTACTCGAATTCACTCAAGAAAAATGGAGTAAATTCTTTTCATCAATAATCAAGTCAAATATGTTTGTGTCAAAATTATATGGAATTACACGGAATAATTTCAATTCGATAATATTAACAATTACACGCATTGTAGAAAACAACATTGGAAGTGTGTTGGTCATTAACCGCATAGGTCAACATGTATTATAATCATTCATTCGACTTCCTTCGCACCATTGACCTTACTTACTTAAAACATTAGGAAAGGGCCTTAATTTAATAGCTTTGGTTTTTATTCTACGTTATTATGTGTTTACTTCTTAACCATTTATAATTGAGCTTCCCTTTTATTTTAAACATTCGTAGCAAGACCCTTAATTAATTCCATTATCACAGATCATCAAGATAGCATGGTGAAACACATAACATAAAACACATCAAGGGTACACATAACGAGACCAATGTACATGGTCCACCCCAACCCTAGGGTTACATCCACCAAAAGTTAGTCCAATTCCTTTATTCATAAAATCCACCTATCAAGGTGTACAATCTACACCATAAATGATGTGTCATCACTCCTCATATAACCATAGGGAACATTTTTACATTATTAACTCGAGACCGACATGAAAATAAAAGCATCCTTGGATATACTCTAAATTAGCTATGCCTTTGTTCTAGAGTTTTCTAGTGTAATAATAACTCGCATACAACAATACGTAAGTCCCAATTATGGTGAAACGAGTCCCAATGTTAATTAAACAAGGGTAGAAAACCATTTCGTGCAAACTTTCACATTAAGAAACAAATTTATGCACATAGTAATTAAACACCATTGAAGATTTAACAATAAATGACAACCTATGACCCTCTTTCCGTTCCTATCCTTTCTTCATCACATTACCCTTCAGATCTTTATCATTATTTATACTATCTTACTGTTCTTGTCATGATAACAAATGCGACTGACTCAGTGCGTAAGTAATAATAATAGCAATGGAAGATTAAAAATAGACATTAAGATCGTACTAAACGATATAAGGCAATAGCCAGAAGCCATAAAATAATTCTTAAGGAATTCAGCATCCTAAAAGAGATATCGGTTTTGTTTTTCCACATAGACCTAGATTACCGTAAGAATGCATTTATGGAAACAATATGTGTAACTTCCTTCACAGGAACGTGGACCCCCCTCAAATTCACATCCCACTAGATCAGTGAAGTGTGATCTTTCACCAATTACCATACCAAAATCACGGAAGTCTATAAGTTGCAAGGTGTCTACGTCATCGACTAGAAGATCGTGGTTTTTAATTTTAATTGCTACCCTAATACGATCAGTCTTCCATTCATACGTAAAGGCATCATTTACCTATGTGATAAATCCATACCTGGAAACTTGTCAATCGTAACAACTTCGAGAATACATGACTTACGCAAGGTTTACTATGTTGATCTACCTCGAAGAATGAGACGCGAAGGAGATTGTGAACTCATACGCGCGAATGGATAAAACGTAGATCCTTATGGACATCTAAGGAGGTTTTTTTTCTAAACCCATACACAGAGGTCTCGTGCAGACCAAATTGAAAACAGAACTGAAAAAAAAACATCTTGAACCCAACACGCAAATGAACATTGCAAGGCTAACTTCAAGCAGATGTGTGCAATGGATAACCAACTGGGTATCCCTAAATCGCAGGCGTCTTGATGAAAACCCACCCTAGGGTTCTAAATTCGTAGTCAACTCATCGACGATAAGGCAAGGAGGCAACACGCAGGCGAGGTAAAACAAAAACAAGTCGCAGTATTAGTGATCAAAATAAATCCAAGGGAAACACCGGGGTTCGGATCCCAATCTGTCCAGTAGGAGACTCGACAAGAAGTTTGGAAAACAGTCTCTGGGTTCAGATCCATCCTATCCACAGTAGGACGAGGAAAAAAAAAAGGGAGATGAAATAATACGGCATGGATCTAGATCCAGCCCATCCACAAGAAAAAATCCGGCAACCAGAGTTGGTACCCAAACGATCCCCACATTAGAAGACACATCTTGCAGGTGAATCCTTTGAAAAAATTGCCAGGCATTCCAAACCTAAAATGCTACTTCAGAAAAACAATATGCAGTTCAAACACGTAGGCATTACAGCATTTTAGGTCATACCTCAAGCTTGTAATGCAAGACCTGTAATCAATGGTTTCCTTCTGGAAACGAATGCCCTTCAGTGATCCACGCTGCCTCCAACTGAACCTATATTTTCTTCCACTGGAGGCCTTCCTTATTACCATAGCTATCGCAAGCCCTAACTAAGGTACTAGCTATTTCTCCTGCAAGTCATGGTGCAGGCTATTTACCCCAACTTGACCAGGAACTTAACCTTCTATTTATAGTGTGTTGTGGACCGCCCTCAGCTAGGATTCCCTTCGCTAAAATTGGGATTCCCTTCTCAACTTATTTAGTATGTTTATATTTCTAAGGAGGCATCCACCTTCATTACAAGGATATGTTTGGAAGAATGCCTGAGAGCAAATTGAAGCCCTGGTAACTCGCCGAGCAGATTTTTCTTAAACTGTCGGTTTCCATCAAAACTCCTCTTATCTTGCCTGCATGCCATTAAGTGGCTAATTAGATACTAAAACACCTCACAAAAAAAGGATAACTTCATGGGCCAATAACTATTCCCCATCTATCGACCAGCCCTTGAGTGAGATATTTCTATATTTTTCCCCTTTTGCCTACGTGATCTTTTTAGCATAATACACATGCTATTATGCTTATTACTATAAAGCTTAGAGTAATCAACTCACTCCATAAATTGCTGTACTCTGGTTACAACACTAATCACACCCTATTGAATAGCGTGGTAGTGATTATACAAGGTTAAAATTTACGATTAATCACAGTTAATAGCACTGCCATGACGTCATTCACATGATGCTTGACTTAACGGGGTATGTTTCCAATTAATCTTTTGTTGACATACTATAATTATGTATATCAATATATACGTCAATCACACTAGGAACCTCTATATACTATTTTAGGTAGATGTCATGTCATTTTAATATTAAGATGATATCTCCTAAGTTCAAGGGAGCTACTTCCTACAGTCTCCTTTGTAATTTAATTCTTCAGGTTTCTTTCTCAAAATATTTAATCCCTTGACGTTTTTGTACTGGTGAAAAATAAGTTGCAACCTTCTCTATTCGGGCTTGTTTGTACTAGGATTGAGTAATTTGCTAGGTCGTCTTGAGTTGGGACAAGTTTCTATCCATGGTGGGTTTAGTTATCCCTTTGTTAGGTTGTGTCATTGCATTACGTCTCTTAAGCATTTAAACTTAGGTAGTTAACTTGTATAAGCTGTATGCTTTTGCTTCTGGTGGGGCCTTGGCCTTGAGCTCCTCACTAGAAGCACGTACAATGTACATTTTTAATCATAATAAATTAAGGCGACATAGAAGGGACATTACAATAATTATGTGAATATTATAATTACTAGTGATTATTATATAATCTATTTTTTTCTGAAATTTGGTAATACAGTTACGTTCAGTAGACAGAGAAAGTACAACCAGATTGTGTAATTAAATCACATAAAACTATAAAAGTAATTATCTGCATTTTATAATGAGAGTTAATAAATAAATCTACTTATCTAACTAAGAAACCAGCTATACTAGAGTACCGCCTTGTAAAAGGCGTGGAAAAATATAGTTTGGTGATTTGTTTCGATTCACTTTTCATTTAGCGATATCTCTACTGTTTTTAAATATAATCTGCTAATCACTAATTTTATCAATAAACAATGCTCTTTCTTCTTCATTAACCCTAATAAATAATAATATGCATATCTTGAAAAGATCTTCATCTTTTTATAAAACAGTAAATAAACTATAATTCAACTTGAACAAGGAGAACATGTCAAAGAATCAGGTGAAAACAGCTTAAGGAGGTTGTTCCTCCCAACCAATTCTTAGAGAAAGCTTAGTGTGCACTTTCTCAGGACACCTGAGCCTGTCTCCTGGTCCTCTTGGTAGAGTTTTAGGTGAGAGATGTAACCTTGAGATCCTCTGTCACTTTACTAGATATACAGTAGTAACTCAGCCCTATTGACAGCAGTAAGAAATTCAACTTAAAGTAGCTACACAAGTTTAATCTTCAGCAGTTAATCTCTCAAACTCACTTCAACAAGTCCCCTCCATCAAATTTCTCATGTGCAATTCATTCACTCAGAATGATCACAATTCCAGAAAAATGAGCAGCCTCCGATGTCTTCAATGGGGATTTTTATAACAATGCCTAGGTCTTCTGGGTCAATTTTTACTTAATGAGCCACATGCTCCTATTCCACATTCTTGGGGAATCATGACCACAATTATAAGGAACTTGCCACCTACAACAGTTAGAAGCAGTTTGAGGATTCTGCCACTTGTTAGTATACTGTCCACCCAGTCTCCTCCACCAAGTGACCATTTAACACTCATTTAACAACTTCCCTAAGCTATTGCCTCATCATTTATTTATTTATTTTTAAAATATTCTGCAATACATTAAATTATTCTTGACCCCACTTGGTCATCAATTACAAACTTTATCATAAAATATAACATAATGTTCCTCAATGACATTAAATTTTTTTGGAAATTGGGCCATGTGACAGTGGGTTAACAACAAAAACATTGGACAAAATGGCTACACTTGGGTGAGTTTCGCTACACCACCACCTTTCACATGTCAATAGAGTTGTCTCCTTTCAGAAAATTATATGGTTATGATGCACTTACATTTTTTGATATGATATTTTGTGATAGTAGATCTCCAAAATCTAAATATTGGGTGGAAGAAACCCAAGAAATTTAAAGCTTTTAAAAGACAATTTGTAGGTTTCCCAAAATCAGCAAAAACAATATGCAGATAAACATAGAGAGAAAGGAACTTCCAGGTTTATGATTTAGATTATTTGAGGTTGCATCTATACAAACACACATCTCTCAAATGGAATGGAGTAGAAAATCTAAAGCCAAGATACTATGGGCCCTACAAGGTAATCGAGAAGATTGGAGATGTAGCATATGAGTTGGAACTTCCGGAATGGAGTAAAATTCATAATGTATTTCATGTTTCTTGTCTCAAGAAATATATTGGTCAGCAAATTGTCATTTTGGATACATTCCCTCCTTTGGATGATGAAGGACAACTCACACTTATTCAAGAAAAGGTTTTGAAGACAAGGGAGATAAGATTGAGGAGTAGAACAATCAAAGAATACTTGGTGCAATGAAAGGATCTACCAAGTGAAGATGCCACATGGGAGGAGGAGAATATTTTGCAGAATCCAAATATGAAATTTCTTGAGGACAAGAAATACTGGGTGGGGAGGACTGTAATGTCGCCATTTTAAATAATTGCATAGCAGGAGAATTCCATCAATCCTACTAGTTCCCTAGGTTGGGTGGAAACATTAGAAAGTTCAAAAGGGAGCTAATAAATGGTGTTTATACATTAGAAGGAATAAATATTTATTTAATGGATTTAATTAAATGAATGCGAGTGAAAAATTAAATTTCTATGGAGAATGGTGACACATGGAGACTATGGGGCCCACTCAAGCTAGAATTCCCATGTTAAATGGCATCCTCCTCTTACAATCTCGAATATATGGGAAGCCTAATGTTTTTGGATGGATTATAAGGTTAATATACTAATACATATACTTTATAGGTCGAGTTTGGTATGAATTGTAACTTACATGGGGAGAGGAAGAGCCCAATGGGAGTCTCATGGACACTTGGCTAGATTCTCCTTACATTTATGACATCTATGAAATCAATGATGGAGATTCTATGACAGTTATGGCACAAGTTAGATATGAAGGCTTCTAGCTGACATATATGACAAGTCAGGTCGAAATATACCATCCAATAGAGCGCTCATGTGAGTTTTGGAAGCTCAATGATCTCCTACTCAAATTTTGGGAAGGTGGAAGGCTAGGGAAGAGGGGACACATGTCAGTTCATGAGCTCACACCCTAATTCGACTGTGATTCGCCTTGGCTTGAGTTTGTGGATGGATTGTGAAACTTAGAAGGCTATGAAATTTTATAAAATATAGGAAGAAACCAAGAGAATGGAATTTTTATCATTTGTGAAAATTGTTATTGTGAAGAGGGAGAGCTAGTGGATGACTAGTCCATGGCTTAGCCAATTTCGAGGGTGAAAGATTCCCATTCTAGTTGGTGTTTGGAGAGGCCACTTAGGTATTTCAAGGAGCTCAAATGGAGTCATAATTTATAGGTGCAAGCTACATCATCTCATGGACATATCAATTTCATCTTGTTCTTCCTTTCATCTCAAGTTTTCTCACCATATTTTAGCTCTATGGAATGTGGCACACTTAGTGAGCTATTGATATATTTGAGGGAGATTATCTTGATCCAATATTTTGTATTCTGATGTACATGCTCTGATATGAAATTTCATAAATCTATCAGGTTGAAAGGACAAGAAATCCCATGTATGATTTCTCAATAATGAAGAAACAGTTCCATTTCGCCACTACCTTGTTGTAAACTCTTGTAATCTTTATGGATTTGAATGTATGTATAAGATATTGATGATTTATGAATGAATGGACTGTAATTAAAATATATTATGCATTTCATTTTTAGTAACTGATAGTTTGTTTCCATTGGGTCGAGTTTCATTGCAATTGGAGCAAACTACACCTCATTTCCCCAAGGGTCCATAACTAGTTTTTTATATCTGATTGAAAGAAGTGATAACATCATCTATCTTGATTAGAATTTAGTATAGACTTGAAAAATTCATTGGAGGTAAATAATACATCCCTGAAAATAATAATTAGGTTATTATATCATTCATACACCTTCATGAGTGCTTTTTGGAAATAACTTTTTAGATTCGTGGGAACTCAGTTGAATCCAAGTACAAGCTACCATACCCAAACTAATGGAAAAACAGAGAGGGTGAATAAATGGTTGGAAGGGTACCTCCGAAACTATGTGGGTGTAATAACTCAAAAAAATTCATAAAAAATTAAAAATTTTCATGTGACATAAAATTTCACATGTCAATGCTAATGAACCACTAACTGTTAGCGGATAATTAACCAGTTTGATAGAGAAATAAAGATTACTTCTTTATAACGTTTTGTATAACTTGAAAGGCTTATATTTAAATATTTTATTAGTATTGTTTCAACCTAGTAGTTGCAATTCCTAGAAATTAGAAAAGAAATCTCTCTTTTACTAATGCTAAGTATGTTATTGTTTTCTTTTGTCAAGTAGGGAAAATTTCTTAGGTGTGATCGGGAAAAATTTCTTAGGTGGGGAAAATTTCTTAGGTGTGATCGGGGCTTACTTAGCTTATAGCTAACACAATGGAACTGATGATTCTTTATAGGTTCTAATAGGTAAGCATTTTGTTCCAGTAAAAAAAAATCCATATCGAGGTCAAGAAAGATACTTCACTAACATAAAAATGATGCTAGAATTAGAATGTTTAATTGCAGCTTGTCTCCGTAATAGGTAACGTTGATCTTATTAAATTCATCAAAATCCATAAAGATGTTAAAACAAAACTGCATATGCATGGGTTAAAATACATGACCAAATTACTATCAAAATGAAATTAAATCAACTGGATGATTAAGATCATCTCTAAAGAATACTTGTACTTTTTCTTATAGTAATTGTGATCTAAAGTTTAAATAGGAAGGTATATGGTTTGTAGACTTATGCTTAGATCAGTTAACAACATTTGGAGTTGGTTTTGATCAAATTCATTTGAATCTTTTGTAAACATGAAATAAATACTCTACGGTATTGAACTATAAAGTTAGTCGGTCTTGTCCAAGAATTTTTGTTTTCTAAGGGCTCTTAAGTCATCATACTCAGTTGCAATATTACCAAACTTACCCTTACCCTAGGGTTCTTATAATTAAATGTTTTTCTTAATAGATAAACAAAAGCTATTTTGACTCTTAACTATTTACTCATTATTTGTATGTTAAAATTACAATTGAGACTCTTATATAAAGTATAAGGACTGCACTTACTTGTATTCCCAACTTACACACTGTATTAAGAGAACTAGTCGAAGATTATATTCCTAGTTGAAAGAATTCTTCTTCAAACTTTTAAAATTTTTATTTTGAAGTCTTTTTATTTGTGTCTTACACCTCATTTCCTAGTGTACCTTTCAGCTATATTTTACACTTTTACATACCGTTGTTTTGTAAATCTCTTGAGATATGGTTATTGGTTTATATATTATAAAACATCTTATAATTGTTTTGGCCCTAGTCAAACAATTACTCTCCAACTCCAAAAATTCAAATGACTACTTCAAGAAGTTATTAGATTACCCTTCGCAATGTAGTTTATGATTAAAGGTATGCCATTTACTTATGTTTTATAAAACATAGCTAACCAATTCTACCCTATCTTATCCTATAAACAATAACCCCCCAAAAATTACATTTCTTTATCCTATGGTTTACAAAACTAAGCATCGAAATGATCAAAGGGTATATTTTATTATTGGGAATCAAAAATTACATTATTTACATGATATATTTTTTGATTTGTAATGATTTAAATGCAGATTGAAAACTACATAATTGACTATTGTTTTGTGACCCACGATGGGAAAGATTTCTGAGGACACATGGAGGTGTTTAATCCATTGGTTAAGTTGACTTAACAATTGACCTAACCCTTCATTTCGCATTGAGAGGGTTCCTTCGACTCAGGTGCAGCCGAGCTGAGAGCTTGTGGCTACCTTGGCTCTATGCTAGCCTCTTGTTAGGTTTGTGTTAAGAATAAGAATATGAAACTCTATTTTAGAGATAAATTATATCTCTTATAAACCCTAAATGGTTCTTGAGGGTTGCAGTAAAAACACCTGTGTTTTCAGATAAACAAAGTGAAGTAGTAAGCCTCAATAAATAATTATAATGAATTATGAAGTACTAGCTAGGTTAAACCCTAAGTAAAACTTTTACTGTTCCTATATTTGTTTATTAAAATTTATTTATTGTATTTGTAATAAGTGTTAATACTAGTAATAATTGTGTGAATATTATAATTACTAGTGATTATTATATAATCTTTTTTTTCTAAAATTTGATAATACAATTACTTTCAGTAGACATAGAAAGTACAACTAGATTTCTATAATTAAATATCATAAAACTATAAAAGTAATTATTTTCATTTTACATTCATTGTTAATAAACAAATCTACTTATCTAAGTAAGCAACCAGCTGTACTAGAGTACTTCCTTGTAAAAGGCGTGGAAAAATACAGTTTGGTGATTTCTTTCTATTCACTTTTCATTTAGCAATATCTCTATTATTTTTAAATATAATCTGCTAGTCACTAATTTTATCAATAAACAATTCTCTTTCTTCTTCATTAACCCTAATAAATAATAATATGCATATATTGAAAATCTCTTCATCTTTTTCTAAAATAGTAGATAAACTATAATTCAACCTAAACAAGTAGAACCTGTCAAATGAATGACGTGACAATAGCTTACTGAGGCTGTTCCTTGCAACCAACTCTTGGAGAAAGCTTAATTTGCAATTTCTCAAGACCCACGAGCCTGTCTCTTGGTCCTCCTAGTAGAGTACTAGGTGAGAGATGTAACCTTGAGATCCTCTGTCACTTTACTGGATATATAGTAGTAACTCAGCCCTGCTTATAGTAGTAAGAAATTCAACTTAAAGTAGCTGCACAAGTTCAATATTCAGCACTTAATCCCTCAAACTCACTTCAACAAGTCCCCTCCATCGAATTTCTCATGTGCACTTCATTCACTCAGAATGATCACAATTCAAGAAAAATGAGGATCCTCTCATGTCTTCAACGAGAAGTTTTATATCAATGCCTAGGTCTTCTGGGTCATTTTTTACTTAATGATCCATGTGCTCCGATTCCACTTTCTTGGGGAATCATGACCACTATTAAAGGGAAGTTGCCACCTACAGTAGTTACAAGTAGTTTGAGGATGCTGCCACTTGTCAGTATACTCTCCACCAAGTCTCCTCCACCAAGTGACCTGTTAACACTCATTTAACAACTTCTGTAAGCTGTTGTCTCATCATTTATTTATTTATTATTAAAATATTCTGCAATACATTAAATTATTCTTGACCCCACTTGGTCATCAATTACAAACTTTATCATAAAATATAACATAATGTTCCTCAATGACATTAAATTGTTTGCAAATTGGGGCATGTGACATACACACCCCCTTAATTTATAACATTGTCCTCAATGTTATTTATTCTGTGTCCTCAAAATTTCCCTGAAATAGAATTGGATGTGCATCGAGCATATGACTTTCCAATTCCCAGGTGGCTTCTTCTAGACTAAGGTGCTTCCATTGCACCTTCACCTGACCAATGGTGTGATTTCAAAGCGAGATCTCCCTCCTTTCGAGGATACAATCTTGTTCCACCAGAAAATCTCCTTCTCGTTCCACCTGCACATCATTCTGGTTCATAACATGAGTAGAATCATGTACATATTTTTCTAATACAGAAATATTAAAAACATTGTGAACTCATAAATTGGGTGGTGGAGCTAAATCATATGCCACCTATCCTATCATGGATAGTATTTCAAAAGGACCACAATATCAGGGTGCTAACTTAGCACAACTACCTAACCTCAAAGAACTCTTTTTAGGTCTCACCTTAATAAAAACATGTTCACCTACCTAGAACTCCTTTGGAGTTTGTTTAAGATATGCTTGGCTTTTTTGTCGATCTTGCGCAACTTTCAAGTTACCTTGTACCTGTTTTACAATTAACTCCATCTCCTTTAATAATTTAGTTCCTAATACTATCCTATCAACTGGATTACTCCAAGAGATGGGGGTATTGCATTTCATTCCATACAAAATTTCAACAGGACTATATTTAGATGAAGCTTGATAATGATTATTGTAAGCAAATTATACCAAGTGTAAGTAATATTTCCATTTACCTGGATGCTCCTTTACATACATTCTGAGAAAATCCTCGAATACCTGATTTACTCTTTCAGTTTGTCCATCGGTTTGAGAATGGAAAGAGGTACTAAACTTTATCATAATATTTAGCCCTTTAAACAAATACTTTCAAAATTTTCCTATAAATTTAGGGCTCGGTCTGAAATTATCACCTTCGGTATTCCATGCAACCGAAAAATTTGTTATAACAAAATATCATCATTATTTGCAGCTTTATACGTAGTTTTTACAGGTATAATATGGGTTGCTTTTCTCAATTTATCAAAAACTACCATTATTGAGTCATTTAAGTTCTGATTTCTAGGGAGTCCTATGATAAAATCAAGGCTAATTATCTCCCATTTCGAGTTAGGAATAGGCAATGGTTGAAGTAGCCCAGCTAGATGCTGATGTTCAGTCTTTACTTGCTGACATTCGAAGCACTTAGCGATGTATTCTGCCAATTCATTTTTCATATTTGGCCAGAATTAATCCTTTCTTAGCATGGTTATAGTTTTATAATAACCTCGATGCCCTGAATAAGGAGTTTTATAAACTTCATTTAAAATTAACAACTTAATCTTAGGTACATTAGGTATGTATAATCTATCTTTATACAATAATAATCCTTTTTCTTTCAAGTTGTACCCTTTACTTAGACTTTCTATTAAATTTTCCTTTACCCTTTCTTGTAATTTCCAATAATTTTCATCTTGTTCTATTCCATCTTCTAACTGTTCTTCCAAGTCTGTCTTATAAATGCTGATGGTTGCTGTAAAATTCAGTTTTTCATTTCTACTTAATGCATGAGCAACCTTATTCTCTTTTCCTTTAATATGTTGAATTTCAAAATCATATTCACTAAGAAAAGATTGCCACCTAGCTTGCCTAGCATTCAAGTTAGGTTGATCAAACAGATATTTCAATCCTTTATTATCTTTCATTAATATAAACTTCCTTCCAATTAAATTATGATGCCACATTTTTAAGGCATGTATGACAGCAGCTAACTGTAAGTCACAGGTCTCATAATTTTTCTCATTAACCTTCATCTTCCTAGACTCATAAGCATTGACGTGTCCTTCCTGAGTTAAAACTCCACCTAAACTGTCATTGCATGCGTCCGTACATACTATAAAATCTTTATTAGGGTCAGCAATTCTTAGAATTAGTGCAATGGTTAATAACATTTTTAACTTTTTAAAACTATCTTCACACTTTTGATTCCAATCGAATTTCTTCCCTTTTTTCTGCAAAGAGGTTATAGGATTTGCAATTCCTAAAAACCTTCGATGAATCTTCGATAATAACTAGTAATCCCCATGAATGATTGGACATCAGTTATGTATTTTAGGACTGGCCATTCCTCAATTGCTTTTATCTTTTTGGGGTCAAAAGAAATTCCTTCTTTAGTCACCACATGACCCAGATACTGAATTTTATCCTTAAAGAAGTCACATTTACTAAATTTTGCATATAGTTGATGTTCTCATAATTCTTGTAAGACAATTTTTAAGTGTTCTTTATGTTCCTCTTCATACTTTGAGTAAATCAAGATGTCGTCAATGAATACGAATACAAATTTATCCAGATATTTATGCATTACATTATTCATCACACACATAAAAACAACTGGGGCATTAGTAATCCCAAATGACATAATGACAAACTCATAATGACCATACCAGGTCCTAAAAGTTGTTTTAAAGATATCTTCATCTTTGATTTGGACCTGGTGGTAACCAGATCGTAAATCAATATTTGAGAACATTGTTTCTCCACGTAGATGATCCAACATATCATCTATGTGGGGTAATGAGTACCTGTTCTTGATAGTCATTTTGTTTAATTGACGGTAATCTATACATAGTCGTATAGTTCCATCCTTCTTCTTAACAAAAATGACAGGTGACCCCCAGGGAGACACACTGGGTCTAATATAATTCTTGTCAATGAGCTCTTTTAACTGCTACTTAAGTTCGTTTAATTCCAATATATTCATTGAATAAGGGTATTTTGAGCTGCGCACTGCACCAGGTACTAGCTCAACTGTAAAATCTAATTCCCGTTTCGGAGGCAGTCCCATAATTTATTCCGAAAATACATCTCGATATTCCCTTAGGATCAGAACATCTTCCAGTTTTAATTTATCTCTATTATTAGTATTATATTCATTAATTACTGTTATGACAAAATATTTACAACCCTTCCGAACAGCTCTCTTAAGCTGCAAATTAGAAATCTTCCTTATCAATGTTTTCCTAGGAATTCATTTTACTTTTATTAACTCTCCATCGTTATTTATGCAAGTAAAGGTTTTATCAAAGCACTTCAGGACTACCCTATGTTGTTCTAACCAATCCATACCAATTAACATATCATATGAACCTAAAGGTAACACATTAAGCTTAACGGAGGTTTCAAACTGATCCATAGTTACTCCAATATTCTTAACAAAGATAATTACTTTCCTCTTTGCACCAGTAAGCTAAACTAACCAAGATCTTGAAAACTTTTCAACTGAGAGCTTACACTTTTCCACTAAATTAGGAGAAATCGAACTCAAACTAGATCCTGGATCGATTAAAATAGATATAGGTATTTGATTTATCTTACCTTCCACTTCCACCATGGATGTTTGGTAATCTGCTTTCTTGTTCTCCAATGCTGCGTTGATCCTAGGCATTGTCGTTGCTAGATCACCAACAGTAATCCCCTCTTGCATTGTGTGTATGTTGCTGACAGTCTTCTTTCAATTGGGGCAAAATGATGCATAATGCGGACCATTACATTCCCAACACTTTATTGGTTCCTTTCGTTCAAAATTATTAGTATAGTTACCATGGTTGTTAGCAGATTCTTTCTTCCTTTGATTATTTAGATTGGTGTGTGAATTACTTTTTCTCCCGTGGAAATTTTTTTTAGAAAAATTTCTAGTGTTACTATTCTTAAAATTTCAGTTAGGTACAAAACCCTTCTTTTTCTATTCAAAGATATTATTTCTTTTAGCCTTCCAGTTGGTCATACTTTCCTTTTTACGATTCTATTCATAACATAAATTCACTTTTCTCATTTCTTCTTCTAAATTTTTCGGATTGTCATACTCAATTATGTCTTTTATATGATAAGGGAAACAACTGAGAAATGGGTGTGCCTTAGGTTTCTCGTCTACAATATATGCCACATACCTTAGCAGACTTAGAAATTTACTATTTAGTTCTTTCATTTTCATTGTTCCTAGTTTTAGCTCATAAAATTCCTTAGCCCTCTCCTCATAATACTATTCAGATAAAAATTTCTCCTTGAAATATTTCTTAAATGTACTCCAATTAATACTTTTCTCCCTTATACCTTTTAGTCTTTTTAGGTCCTGCCAACAAATATCTGCTTTCCATGTAAGATTATAAATAGCCATCTTGGCCTTCAGTTCATTAGAGTAATTATAAATTTGAAAGTATTTCTTCATCCCGGAGAGCTAGGATTCTGCCTCTTCCCCCTTCTCAGTTTCACCATTAAAGGTTGGTGGCTTCATTTTCTTGAATTCCCGAGAGATTTCTTCGTAAGGTTTAAACTTTCTCTTCCTAGTATGATGATTAACTTCACTACTGTCACTAGTATATTGGAAATTTTAGTTATATGAAGCACCATACACTTCAGAAGATGAGCTACTTTTAATTATAAATTGTTTAGTCTTTTTATCTTTATGCTGATAACCCATACCTTCAGACTTACTCCTTTTATATTTTTCCTCATGATGAAATCTTTCCATCAAAATCGGATTTAGCTCCTTCTGAGCTCTCAGAATTCTCTCATTTTCCTTTTTGACCGATTCCATCTCTGTTCTTAGTTCCTTAACTGTTTGTAGTACTTTAGAAGAATTATTAGTTATTTCTTATTGTATAGGTTCTTTTGGAAAAAGATTTCGTTCAGTGTAAGGAGACTCCTCATCTGCATATTTATCCAATCTATCCGTACCTATGGTTAACTTAGAAAACATAATTCTATGAACAAATATCATTCAAAATAAAATAACATCAGTATACTTGTTTAAATTTACTATTTCATTTATGCAAGTTGAGCCACATTCAGGCCTAGTGCTGAACCTTGTGCTCTCATACCACATGTAATAACTCAAAACAATTTGTAAAAATTTAAAATTTTTCATGTGACATAAAATGTCACATGTCAATGCTAATGAACCACTAACTGTTAGTGGATAGTTAAAAATTTTGAAAGAGAAATTAACATTACTTTTTTATAAGGTTTTGTATAACTTTAAGGGATTATCTTTAAATACTGTGTTATTACTGTTTCAACCTAGTAGTTGTAATTCCCGAAAAGTAGAAAAGAAATCTGTGTTTTACTAATGATAAGTATGTTATTATTTTCTTTTGTCAAGTAGGGAAAATTTCTTAGGTGTGATCGGGGCTTACTTAGCTTATAGCTAACACAGTGGAACTGATGATTCTTTACAGGTTCTAACAGGTAAGTGTTTTGTTCCAGTTAAAAAATATATATATCTAGGTCAAGAAAGATACTTCACTAGCATAAAAATGATGCTGGAATTAGAATGTTTAATTGCATCTTGTCTGCATAAGAGGTAACATTAATGTTATTAAAGTCGTCAAAATCCATAAAGATGTTGAAACAAAACTGCGCATGCATGGGCTAAAATTCATGACCAAATTACTATCAAAATGAAATTAAATCAACTCGATGATTAAGATTATCTCTAAAGAATACTTGTACTTTTGCTTATAGTAATTGTGATCTAAAGTATAAATAGGAAGATATATGGTTCGCAGACTTATGCTTAGATCAGTCAACAACATTTGGAGTTGGCTTTGATCAAATTCATTTGAATCTTTTATAAACATGAAAGAAATACTCTACGGTATTGAACTATAAATTTAGTCTGTCTTGTCCAAGATTTTTTGTTTTCTAAGGGCTCTTAAGTCATCATACCCAGTTGCAATATTACCAAGCTTACCCTTACCCTAGGGTTCTTATAATTAAATGTTTTTCTTAATAGATAAACAAAAACTATTTTGACTCTTAACTGTTTACTCATTATTTGTATGTTAAAATTACAATTCAGACTCTTATATAACGTATAAGGACTCAACTTACTTGTATTCCCAACTTACACAATGTATTAAGAGAACTCATCCAAGATTGCCTTCCTCGTTGACAGAATTCTTTTTCAAACTTTTACAGT
The DNA here is from genome assembly GCA_001517045.1 of Pseudotsuga menziesii. Classification (NCBI taxonomy): domain Eukaryota; kingdom Viridiplantae; phylum Streptophyta; class Pinopsida; order Pinales; family Pinaceae; genus Pseudotsuga; species Pseudotsuga menziesii. The sequence continues at coordinate 117,488 of LPNX010249216.1, read as the reverse complement.
TTTTACTTTGAAGTCTTTTTATTTGTATCTTACACCTCATTTACTGGTGTACCTTTTAGCTATAATTTAAAATTTTACACAAGGTTGTTTTGTAAATCTCTTGAGAAATGGTTATTGGTTTATATATTATAAAAGATCTTATAATTGTTTTGGTCCTAGTCAAACAATTACTCTCCAACTCCAAAAATTCGAATGACTACTTCAATAAGTTATTAAATTACCCTTCTCAATGTAGTTTATGGTTAAAGGTATGTCATTTAATTATGTTTTATAAAACATAGCTAACCGTATTCTACCCTATCTTATCCTCTAAACAATAACCCAAAAAAAATTACATTTCTTTATCCTATGGTTTACAAAACTAAGCATCGAAATGATCAAAGGTTATATTTTATTATTGGCAATAAAAAATTACATTATTCACATGATATAGTTTTTGATTTGTAATTATTTAAATGGAGATTGAAAACTGCATAGTTGACTATTATTTTGCGACCCACAATGGTGAAATATTTTTGAGGACACGTGGAGGTGTTTATTCTATTGGTTAAGTTGACTTAACGATTTCCCTAACCATTCATTTCTCATTGCGAGGGTTCCTTCAACTGAGGTGCGGCCGAGCTAAGAGCTCGTGGATGCCTTGGCTCTGTGCTACCCTCTGGATTGTAAACTGTTCTTCGAAAATTTGTTGCGAGCTGGTGTAGGTGAAAACAATACTGTGATTTTTGAAATTTTAAGACTGTTGAGGAGCATTTGTACATAGAAGTTGTTTTTCTCCACTGATTCGAGGAATGTGAGTTTTGTTTTTAAGAATACACAGTGGACAAATTTTTTAAGAGAGTGTTCCTTGTTCTTGTTGGAGTACTTCCTAGAAGTGTTGTTCGTTTCCTTGGAAACGTGACTCAAGTATTCAGTTGCACTCGGTTTATTTACACTTTCCAGGGCATTACTTTACAAGGTGCCATTGGGTTGGCTCAAAAGGCTTTCCTTTCACGAATTCTCCAAACAAAATCATTATCAAATAATGGCCTATCTAAGTTTATATTTTACAATAAATTTACAAATTTTTATTACATTAAAAAGGTTATAACCATAAATTGGTTACTCTATACAGGGATTTTTCCATCTTTGGATGTTGGATGCAAGAATGTTTCTTCAAGCTTCAGCCAAGCAAACCCTGGTAAATCCTGATTATAATTGAGGGCTTCTCCTGCACTTTATGTTATCGTGGTAAAAAAATATGGGAGCTTCGATGTGCTGGTTCTAGACTTGGATTGGCTTTACTGTTATGTATTTGCTTATTTCTTTTTTATACTACTTTTAAACCCTATAGGTTGTTTTTACTTACTATGAATCGTAATGGTTAAAATTTTGGTCTACGACTTCTGTTTAGACTTACATAAGTCGTTTAGATCAGTTTAGTTTGGTTGCAGTGTTATTTTAATTTAAAAATTGCATTTAGTGTGTATTCTTTATAATAATTGTTACTATTTAAATTTGCATAGTTTTTTGGGTGAGGAAAAATTTATGTTTCTCATTAAAAGGTTATTATCATTGGATAACCTACAGTTCTGTATTTAAATAGTTTTTCAGAAATAAATTTAGCTCTGTATTTATTTTATTTTTTAATAATAATAATTTACTGTTGTTAGGTTTGTGTTGAGAATAAGAATGTAAAAGTCTATTTCGGAGATAAATTCTATCTCTTATAAAGCCTAAATGTTTCTCGAGGGTTACAATAAAAGCACCTATGTTTTCAAATAAACAAAGTGAAGAATAAATAATTATAATGACTTATGAAGTACTAGCTAGGCTAAACCCTATGTAAAACTTTTACTCCTCCTATATTTGATTATTAAAATTTATTTATTGTATTTGTAATAAGTGTTAATACTAGTAATAATTATGTGAATATTATAATTACTAGTGATTATTATATAATCTTTTTTTTTAAAGTTTGGTAATACAGTTACGTTCAGTAGACAGAGCAAGTACAACTAGATTTCTGTAATTAAATCACATAAAACTATAAAAGTAATTATCTGCATTTTACAATGAGAGTTAATAAATAAATCTACTTATCTAACTAAGAAACGAGCTATACTAGAGCACTGCCTTGTAAAAGGCGTGGAAAAATACAGTTTGGTGATTTCTTTCTATTCACTTTTCATTTCGCAATATCTCTACTGTTTTTAAATATAATCTGCTAATCACTAATTTTATCAATAAACAATTCTCTTTCTTCTTCATTAACCCTAATAAATAATAATATGCATATTTTGAAAAGATCTTCATCTTTTTCTAAAACAATAGATAAACTATAGATAAACTATAATTCAACTTGAACAAGTAGAACCTGTCAAATGAATCAGGTGAAAACAACTTAAGGAGGTTGTTCCTCCCAACCAAATCCTAGAGAAATCTTAGTATGCACTTTCTCAGGACACTCGAGCCTGTCTCCTGGTCCTCCTAGTAGAGTACTAGGTGAGAGATGTAACCTTGAGATCCTCTGTCACTTTACTGGATATACAGTATTAACTCAACCCTGCTGACAGCAATAAGAACTTAACCTTAAAGTATCTGCACAAGTTTAATCTTCAGTAGTTAATATCTCAAACTCACTTCAACAAGTCCTCTCCATCGAATTTCTCATGTGCAATTCATTCACTCAGAATGATCACAATTCCAGAAAAATGTGCAGCCTTCGATGTCTTCAATGGGAAGTTTTGTATCCATGCCTAGGTATTCTAGGTCAATTTTTACTTAATGAGCCACATGCTCCTATTCCACATTCTTGGGGAATCATGACCATAATTATAGGGAACTTGCCACCTACAACAGTTAGAAGCAGTTTGAGGATTCTGCCACTTGTTAGTAAACTGTCCACCGAGTCTCCTCCACCAAGTGACCATTTAACACTGATTTAACAACTTCCCTAAGCTATTGTCTCATCATTTATTTATTTATTTTTAAAATATTATGCAATACATTAAATTATTCTTGACCCCACTTGGTCATCAATTACAAACTTTATCATAAAATATAACATAATGTTCCTCAATGACATTAAATTTTTTTGGAAATTGGGGCATGTGACAGTGGGTTAACAACAAAAATATTGGAGAATGGTGACACATGGAGACTATGGGGCCCACTCAAGCTAGAATTTCTATGTTAAATGGCATCCTCCTCTTGCAATCTCGAATATATGGGAAGCCTAATGTTTTTGGATGGATTATAAGGTTAATATACTTATACATATACTTTATAGGTCAAATTTGGAATGAATTGAAACTTACATGGAGAGAGGAAGAGCCCAATGGGAGTCTCATGGACACTTGGCTAGATTCTCCTTACATTTATGACATCTATGACATCAATGATGGAGATTTTATGACAGTTATGACACAAGTCAGATATGAAGGCTTCCAGCTGACATATATGACATGTCAGGTTGAAATATACCATCCAATAGAGCTCTCATGTGAGTTTTGGAAGCTCAATGAGCTCCTACTCAAATTTTGGGAAGGTGGAAGGCTAGGGAAGAGGGGACACATGTCAGTTCATGAGCACACACCATAATTTGACTGTGATTCGACTTGGCTTGAGTTTGTGGTTGGATTGCGAAAATCAGAAGGATAAGGAATTTTATAAAATATAGGAAGCAACCAAGAGAATGGAATTTTGATCATTTGTGAAAATTGTTATTATGAAGAGGGAGAGCTAGTGGATGACTAGTCCATTGCTTAGCCAATTTCGAGGGTGAAACATTCCCATTCTAGTTGGTGTTTGGAGAGGCGACTCAGGTATTTCAAGGAGATCAAATGGAGTAATAATTTATAGGTGCAAGCTACATCATATCATGGACATATCATATTCATCTTCTTCTTCCTTTCATCTCAAGTTTTCTCACCATATTTTAGCTCTATGGAGTGAGGCGCACTTAGTGAGCTATTGATCTATTTGAGGGAGATTCTCTTGCTCCAATATTTTGTATTCTGATGTACATGATCTGCTATGAAATTTAATTAATCTATCAGGTTGAAAGGACAAGAAATCCCATGTATGATTTCTCAATAATGACGAAACAGTTCCATTTCGCCACTACCTTGTTGTAAACTCTTGTAATCTTTATGGATTCGAATGTATGTATAAAATATTGATGATTTATGAAAGAATGGACTGTAATTAAAATATATTATGGGTTTCATGTTCAGTAATGGATAGTTTTTTTTCCATTGGGTTGAGTTTCATTGCAATTGGAGCAAACTACACCTCATTTCCCCAAGGGTCCAAAACTAGTTTTTTATATCTGATTGAAAGAAGTGATAATAGCATCTATCTTGATCAGAATTTAGTATAGACTTGTAAAAGTGATTGGAGGTAAATAATACATCCTTGCAAATAATAATTAATTTATTATATCTTTCATACACCTTCCCTGAATATTTGGGAGAAATTGGGCTGATTTGGAGACCAAGACACTAAAACTAGTCAACAGCAAAAATTGTGAAAAGAATGAAAAATTGGGCATTTTGGTAAAAAATTAAAAAAGGGACATTACAGAGACATCCTAGTTTTCATATCGAGTCCATGATTTGTACCTTCAGTCACCATTCACTTTATTCTCTTGTTCAAAATAATTTGAATCCTGAGTCGACCATTCCTCATTTATATTGACTTTGCTTGTTGGCCATTCTTGGTATATATTGGTTCATGCACATATTGTTCATTTATGTTATTCCTGGTATAGTTACTGAGGTTTCGGAGGTTGGATTGAAAGAGCTCGGTATGAAGGTGGATGAACAACAAAAACTAATTTAAAATTTTGAAGAAGACATATTAAAGGTCAGTTAAAATTACCTATATCATGTGCATTGAATGATATCATATTAATTTATGACCGTGCTAAGTTTTATGATTTTATTGGTTGATTTGTTTGTGAAACTATAGCCTATGTAGTTTGGTCTTGATATCTTGTTTGAAATGTAGGGATATGGCTTGGTAGGTCAAAGAGTGACAACACTAGATATTGTCTTTTTCTTCATGGATATTTACCTGGTCGAGTATGCTATGTTGAGATACCAATCCTCCATGCTTGCAGTAGTTGCAGTTTACTTATCACAATGTACACTAAAAATAGTTCCATGTTGTAATTGAAGTACTGAATGGCATAGTAGTTACTCAAAAAGTCAACTTTGGTGAGTCATAACATTTTGATTTTTCTTAGGATTTGTTCTGATCTTTCTAACTTCTTCTTTGTTTATTTGCCAATTGATTTGATTCTACAAAGGTCATAATTCATTTTTATGTTTAATTTCCCTTTCAAAGAATGTACCAAGCTCATGGTGCATTATTATCAACAAAAAGGAGAGAAATATTTACTTGATGTAGATGATTTTCATGTAAAATATGGACACAGTGTTTGTCATGAACCAGTTTTAGTCGATTATTGGATATTCAGTTGGAAACTCATATTTATTGTAATACTTGACATTTACGTGGTTGAAAATTAGATATGTTTGTACTTGATGTTATTTAGTGTTGTAATTAACTAATGTGACTTTGCATGATTCAGGTGATTCACATGTGTATTAGATGAGAATGAGTATTTTATGATTTTTTCTTAATTTAGACATAATATCATACCACAAATTTATATTGATTAATAATTGACACAATTAAAACTACTAATAAATAATATACACATATAAAGTGACTAAATTAGTCATTTATATTGGTTGACAATGAACAAATTAGCCATTTATATTATGGAATTACTGAAAAGAGATAAATGACTACTACAAAAATGAGATATAAGTGACCCAATAAATTACCAAAATTTGCATATCAATGGCTAAATGGAAACTTTGGTATCAAATTTCTAGTGCCTTATCACGCGACCAAAAAAGTGGTTGTATTTAGCTTGGTTGTTTATTAGTTGTATTGTAGTCATATATCTGGTCATATAATTGGTAATTAATAGTGACTATTAATGACCAAATATACAACAAAATATATGAACACAAGATAAACTATATCTTCATGGATTTTTTCCATGGAGCACAACGCTAATGTTCTACAAGGAGCCCTTGGAATTGGGATTCACAAATTACATAATTATTTTTCCATATGGATAAATTCAAGGAATCTATATCCATTCCTTGTTCATAGTTCTAGTAGTTCTATTGATCAATATATGTCTCTCTTTGGGATTGACTAATGTCCAAGTGGGGGAATTAACCTTGGAGGGATTTAAATAGAGATGATGGTTTCCAAGATTTTTTGAAATCAAGGGAGTTAATACCTAAGAAAACTAGGATAAAACGGAGTAAGGAATTGCATGAAGATGAAACCTAATAAAATTTAGGTGTAATACCCCGAGTTTTCCCTTATAATGTATTGAATGGAATTATGTAAATGGTGTAAATATGATAGTATGGATTTGTAGTGCAAAGCTCAAGGACAAGGCATGACTAGTGAATGGCTAAGCATGTATGATATACTATTGTTATTTGGACCATATGGCCAGATTGTCTTACAAACTTGAAATATAGGTAAATATTATGTGCATAAATAATAAAATGGTCCAACATGGCTTTGTAAAGAGCATTAAAGGGCCTATGATTCCACTTAAGGGGAATAGGAAAGGGGGCCCATGGGAAACTAAGGGTTTGTTTGCAAGTGTCAACCTTAAAACTCACCCACATTCTATCATGTTCCTTGAGTAAGCCAATTATCTCCTTTTTTAATATTTTTCCAATCATTGAATGCATGGATGAGGTAGGTGGGAAAAGTTGCCTCTTGTAGTTATTGAATCATGGGGATGCCTACACTTTTTTGGTAATTTTTTCAACCGACGACTATCAAGAGTCCTTTATTCTACTATTAGAATCCATGTTAATTGTCTTGTCACCGTATCTCTTATCCCTTGGATTCAAACCTCATTCTATCACACACTTTCATGTAGATATACACTACACAAAGTGTTGTATGGTTGTTCATAATGGTATATAACTCACGAAATTCAAATTTAGAGACAAAAATGCAGATTTGGAAGGAAAATCAAGGGGTGTAGGTGAGAAAAGAGGTTGGGAAAACTAGGAAACCTTTCCCATAGAGTTATGTTTCTTGTAGATTCTTAAGAATCCATGAATTGATGGTAAAGGTAGTTCTCCAACAAAATTTAGTAGGTATTCCTTCTTATATGCACACACTGGAAGCATTAAACAAGATGGATCACTCAAGAGAACTGTGGAACATTGAAGGGGATGTTTGAGCCAAGAAGGGTGTTGTGTGGGGCAGGTATTGTAGGAGCCAAGTCTATGAGGGATCTGTGAGATCCCTGTAGAGCTCTACATGACAATCTCGCTAATAATATAGATAAAATCAGGGTGTGGACTAAGGGAGAGAATCTTATAGGTGTTTATTTTTCCTTGGTGGCCACATATTCTAGATTGGGAGTAGCCTCTCAATAAAAAGAGTATATTATGGACATAGTGCCTATGGTTGGGTAAAAAATCACTCTTACACAACCATTTGTTGGATCTGCATTGTTGAAATATAAGTATTTATGTGTATCTGAATCTAAAATATTTTTATTTGATTATTATATTTTATTGTGCTTGTATATGCATGAATCATGAGTGTGGATCAATTTTATTTCCATTGTGTATGTTTAATTTTCATTTGAAAATGTCTTTTAAATATTGTGAAATCATAAATTGTCCATGGAGAAAAATTTGGAGTCCCTGAGCTAGTTAACGCCCCCTCTCATTGGTAATATTGGGTGAGGGGGGCGATATATTAGGATGGTGTTAAAGGAATATGCAATACTATCCTGAATAATGAACTTGCAACATTATGTGCTAACAAGATAATTTTTTTAGAATATTCATCTATGAATGTAGTAATTTATCTCACTAAATGGTGTTACCCTACATTAATGGTTTTATTTCTTAATCAATAACTAGTGCCCGAGGTGGCACATGTAGAATTCCTTAAAGGGAAACTAATTATAGTACCAATAGACATATTAGATATAGAGTTAGGGGCTATATATAAAGAAGATTCTACAAAAGAAACTAAAGGACAACCCTAAGAAAAGCGTAAATATGAAC
>LPNX010249216.1:39930-108389 GCA_001517045.1 Pseudotsuga menziesii | reverse complement strand
ACCACCAAAAATATCATGTCTAAATTATGTTTGGAATCTAATTGGGATAGGGTTGCATTATGAAATTTTACACACCATGCTTGGGTATCATGACCTTGAAAATGACTAACGAAGGAAAATTACATCCATAAGGCCTATCTAGAACTTCCAAGGGTCAATCTTTGTGAAGGAGCCATCAAACCACCACACATAACCAATATAGGCGATCCTTGGCCTTTAATTACAAATATTGGCACCATTAGTAGGTTTTCCACAATAGGAATGGGTTAAATCATTGTCGACGGAGAAAAACAAGGGCCTTATTCCCTAAATGAAACTTATTGATATTCAGTGTCATGATCAAAACATCTTATGCTCATATGCTGTGAATGCATATTCAAACCTCCATGAAAACCCTCTTTAAGGGATCTTAGTATTTTGATTGATATATGGTTTCCATTATAAGGTTTTAAAAAGCGCAAATTTATCTCAAGGAATGAGCCATCATCAAGGGATGAAATAAAGATACTTATACTCTAGTATCTCAATGATATAGAAAAGATTGAGATATTTTCAAGAATTATTATGTATTGATTTCTCTTATACTCGTGAAACCATTGAAATCATTGCAAACGTATTGAATACTAAGAAACTTTTATTTTTTGATGAGTTGTGTCCTCAATTCCCCACTAAACTTTGTCCATAATATATAAATTCGAGTGTAATCACTCCCTGTCCTATATGTAATAAGGGGAGTTGAGCTAATCAAGTGTTCAATCCTTCCTAGGTTTTTTGGATCTTATCAATTGGTGACATATTATGTATGCAAGATCATGTGCTTGTTTTATTATATTCTAAATGATGTACACATAAAAAATATTCCCTCTTCCTATGTAAGAATGACATGCTTACTGCATAATGGATTTATGTCCTCGATCATGTTCATCAATAACTAAAAGCACCCCTTTCCTTATTTTTCTTCCTAACCTAACTTCTTCTTAAGCCTTACCCTTCATTCCTTCCCACCTCGGAAGACAAAACAATTTTTCCACAATTGGATTTACTTTATGTGAAAACAAGATATTTGCTTTTGGAGACTTTATAACTTTAATGCACACTCCCTTTCTATTATAGGTGAAATCAATTGTTTGGCCACTAATTCTAGTTGTGAGAGGGTTGTTCCTTCATCCCTCTACTACAGAGAAAGTGATTCTCAATAATCAACAAACTAAAACACTTTCATTATTCATTGAAGCACACAACTAAATTTTCAATTAACAATTTCGGGCACTAACACTCACATGAATTAGGCTTCAACAAACACTCTTGACCAAGATTTGTTCTTTATTTCTCTCATTCACATGATTTTGACACTCATATGAATCGTCTTGCACTAAGGAATTGTGAAGGAGCCTTCAATCCACCACATAGGAACTCTATGGGTGATCCGTGACCTCCTATTTGAAATATGATATCCATTAGTATGTTTTGCACAACAATAACATGTCACATGCATGCATTATAGTGAAGGAAAAGAAGGGAAATGGACACTAAAGAAGCCTACTTAGCCTCAAGTGTGAGGAAATGTCCTAAACCAACACATAGATTGTCTCTTATGGATGTTTAATTTCCACATTATATCTCAATGTCATTAGAAGTTTTTTTGCATCATATATGGGATTTGGAACATTTACCATGGGTAGGAAAATAACATAAGTTCTCTAGGACCTATTTGAATACTTTTAGGATCAAGTATAATAATGTAGTCCTTGAACCACCACATAAGGCCTTTGTAGGGGATTTTTGAATTCCAATTGAGAATATAGATTCCCTTATTAGTCCTAAAACCACCACATAGGACCTTTATAAGGGGTATTTTGCTTCAAATTGCAATTATGGGCACCATTAATAGGTTTTGCACATAGGAAATGTCGCTTAGTTGCTTTACAAGAGTTAAGCAAGGAAAAGAAAGGCCTTAGGTCATGACTGAGGATTATCAATCTTAAGAACCTTGAGGGAGACCTCAAACCACCACACATACCCTCTCTATGTGATCTTTAGCCTCGAGATGGGATATGGGTGCATAGAAAACAAAAAATGAATAAAAAATATTCCATGATAGATTGATCCAAATAGAATCTATATATATATCCGAAGTGTAAATAACTCCCTTAAAGTAAAGGAGACATAGTCCACTTTGATTTACTAAGGTACATAATGAACTCCTTGAATTTCTCCTTGACCTATCCACCAATTCACTAGCATAGTCGACTCAAACAACTAATAGAATGCTAAGTCAACACTCATTCAACCATTAATTGTCAATGCAAATCATTTATGTCAATAACATTTGAAGTTGTGATGAACCTGTGGTTCTAGCAATTTGGATTATTTTCACACAATCAAATGGTTCTTGAGGCTTTGATCATGGTTTGGTTTAGGGAGACAAGGGTTGGGGGGATGCAAGGGCCTTAGTATTTAAATATGGTTTACAATGATCAAGGACCATGGGAAATTCCTCAAACAATCATGTAGGGATGTATACATGATGTTAAGACTCCAAGTGGATTATGATCACCATTCCTAGGATTTGTACAAAAGAGATAGGTTTGAGGGCCTTTAGCATGGTCAAGGAGAGGAAATCGTGTCTTTAGGTCTTAACAAAAGATTCTACCATTGAAGGTTCCCTTTTGTAAAAAAATGAGAAGAATTTGTAATTTGTAATTTTATTACTCAAAATGAGATACAAAACTACATATTGTAGATATGCATTCCATATATCCCAAAAATTTTAAAGGCCAAAAAATTGTATCCCTCATACAACAACATAACATCACACACGATAAATACAAGTCATTTACCAGCTCTGTCAAAATAAATATCTTTACTAGTTGTTAGAAAGCCATGTAAGAGAAAGTCGTAACAAAACCTAGTCCAAAATCGTGCTTTCAAAAGGTCAAACCACCTTATAAATATCTACAATGTTCATGTTCTTCCTAATTCCTTAGTCTTCACCTTCAACAAATACAACTCACTCAAAGCCTCCAAAGTTCTCCCTCTTGGCCCCTTCAATGAAAGCTCATTAATAGTATTGAAATTGATTTTCATTTCTAGACTCTCTAATGAAGAAAATCCCTTTATCCAGCTAAGTGTTGCTGCCTTTCACACACTTGGGTCACGTGGCAGAAATATTCAAGCCACTCGGTGTGTCCTTGGGGGCAAGTTTTGAGCCAAGGCTGTCACCTTGTTCTTGACTCCTCCGTTTAGGATCAACTCCTAATGAAGCCAAGGGGAGTACACCCTATTAAGTTACTAAGGATAATTACTTAGTATAGTGATGTTAAACTGAATGAGTTACTTAGGAGTTTGAAATCTAACTATAGACAATCAAAGATGACAAGATGCAAGAACGAACACACGAAAGCACAATGCTGAGACACATTATATATATAAAGCAAGAAAATAACCAGTGCCTTAGAATGGAGTCAAAAAATAAGATCAATGTACTTGCATGTGCTTGGAGTGAATGTTTTGCGATTGCCTCTTGGTACGTTTTAAGTTAAATTTGAGGTGTGAGTTGATTAAAATTAGGCGAAGGAGTGGACTCCAGATATACCCGAGAATACTTGGAGTATGTCCAAAACTAAACCTTCACGGCTACCCGCAAGGAATATGTCGGATGAATGGAGTCTCTGGGGCTATTGTTCATAACGCACCCATTAGGGAGTGACAAAGATCGGCGCCCCGAGGTCACTTTTCAGAAGTTCCTGCTTCCTTTGGGTATTTTTCCACCATAAAGGTTTGATCTAGGTGTTGGATTTTCACCTAATGGTTTGTAAATTTGGGAGAGTGAGTCCTAATTAGACTAGTCACTCAAGTGCTTTTCATACAACTTGACTGATCGGACGAAACGTAGCCAAGTGCAGAGCATACACACTGGAGTCTTGTCAATTTTAGTAAATTTTAAAGATGGGTGTTCTTGTTAAGAAAAGAAAACCCTCCAGGAACCTCTTTCGATCCAACTGAATCTTAATCGGGGAATCAAGGAGGGGTTAATTTTATAATAGCTGAAAAAAAATGATAGAAAATAAAATAGATACACAATTCTAGTTCTCTCATTAGTCCTACCACGAATCTCTTTCCCCTTTTGGGTCAATCGAGAAATCGTGGGGTAAGTATTAAGATTAATTTGACATATAAAATATGGAATATAAATTGGTAATGAAATAAAGTACACTACCTTGTATATTAGATCAATTCTAGTTTGAAAAGGAATGAAGAAAAAACAACAAAAAAGACACCGACGCAAATCCCCCCAGGGGGTATGGGGAATGGGCTCGAAAAAGCCTATTCAAAAATTATTTTTATTAACAGCAGTTACAATATCAGAGAACTGATATAATTCCTCATGATCCTTATATGGAGTGAAATCAAGAGCTTACAAAGTGCAAAAATTAAAGGTTTTAGTCAAATGGGAGAACCTTGGGGGGATTTAAATGCTCCTGAGGCCACTTACGAATAGCAACTCCCTTTCCTTTTTGTCAAAACTGCTAAAAACCAACAAGCATATTAGACTGAAATATGCCCAAAGGCACTCTGAAAGCACCTTTGGGTCAGCTCACTTTTAACCAAAAAAGATAAGGTGAAAACTAGTTAAAAGGGGAAAACATGAACCAAGGAAAGCATGCTTTCCTTGGGATATTGGCTTGCCTTTTGGGCAGCCAATAAGGTGTGCACTTTTATTGCAGAATATGAAATTTTAACGTATAGAAAATGAAACTACCTTAACAGCAAGCTACGGATTTTCATTAAAATCCTTGCAAACATATGGTAATTTCAGCTAGGTCTCTTAAAATGTAACTTTATATGCAAAACAAAACTAAGATCTAGACTTGGGAAGGGATATTACTAACTAGATCTATGTGTAAATTTCTTAATGAGACAGATCTGAGTAATAAGAAACCTTAATAGTAACCTGTTTGAAGAAAATTTAAGATTTTTAAAGGAGGAAAAGGGGAAGAGAAGTGCTTGTTGTTGAAGCATATCTGCAAAGGAGACTTGGTAGTGAAGCATCGAGGAGCATGATCTTAGCAATCTCTGTTGGAAACCAATGGAATCAAACCTGAACCATAGATATTCCAGTCACGGCAAACCTGTAAGCTACACAACAAATCCTGCAAATAGAACCATTAAATCTGAAGATACATATGAGAAGTAGATGATAGAGCATGCAAATAATATTATTTATCATACATGTATTATCTCATTCAAACATATGCAGCAAAATAGAAGTAAGCTTACCTACAATGATCTATCCTTATGATTTCAATAACCATTCACGGAGACAATAGTTAAGTGCAAGAAATTGAAAAAATAGCAGTTTCACCTCGAATGCAGCATGACAATGATAATCCACACATGAAAGGTACTCCACAATTGAACCTCCAAAGATTCTCTTTATTTCAACAAATGATGATCAATACGCAGTTACAATGGCAAGCCCTTCAATCCAGCTCTAACTAACCTAGAAGAGGCTGGTGTGCTTGGATATATAAAAAAACTAGGAGATTCAACCTAGGGGGGGCGCAAATCCCAAGGAGACACATAAAATATGCTGAAGGATAGTCCATCAATGCCTGATCTGTGTCTAGCTGAGCCAGATCTGAGTCTCACTGAGTGCAACTGTCAATTGGGGGACTGATCTGACTGACACCTCAACCTGTTGACTGAAGTATCCACCAAAACTCATCTAGATGAACCAAAAACATGTGGAGGAGAGAGGGAGGGTGAAAATCCCCATAAAGGATGTTGAAGATCAACTCTGGATCTGATTTGATCACCTCCTTCAGTCAAGGATTTGTGAGATCGAGTCAATCTGCTTCAGATCTCACTGATTTCAATCAAATTGGCTGAGAATCCACTGATCTATGCTTTTGGATTTGCTCCATTATTCATCAATTTATTAATTAAAATAATCAATAATTGATTTTTGGGGCTTTCTCACCTGAGTGATGGAAAATCACTCAAAACTAGGAAATAGTGGGTCCATGGGTTTACATGGTTCTCTTAGCTTGAAAATGAGCACCTACATGACTAAAACTAATTACTTGGCCCACTTTTATTACAAAATCAATTTTTCCAATTAAACTATTAAAAAATAGCCTAAGTTTTGGAAAAATTAAATTTTAATAAAAAACACTGAAAAAATTAAAAAAATTAAAAAGTTGAAAAAACCTAGGGGGACTTAGACATGTTCATATGACTCAACCATGATGCCTAGCATGTTTATACATTGACACATAGACTCTAATAACCTCAATAGGCCTAAATGCCAAGCCGACCTCCCCAACATTGGAGGTATGGAGTGAAAAACTCAGAAATTATGAGTCGTTTATTCAACAACCAATAATAACCAATGAAAAAAACACCGTGGGCTGATCGGATTGACAAATAAAGTCTAAGAGACCGATTCTTTTACAGACACTATCATGCTAGAACATTTATTACAATTCCCCCATGGGGTATGAACATGTGATATAGTACAACAAAGCTTCCCAGAAGTAAGACTGAAGGTCTTCTAAAGTCCGAACAAGTTATCCTTGTCGAGTTCATCGGGATCACTTGATAAAAAAACCACTAAGTACAACTTAGGTGGTAACACTAAGTAGGACTTGTTTTAGAGAGCGAATCAACTTTTTGGTTTTGTTCTCTATTTATTTATTGACATATAAACATAAGTCGTTTGTTTTTATTACAACTTTGTATCAACTTGAGCATTTAAAAAAATAGATGGTGTACTAATACAAATTGAGATCTACAATCTATAAAAAAAAACATTGTGTTCGATTATAATACTACCTTCAAAACATACACTTACTATTGGCCTCATACTTACAAGGTTATGTTAGGATGAAGTGAGATCAACTCTAGAGGATTTGCATCTTTTTAAGCAGTTTTGTTGGAATCCAACGATAGTGAAATCATTGAAATTGCAATTTAGGTTGTTGGAATTGAAATGTTGACTATAGGAATGGATTCAAGAACCTCAATCATGAGTGACACCCACATTATGCAATTCCAACAACCCAAAACTATCATTTCAATTGGATTTTAGTTAAAAAAAAAGGTCGATTTTGACTATAAATAATCTAAAGTTTAACTTACTCTTACCAAAGTTCTTAATTTTTTATTATAAATTAATATTTAAGAATTAACAAAAACATTCACACACAAATATAAAATATCCTTTACCAATATACAAATAATTGTTACTAAATTGATCATCCATAAACACTTGAAATAATATAAATATATAAATTATACTTAGTAATATTAAAAAAACTAGAATCATATAAAACTTGTATAAGTAAAAGTAAGTTCTATATATTCTTATAGCTAACTAGTTTTCTAGTTTTCTCGATTTGTTCTTCCATACTATATTGTCATGAACTTGTGTTCACGTTTTTGTTGGTTTTTAAAAGGTATTTCTTAAGTTTTGTATTTGAAAGGTATTTTGTAAGTTTTGTTTTTTCTAATCATTTGTAGGTTTTCAACATAACTTCTTCCTAGTTAAAGGATGTTTAAAGTTTATTATGGACTTCTTCCTTTAGTTAAGGGATGTTTAAATTTTACTCTTACTTCTTCCTCTTGTAAAACTATGTTTAAATAAATTTTACTCTTACTTCTCCTTCTCATAAAACGATGTTTAAATTTTACTTTGACCTCTTTCTTCTTTTAAAAAAATGTTTAAATTTAAATTTTATTCTTGACCTCTTCCTGTTAAAATATGTTTAAATTTTACTTTAACCTCTTCCTCAGGTTTAAATTTAAATTTTACTTTTGACTTCTTCTATGTTTAAATTTTAAACTTGACCTCTTTCCGTTACCTACCGTTAAACTTTGTTTAAATTTTACTTTGGAATTTGGTTGTAAAAAAGGTCCCAAGTCCCATGAAGCAAACTCGAGTCATATATATGAACTATGTATAATAAATTATTTCTTAAAGGCGCAAGTTTCGAAGTTCATCCCAACAAAAAATGTTACATTTAATATTTATCTGGACCATTCGTTTTCCTGAGTTGGCAAAATCGGCTTAATCGTTCTCCCAGCATGAAAAAGAAGTGGTTTATAAAGGCTCGTGGTTCCAATAAAATATTGTATCCCACCCTGGATTCAGTTGATGCATTTAATGTTAATGAGACCACTAGGATACATCTCCTTCGGACCTTGTGAACAAGGCCCACCCAGCATTATATATAAGCAACTCCATTCATTCTTACCATAAGCATCAAGCATTCCTCCTTTAGAAGAAGAAGAATCGCAGGCGTGATCGCAGGTTCATCGCAGTTTTATTTTTCATTCCTCCTTTAGAAGAAGAAGAATCGCAGGCGTGACCGCAAGTTCATCGCAGTTCTATTTTGAGGTATTTATTTTGAACTATCTGTTCAATAAATCACTATTTTGCAGAAGTTTTCTGTTATGTATGATCTATCTAGCTCTTGTTTTAAGTATCGTTACCAAAAACTTTGAATTTCAATTTCTGCGAATAAACCAAATGGTACCAGTTGGTTTATAATACTTTTCAAGTTGGTAGACTGGGTTAAGTTAATTTTCAGAAATTGCACTTCTTGTGTGCACTTGCGATTGGACTTTTCTTGTCGGTTCTTCTAGTTTATGAGGGTGCACACTAAATTTTGATGGTGTCAACTCGATGTGGGATCTAAGGTTTATATATTTAGGGTTTTTAACCATGAAATGTGTTTCCGTTAACAATGAAAAGCTTTCTATTTGCCCTGCTAAAAATATAAACTAAGATATTATGTTATTTTTTATATATTTAGGGTTTTTAACAATGAAAAGCTTTCTATTTGCCTTGCTAAAAATAGAAGCTAAGATATTATGTTATTTCTTCTTTTGTTTTCTTTTCCCTTCGCAATTATCCATTAAATGGAAATTAAATGTCTTAATATGATTACTTCATGAATATGAGAGATTAGAATTGTTAATAAAGGCAGAAGTATTCTTATCATCAGAGATGAACTACTTGTCTTTTACTGTTTCTAGCACTTGGCATTGTTGTTCTCTGTAAACTTTATCTATTTATTTTTTGAGTTTTCAATAATTTCCCCCTTTTCCCTATTTTTTTAAGCTTGGTAAACTTAAAGTTCATGTGGAATTTATGTTTCTTAAGCTGAGTGTGTTCTTTGCAGATCTATTCTTGTTTACAGTGCCCTAATTATTCTAGCAATGTCAATGATCTTATTTATACACTTTTTTGCAAAATAACATATTTCTTTAATTGTTTGTTTCTTCTGATGTTTGTAGCAGCGGAATACAACAAATCTTTTGCTAGAGATGTATTCATGAAATACTAGAATTTTGTGTTTTTAATGTTTTGTTGGCTTTACTCGTCTTTTTTTACTTATCTAGTAGAAGGGGAATACAACAAATCTTTTGCTAGAGATGTATTCATGAAATACTAGAATTTTGTGTTTTTAATGTTTTGTTGGGTTTACTTGTCTTTTTGACATATCTAGTAACAGTGGGTTAGATATAAATGGAAGGCTCAAATCTATGCAAAGACAACCATGCTTCAAAGCAGAAAGGTAAAGTTGAGCAGCAAGACGCATTTAATGTCTCAAAGTTGATGGTGTCAGAAAGGAAACAGTTGGCTAGGGCATCTTCTGTAGCCCAGTTTCAAGAACACAACACCATTGGACAGCAAGAAGTAGATGCAGATGTATCTGAGTTCAAGGTGCTGAATAGGAAAGTATCAGCGCAAACAACCTCTCTAACCCAGTCTCAAGCACACAGGGAGAATAAAATTCAAGAAGGACGTGGTGGCATATCAAAGTTCACGGTGCCAAAAACGAATCTGTTGGATGAAACTTTTGTGTTTCAGTTTCAAGAAGGCTGTGGGATTGGACATCCAGATGCACACGATGATGTGTCAATGTCCAACTTGGAAAAAAGTAAACTAATGGCTCAAAATGCAACTTCAGAGACAGAAGAGATTGGACAGGAAGAAGCTTCAAAGGTGCCCAAAATATCTAAAAAGAGGCAGAAGAGTGGGAATCCTATAAAAGGATTTGACAGACTGGGATCATCTTCAAATGGTTGTCAAGAAGATTCAGAACTCACTAACTCAGTTAAAAAGTATGAAGCCTTGAGGCATAAGTGCTTGATTTTATATGAAAAAAACTCTAGTATAAAAGATGAGCTAAAAAGGTCTGAAAGGAAAGTGAAGAAACTAAAAAAACAGAACCTGGCACTTTTGGATAAGCTTGTTGTGTTGGAGGGTTTGGCTGATCCTTCAGATATTAGATCTCCCAACCAATAAACTAGTGTTGCAGTAGAGTCAGTTCGTGAACTTGTCAGTTCTTGTAGCCTGCATAAGCAGATCGAAGATTGTAGTAGTTCAGTTCTTGTAATCTGAATAAGAAGATAAAAGATTGTAGGTTGAACATTTTTAATAAAATCGGTTTCCGAAGGCTTTATGTCACAGTTTGAATTTTCTTACAAAGTTATTTCAGCAATTGTTTATTCTTCTGCACTTACGAATAATGTTCTATTCAAAAATACGAGTTGAAAATGACTTGAAGTATAAAACCAAGAAGAATGGAACCTTGCACTTTGGATAAGCTGAATATTCCCGCCAAAATGTGTTCACATATTATTGCATGCTGTCTTCTTTCTACACTTGTAAGTTCTTTTACTCTGCATAAACTGATTGACTGTTAATAATTTTCATAAGCAATTTCAAAAGGGTTTTAATTTCCACACATTTTATTAGGTTCTCGTGTAAAGTAATGGATAAACTTACATTTCTCGTGTGTCTATTTTTTCAACCAAGGTCAGCCCAATCCATTTATATTTTTAAAATTCAGGCAAATGGGATTTTAATTTTAAATGGTTTAAATTTTCAGAACTAAAGTTCCATGGACAACGTTGCCGGTGAACCTATAAAATTTCTAAATTTTGACAGATAAAAAAGATTAACTCCATTTCAGGCCTTTATATTTAGTACCAATTACTATGGAGTATAAATACAAATTACTTTCTTATTAATTTGAACAGATTAAAAACCTAAAGTGGCTCTCGTAATTCATTCTCATGTTGCTCAGTTATCGTCATTCATTATTTGGAAGTGTTTTATGAGAACAATTTCAAAGGCATACATTTATTTATCTCTGCTTGTAGATTGTCAGTTATTGAGCTACCCCATTTACCCATAAACTTTATCAATGATCAGTTCTGTTTTTTTTATTACTAAGAAATATTCGTGTTAATGATAAGAGTTTCTTTTAATATTCCGATATAAATTTCAAAATTTTGACCTTTCAAAACTTTATGATCTCTTTGAAGTGATTGCTTTTATGTTCCCTATCTTACTTTTAACTTGTTTTAATTTTAATGGTTTCTTGTGCTTTGAAACACTATATTTATTGGGATATGACAATCAATTGACGGTTTAGGTTAAGGTGGTTTCACCAATGGTATAATCAGTTATGTGTAACTGAAGGTTTGCTTAAATATGTGGTCCATTGAGGCTCGTATTGAGCTGAAGCTTTTAAGCTCTCTCCAGGATAGTTTGTAAACTATTGTTGATGATGAATAAAGATTATGCCCTTATCCAGTGGATGTAGCCCACATTCAGTGGGTGAACCACTTAACTTCTGTGTTTCTTGTGTGATGGATGTTTTATGTAAATATGTTATACTTTCTTGTTTTCTGTAGTTACATATATTTATAATGTATGTGAGCTTAATGCCCAACAAATGGTATCAGAGCTCAGGATTAAAAGCAATATCAAGAGCAACAGAGGATTGCAGGATTAAAAGCAAGATCAAGAGCAACAGAGGATTGCAGAAAACAAAATAGTCCAGTCCATCGCCAAAGGTGTATGCAGATCTTTGTCTGGAGGAGCGTGAAGCTGTTTGCTAACGGACCTGCGGTTCACTGCTGATTAAACCAGAGTGGAGAAGGAAATATCTGCGTGTGAATAGCTATCTCTACCCATTTCCATCGCGTGTGGAGTTGTTTTTTAGAGTCTGAAAATTTAATGCAGAGTGAGGATTCATCATAGGAGACTGTTGGAGCGTGGATTGCCTTGAGAGTCTGAGTAGTAGTTTGCTTGCTGTCGCTGAATGGAGAAGAGTGCAGATTGCTTCTGCACATGTAGAGAGCTATCGAGAAGAGAATCGCTTTGAGAGTCTGAGTAGTAGTTTGCTTGCTGTCGCTGAATGGAGAAGAGTGCAGATTGCTTCTGCACATGTAGAGAGCTATCGAGAAGAGAATCGCTGTTAGCCAGCGTGGAGAAGAAAGCTCACTGGAGGTTGCTGTTGGATGAGTCACTCGAGGTTGCTGTTGGGGGAGTCTGGGGTTTGGACTCCCCACGTTTTTATTTGATGTTTTGTTTGCGGTTTGGAGAGCGGTAGCCTTTGGAGAACGGTCAAATAAAAAATTTACATTTGTTATTTTATTTATTAGGGTGAATGCCAGACTATGCAAGGTTGCTGCGTTATTTTTTTTGGAGAGTGACAAAGAATAAATTTAGAGTAAAATAAAAATCATTATTTTTATTTGTTGGAAGTTTTGTTTGGAATAGAAATGGTGGAAGTTTGAATAATTAAAAAAAACTGAATATTTTAATGGAAATTTATTTGGAAGTTTAGAATAAATTTCTGAGAAAAGTTTTTTTTTTTTCTGAAATATTTTGGACTAAGATTTAGTCTGTGAAAAAGCCAACTGCATTTTTGTGGGTGTTTGCACAAGGGTAAAAAGAGCAATGGCAGCAATGGTGATGGTGGAGTCATCATTTAAAAATAAAATAAAATATAATATAATTTTTTGGAGTTGTAAAATTTAAATTTTGCATGTAATTGGACATGTGACTATAACACGTGGAATGGCATGCATACCCTAGGTTGTTTAGTTACCTATGAAACTAGATGTAGATTTAGGTAAACTAAAAAGGGTAAGGTATGAGTTGGTTGTTGGGGGCATTGTGTTGGTTGCTCATAGTATGTTTTTTGTCCATGAAATTACATGTAACGAAGCCTATTTTAAAGGCGTCGTTAACTACATTGTAAAGAGACCTAAATGTGAGCCGTAAAGGTTCATTTGGTTATCTTGGCGAGATTTGGCTAAGGTCTTTGGATGCAAAATTCGAGGTGGAGAATAGAAGGTGCTCACGATTGCATAGGAAGATTTGTTTGCAAGCTCAAAGTGATCATTGTATGGCTCGAAGCAGTCTCTCAGGTGTGGTACAAGATGTTTTTTTTATTCCTTCATGGTGAACCATGTTTTACAAGAAGTGGGTGTAACCATTGAGTTTATGGTATTCATTATCTTGTGTTTTGGGTTGTTGGCGTTATGATTCAATTAGGACCAAGCATGGATAAGACCAATTGGTTGGTTCAGTTGGACATTCAAGATGGAGAGACATTCAAGATGGAGGATCAAGGAGCAGCAAAACAATCTTGAGCGTAAATGAACAATCTTGATTTTTCTTCAGGTTAATGTCCACTTCAACTTAATGAAGAAAAGGGTTATATGTCTGTGTATATATGTCTCGTGTATGGTAAGTTGGTGTGATGTGTGATGAGATCTTACGAGATCTTTTCACATGAAATCTTTTCCATTGCAATTGTCATCTCCAAATTAAATATTCACGTTTTAGGATAAGTACAATAAAATAATAGAATTTTGGGATTCTAATTTGAATTTACATCATGTTTTTTTTTATTAATTAATTTTATTTGACAAAAAAAATTCCCATGCCTTTGCTTGTTTCAATTGATGATATGTGAACCATTTTTATTATTATTTGTTTTATTTTAATTTATTTCATAATTGGTTTTGTTTTCTTTAAAAAATTCCATTTGAGGCTTTAAGTCTTAGAAGATGTCTTTTTTTTCCACAATGCTAGAAGCTGAGGTCAATTGGTCAACTTTCCAAAAATCGATAACCATACCTATATCTTAATTAGTCACCGAGATTTCATACTTTTCAAAGGCTAATGGTTCATTTGAGAGAAGGGAATTGTTTCAAAGTGTTCTTCCAAAAAAATCATTAATCTCCTACTTCAAAATTCTTGGAAATTATTTTCAGCAAACTTATCTCCTCTTTTGACCTATTTCAAATATGATCTATAGGAAAATGACTTAATTATGATGATGTCCTATCACTAGATGTGATCTGCATGCTTACTTTCCATGTTTGGGTCTAGAATGTTGATTTTACTTTGTGACATCTCCAATTTGTTTATTAAAAAATCATGAATTGAAATTGTGATTGGAGTGCATTATATCTATTTTGTTTATTGATTGTGTCTAGGTTATATGGTAGGTGTTGAGCTTATTTCTACAACATCTTGTTTTAAATGTAATAGTTCATTATGATTAAGACTTCAACATAAACACAATTTCAAAGCATTTTTTGTGGATTAAAAACACATTATAATTGGGCAAAAAAAAATAAACAATATTATAAGCATATAAATATACAACCATATTAGGGAAATACTCACAATCTTACAAATTGAGTAGTAAAATATTAGTAGTAAAATTCAATTGACTTGAGTAGTAAAAAGAAAAATTATAAAACCAAGAACATATAAAATTTAATTTAAAATTAGCTAAATTGTAAAACACATTTATGTAATTATATATCAAATTTCAATTTAAAATTT
Source organism: Pseudotsuga menziesii (assembly GCA_001517045.1). Taxonomy (NCBI): domain Eukaryota; kingdom Viridiplantae; phylum Streptophyta; class Pinopsida; order Pinales; family Pinaceae; genus Pseudotsuga; species Pseudotsuga menziesii. The sequence goes on along the minus strand of LPNX010249216.1, from coordinate 93,718 downwards.
AGTTGACTTGAAACCTAACTAGACATAATGTTAGGAATAAAATAGTTATAGAAAATAAATTACAGAATAATAGTGATTGCAATACAATATTACAACCATATTTATATGTTTCTTTAAATGCAAATACAACTAGCAAGAAACCACGGGCCGCTAAAACCGTGTGCCTTAAACCACTTACATCTTTACTCATTCCCAAGTCAAGGTTAACCCTAACATGTAAATGTTAATTTTTAGTTATAGAGAAAAACAAGTCATTTCTCAAAAACATTTGGAGAAATGTTTAAAATATTCATTTCATGGTAAAATGTTTTTCAACTTCCAATAAATCTAGATTTTAAAATTTTATATGGATTATTTTACTCATTAATTACTCTTAATATGCATTCTTAGTTTTTAAGAAAGACAAGTAAAGCATTTTTTGGAAAACCATTTGATTATATGATTATTAATGTTACTCGGCTCATTACTTAAGCAAGTTGGTCATTTCTTTCCCAATTAAAAAGAGTTTGCACCTCAAGAGAACTTGATCCCTCTTTCCCTCACTAGATTCATAGTTAACATGGATCTATACTGGTCATACTACTTATAAAAGAGGGATGTAACCAATTACTAGGTCAAAGTACACTTGTTAATCTAAAATATAAATTACCAAGAGTTCTATTTGATTATTTTGTGAGAGAGTGAAGTAGCTTCATTGATCTAAAATAAATTACCATGAGTTACTATTAGATATTTTTTCAAGCCAATAAAGTTGGATGAATTGATTCATTTCCACAAGTTTTCAATCTAGTTTGTTCAATTTTATTATGACTAAAGATTACAACAAGGTTAGTGATTCAAATCATTTTACCGATTTTCAATGTAGTTTTTGCAAACTTAAGGTTGTATTAATTAAGAAAAGATATTAAAATTAGTAGTTATGTTAAGAACCCCTGCAAACCCTCCTCTTTATTATGTTAGTATATTTTGTTGGATGCATATGCTTTGTAAGTCGCCTAGTTAGTATTTTATTTGTGAACTTACTGATCTACATGCAAATGAGAATAATGTATACTAAATAAGACAAATTTGAGACAAATCTTATAGGAATTTATTAGTAAATTACAACATTAATCATCTTTAATCCCGACAGTGTTACAATAAAGAGGATTCGAATCATGTGGATAAGATTCGAATCTACCAACTCAATCATGACTAGATGGCTAACTAGAAGTTTCTAAACCATTATCGGAGCTCACTAGACTAAATCCAAATGTCTAATTCAGTCTATCAATTAGTTAAACCAATTAAATTGATGAGGTAGGTGAGAAAAAGATCCTACTCCCATGCAACGTGGAAAAGAATGGCACTAACTGAACTGAAAGACATGTAACTAAATGTAACTAGAGGTCAACTTACCATAACTACCTAATAACCACAACCAACTGATGGAGGTTCCTGGTGGCACTCACAGTAGCTCCTAAAATGTAGGGATTGGTCTTAGAGGCACATTAATTGATGCATAAACATTTAATAAGTGGTATTTAACCTCTATATGTGTTCTCTAGTGGTTGGTATTGGTGGCACCAATGGTAGCAATGGCATTGGTGGACCGAGTATCATGGTGGCACCAAACTCAAGTAAATGACTCCTAAGTTAGGAAAAAGGATATAATAGACTATATATGGACAAGGGAGAATTATAGAATCCTAACACCCCCCCCAACCTTAATCCTAACTCAAACAACTATGGGCCTTGGAAACCAGGCCAAAAGTCACCCATTACAATCTAAAAGAATTAAAAGTTGCTTAATAAACTGTGGAAAATAGGGAAAACCTCATGGGAAGCCCCGCCCCCCCCCTCCCCGCCTAAAATATAAGCAGTAACAAGAAAACCAAGCTATAGTTAGGAGAAAATATTCCTCTTTGGGTAAAAGCTTGCAAAATTTTGCTACAAATTTGCAACACTATGCAACAGCATGGTTCACTTGTGCAGTAGCATCCTGAAATTTTGCATGTGAACTCTCAATTTTATTGTGATATGATGGATATTGTATGTGATTCTTCTCTCTAGAGGAGGAATGGAATGGTTACTTTTGTTCTTCTATGGGCCAAATGGTGGATCAATCGCTATCATCAAGTAACACTTTCCTGGAAGTTTGTTGCACCACTCTGTAGAGAGTGAAGTTGTGTGAGAGAATGCAACATTCTCATTATGATACTAGGACCTTGTTCTCCTTATGTCTTATGAATTCCCGGCACCATCCCGAGCTGCTTTAATGAAATTTTGGGTCCATTTAGACTTAAGCCGCTGATTTGGGATGGGAGTTGGATCTGGATCTAGATTCTCATGAGGTACAACCTCAATATCAAGATCATGTTGATATTGTTCCTCTTCATATGAATCTGAAACATGTGACAAAATATCATCATCAAAAGAAATGGAAGAGTGTTTATACCTTCGTGTGCTTCAGATGGTGATATATCAAATAATTAATCTTCTTCAAAGTGAACACTTCTCTGTATGAAGCATTTCTTAGTTGCAAGTTCCATCAAATTATATGCTTTTGTATATTCATCATATCCCAACAGTATGCATTCGCTACTCTACGCTTGGAAGGTCTTTATCTAATCCATGGGTATTATGGCCCAAGATTTGGAAACAAAAACTCTCAAGTTAGAGACATTGGTCTTATGCCCATGCAGTACTTCGAATGCAGTGGAACCAACCACTGATTTGTGAGGTACTCTAATCTAAATGTATGAAGCACATTTTACAACTTCATCCCAAAGAGGAGAAAGATTCTTGGATTAGAGAAGACATGTTTCCATCTAATTCAATGATCTATTTTTCTTGTCAGCCACACCATTTTGTTGTGGTGTGTATGGAACTATTTGTTCCATTCGAATCCCCTCTAATACACAAAAAAGATGAAAATGTCTGTTAATGTATTCACCTGCATTATCTGATCTAATGGACTCGATCTTTTTCGTGAAACTATTCTCAATCAAAACTTTAAAAAATTCGAATACCTATGATTTCTGTTTCATAAAACATACTCAACAGAACCTGCAACAATCATCAATAAAAGTAAGGAGATACCTGAAACCATTGTTTGATGTTGTAGGAATAGGTCCTAAAATATCGCTATGTATCAGATCAAGTATAGAGGCAGCTCTATTTTCCTTCTCAACTTCATATGTCTTCTCTGGATGCTTACCTACCAAACAACCAAGACATACTCCATCTAAAGTTTTGATAAGAAGCAAGCCTTCAACAATTTTGTAATGTGGAGTTGTTAGAGATATTTTAAATTGAGATGCCCAAAAATATCATGCCATAGCTTTTTGGTGTTGTTGGAATGAGTCAATAAAGTTTTTGGATGTGAAATACGCAAAAAATGGAAGAGCTCATATTCCTTTTAGGCATGATTAACATTCCCTTTCTCTATGATATTTCTAGTATATTTTTCTATGATTTCAACCGAGTCAGAGTCAAATGTAGCTCTCTTAGGAGATCCTGTATGGACTATCTAATAAACATACAACAGATGTGTTGCAAGAGAAAGAACATAGAGAACATTCTTGTACTCACCATGATGTATTTTAACTGAACCTCTCCTAATAGATGGTATTTGAGACTCACCTCCCATGAAAAAGCTACGTCCTCCTCATAGAGTGAGAGTGGAGAAGGATTCTTTGGAGGAAACCATGTGGTTGGATGCTCTAGAATCAATCAAGTACGCTTTCGATTGATTAAGGCCTACCTTCAATGCAAGGAATCTATCATGATATTCTGTCGATTGTCCAACATCATATCTTTGTGCTCCTTGTGGAAGGGCAATATTGTTATGTTCAAGGAGTGCTGACAGTTGGTTGATTTTCTTCTTCATGCATTGGATTTATGGATGAAGTCCCCTCATACAGTATGGACACTTAGTCTTCTCGAATTCATTCTTTTTCTTGGAACTTGAGGCTCCTTAGGCATATCTCTAATTCTCCTTTGGCTTCAGATCAATGGATTTGGGCTCATTCCCTTTGTGCTTACCTATTGCTTGTGCATCCTTTGAGTCTTTCACTAAGAGTGCTTAGTTCTTGGATGTCTGAATCACTCCCATTTGAACCAATTTATCTTGCTCATGTATTAAGGACTCAACAAAACCATGTAGAGAAGGAATATTCCAATTAGGGATGGAATCTCTTCCAAAATGTAATGTAGAGACAAAGATAAAGTAATATGAGCCAATATTTCTCAATACTGATAGAACCAGTTTCTCAACTTTCCTCTCTATTCAACATTTTTTACATTACAGTGCTAGTGACTTGAATTTTGTGAAAAATTGTTTGATAGTTTCTAAACTCCTGCACTAGAATGCAATGAGCTCATTCTCCAATATGTGCCCTTGAAGCTCATCTTGTTTTAAAAATAAGAATTAAAGCTTCTCCCAAGGTTCCTTTGGAGTCTTGATTCCCTCAAGATGAAAAAAAAGATCCCAATAGATATGATTGCATAGGAATCCAAACACTTCATGCATTCGATTGAAAAACATGTTCTTCTAACTAGGGTGTTAGGGTTCTATCTCTCTTCTCATTTTCATCCTAAAGAGGCCAAGCTTGTGCAATGAGACCTGCATATCTTCCCTCCCATAAACATAGTTGAAGGGTGTAAGGATTCAGGGTACGAGAGCTAAGGAATCCATCAATCTTTCTGATGATCAGTCAATTCTTCAACAAGCTACGTAGGTACTTGCAAGTATCACTGCAAAAACCAAAATCAATACGCAATGATGTCATTTCCAAGCCTTCCACTTCAACATGTACACTTTCTCAAGTTTTGTCACACCTGTAGAGACTTCTATGGACAAATCCAAAGTTAGCATGGAAACAATTGCAGTATTTATGTGGAAACCCAGCTGCTTCTTGTGTATAATGGATATCAAGATGACTTGCTACTCGCCTAAACAAGGATCTGATACCATGATCAATTTTTGAACCTATTGATATATAGGAAAATGAGAGAAATTGTGAAGTGGATTATGTACTAGAATCTCAAGAACAATGTGCACTCAACAAGACTAATTTGAGACAATCTTATAAGAATTTATCAGTAAATTACAACATTAATCTTCATTAATCCCATGAGTATACAACAGTATTACAATAAGGAGGATTTTAATCACGTGGATAATATTTGAAGCTACCAACTCAATCATGACTCGTTGTCTAACTAGAAGTTTCTGAATCACTATCGGAGTTCACTAGACTAACTCCACATGTCTAATTCAGTATATCAATCAGTTAAACTAGTTAAAGTGATGATGTAGGTGAGAAAAGGTGCCTACTCCCATGAAACCATGCAAGACTCATGCCAATAGAACTAAAAGACATATAACTGAATGATTGTATGTCAACTTAGCATAATTAATACCGACCTACCACAACCAACTGATGGAGGTTATTGGTAGCACTCAGAGTTGCTCCTAATATGTAGGGATTGGTATCAAAGGCACATTAACCGATGCATGAACATGAAGTATGTGGTATTTAACACATATATGTGTTCCCCACACTCTAGTGGTTGGTACTAGTCGCACCAATGGAACCAGTGGAACCGGTGGACCCAATGGAACTGGTGGAACCAAACTCAAGTAAATGAATCGTAAGTTAGGCAAAAAGATCTAATAGACTATATATGGACAAGGGAGGATTATAGAATCCTAACAGTTAGTATGTTGTATTATCCCACATTCATGGGGAGTAATATTTGTCTAGATTAGACTTAGTATATAAGTACATGTTGAGGCCAAAGAAGGCATCCAAGATTTATTTGTATTGATATTGCTCAGAGTTTTCCCCATCAAGTGCAATCTTTTTCATTGATTCCTACCAGTCAACATCTACCAAAACTGATGCTTTTTTTAATAGGATACATAATGTCTAACTATGCATGGTTGTTTGTTTTTCTTATACTGAATTTAAAATTGGTAAACTTGTTGCAATTATGAATTTTAGATCCTAAAGAAAAAACACCAAGTCTGAGTGTACTCAATGAAGCAATTTCTATTCAAAACTGAAAGTGGATTAAAAATGGGGATTATCTTTCCAATTGCCTAAATTTGAATCTCTAAAATGTTCTAGTGCCACTTAAGAAACTAGAGAAGAATGGAATTATATTAAGGTGCATGAATGAACATACCATTGGGACTAGGTAGACCAGCATTTGATGACCACAATAAGGAGCACTTAGATAATTTTACAAAGGTATTTTACATCACCCAAGTTTAATTAGAGATTGTCTTCTTTCATTGTTCCTAATAAAGTCAAAATATTTAAAAAGGTTTTTATAAAACTATTGTTATATTATGTGCAATTTTGTTTTTCGTCTTGAGACAAGCATGCTAATAATACTCTATTAAAGGTCAAACTTTTTGAAACGAAAAGTTTTGTTGAGGCTTTTGAGGCTAGAGTGAAAGAGCTCAATATGAAGGTGGATGAACAACAAAAACTAATTTCAAATATAGAATAAGACATATTAAAGGTTAGTTAAAATTACCTTTATCGTGTACATTCAATGATATCACACTGATTTATGATTGTGTTAAGTTTGATGATTTTTTTAGCTGATTTGTTTGTGAAACTATAGCCTATGTAGTTTGGTCTTAATGTGTTGTCTGAAAAGTAGTGATATAACTCAGTAGATAAAAAAGTGACAACACCAGATATTGTCTTTTTCTTCATGGAGCTTCACCTGGTGGAATATGTTATGTTGAGATACCAATCCCCCATGCTTGTAGCAGCTCCAGTTTACTCTACACAATGTACGCTTAGAAGAGTTCCATCTTGTAATGAAAGTATCAAATGACATAGTAGTTACTCAAAAAGATAATTTTGGTGAGTCCTAACATTTGTTCTATCTAATTTTTCTTAGGATTTGTTATGATCTTCTAACTTGTTCTTTCTGCTTTTTTCAATTGATTTTATTCTTCAAAGGTAATAATACATTTTTTATGTTTATTTTTCCTTTCACATAATGTGCCAAGATGATGGTGCATTATTATGAACAAAAGTCAAGGGAAGATTTACTAGATGGCCATTGTAATATTTTGAAAAATTCATCGATGTAGATGTTTTTCTTGTAAAATGTGGAGGTAATGTTTGGGATGAACCAGTATTAGTGAATTATTGGATATTCAGTTGGAAACTCATATTTATTGTAATACTTGACATTTCATATAAGATAATTTACGTGGATGAAAACTATATATGTATGCACTTGATATTATTTAGTGTTGTAATTAGCTAATGTGGCTTTTCATAATTCACATGATTCACATGTGTATTAGATGAGCATGATTATTTTATGACTTTTTTTAATTTAGACATAATATTATACCAAAAATTTATATTGATTAATAATGGAAACAATTGAAACTACTAATAAATAATAAACATGTATAAAGCGACTTCCAAACAAAGAGGTACTAAAGCTTATCGTAATATTTAACCCTTTAAACAAAGACTTCCAAAAGTTGCCTATAAGTTTAGGGCTCGGTCTGAAATTATCACCTTCGGTATTCCATGCAACCGAAAAATTTGTTTTAAGAAAATATCAACATTATTTGAAGCTTTATAAGTAGGTTTTACAGGTATAATATGGGTTGCTTTACTCAATTTATCAACAACTACCATTATTGAGTCATTTAAGTTCTGATTTCTAGGGAGTCCTGTGATAAAATCAAGGCTAATTATCTCCCATTTCGAGTTAGGAATAGGCAATGGTTGAAGTAGTCCAGCTAAATGTTGATGTTCAATCTTTACTTGATGACATTCGAAGCACTTAGCAATGTATTCTACCAATTCATTTTTCATATTTGGCCAGAATTAATCCTTTCTTAGCATGGTTATAGTTTTATGATAACCCGGATGCCGTGAATAAGGAGTTTTATAAACTTCATTTAAAATTAACAGCTTAATCTTAGGTACATTAGGTATATATAATCTATCTTTATATAATAATAATCCTTTTTCTTTCAAGCTGTACCCTTTACTTAGACTTTCTATTAAATTTTCCTTTACCCTTGCTTGTAATTTCCAATAATTTTCATCTTGTTCTATTCCATCTTCTAACTATTCTTCCAAGTCTGTCTTATAAGTGCTGATGGCTGTTGTAAAATTCAGCTTTTCATTTCTACTTAATGCATCAACAACCTTATTCTCTTTTCCTTTAATATGTTGAATTTCAAAATCATATTCATTAAGAAAAGCTTGCCACCTAGCTTGCCTAGCATTCAAGTTAGGTTGATCAAACAGATATTTCAATCCTTTATTATCTGTCATTAATATAAAATTCTTTTCGATTAAATTATGACGCCACATTTTCAAGGCATGTATGACAGCAGCTAACTGTAAGTCATAGGTCGCATAATTTTTCTCATGAACCTTTAGCTTCCTAGACTCATAAGCAATGACATGTCCTTCCTGAGTTAAAACTCCACCTAAACCGTCATTGCATGCGTCTATACATACTATAAAATATTTATTAGGGTCAGCAATTCTTAGAATTGGTGCGGTGCTTAATAACATTTTTAACTTTTTAAAACTATCTTCTGTAATGTCCCTCCTTAATGCCTATGAATATTTTTAATTTATGAATGTATTTATTCTATGGTGGGGAGCTCAAGGCCAAGGCCCCCACCAGTAGAAACTTATATGTGATTCCCTAAGTCATGAACTTGGGAGGCTTGAAACTTGAGTACAGCTTCATTTCGTACAACCGTGTCCACTAGGAGGAGAGACTAATGGTTGACAACACCTAGCAGACCTAGTTCTTCATGACCTAAATGTTGTGGCTTAAAGAATCTCGCTACGATGTCATTGGTGGGTTTTCATAGTCGCCAATTTTGGTAAGAGCGAAAATTAAAACCAGTAAAAAGAACACATAGGTCACATGTGCAAACAACATAAATATATATAGGTATATTAGTCGAACAGGGTAAATAAACCGCATACTTAGATATGCATATGAATATACATGTATTCATATAGTTTAAGAAGGCATATATTTGAATCTATATGCATAAATGAGAGGCTTAACATGCACCCAGCGTTGATAGGAATCTCCTCTGCGTGAAGGAGGCTGATTTTCAGCCTCATTTTAGGAAAAATCCTCCTCGGCAAAATTAGTGGCAGGAGTTTCTGCCTTGACTTGAGGAATTTAAATAGCTGTCAGTAAGGCAAATAATACTGGGCAGGCTAAACGCATGCCTCCAGCTATTTCTGAACGGAAAAATTAAGGACAAAATTGACTTCCTTGTATTGGGTACGCGTGGTCTACCCTAGAAAATGAGACCGTTACTCCTTGGTTAATGGGAGGCTACGAAATGCCTTGAATAAAAAGAAGGAAAATCAAGAAAGATGGGGGTCGAAACTACAAAGTGGCAGGGGAGTTTGTGAAGAGGCATGGGGCATCCGAGTCTCGGTGGTTACGAGGAGTCTGGGAGAATTTCCATCCTTGGGAATTGCGGTATGTTCTTTTTTCCAGAATACACCTGCGTGTGATGCAATTGGAATGCCCACGCGAGTTGACTTGCGGTGTGTACCTCCCAGGTGATTTATCCATTTTTCTCTTATGAATGCGTTGCCTTTTTCTGCATTTCCTTTTGGTTTGGGATCTGGTGGTATTCCGATCCAGTGATGCGATTTACAGAATGCCTTGTTTCGTGTTATGCGCCTTGGAGTGATACTCCGTGGTAGTTTTCCGGGCATTTATACTTTTGGTTTGATTGATGTACTTCTTAGTCTAAAGACTTGGTGATTTCGCACTGTTAAACTTAAGGCCTTGTCCTACTCTTTCACGTTGATAGGGTTTTCGGGAGAAGCATCTTTTTAAATATCCAAACTGTGAACAGTTTGTTGTGGCTTAGAGCATTTTGAAGGTTCGTGTCGCCTGTTGAATCTTTTTGTTCTTCTTGAACATCACAGATTTAAAATTGGCTGTATAATACCCCAGCGCTACTTGTACCCCAGCACCAAGAGCGTTATGTGACTCTTCGACACCCATCCCTTGTCCCTTCTTTTTATTTTGCTTCTTTAGAGCGTGAAGCTGGTGTTTAGAAACAATGAGTTTCTCGCTTGTCGACTCAGCTGGTTGTTGCTGATGTTTTTTTTTTCTTCTGCCCAACTATAGAATTTTCGTAGTTGATCATTTTTCCAGTGTTTTCTTTCTGTCGTTTGGCAAATCCCAGCACGGGGTTTCATTGGAATACTTTGGGGCTCCCCGGATAACTGCGCCTCGAGTTTTCGCCTACCCTATGCTCATCGTCCATGAAGGTAATACACTTTTTATCAAAGTATAAAGAAAAAGAGTACGACTGTGAACATAAGCGAGAGGTTATTTCATACCTTCCAGTCGAGCGTCTGCTCTAGGGACAGTACCCTAAGTCGAGAACCCCTTTTTGCATACGACCAAGTTCTCCAAACGAACAGCCGGGGAAGCCCAATCCATTAGTTAATCCACCTGCTTGGGACAGTAACTTCATGTTTATAGATATGCGAATGGATACACTTTGGTTTGTATTTTGTGGTTGGTAATCACGAAGGGAGAAAAGTCTTTTCATCGCGTTTTGGACTAACCCAATCGTTGCAGTAAGATTTGAGAGGAGAGTTCTGAAGTTACGGTGAAAACGCGAGTTCTTAAGTTAAGGTAAAACGCAGAACTTGACAGATAGAGTTAATGCACCAATGTTATTTACCCTGCGTATAATGGTTGTATTTGCAGAAACTTTCTTGCTGTATTTTTCCATGTTCGACCCCTTTTGATTTGCGGATATGCACTTAAATGCACTCTACCTGATTTGTAGTCTACTGAGAAAGGATTTAACACCATTTTGGACCACAACCTTTTTGCTCATATGCACATAATGCCTCTTCATGATTCCTTTGTTGGGAAAACTGTCGAGTTAATAGTATTTTAAATCCAGGAAGTTGAATTTTTGCTTCCTTATCGGGTGTCGAGTCATTCTTCTCATGGATGACCTGGTTTGACTTTTGCTGGGAGACTTGAACTATTTTTACCTCAGGTCATACCCTTACGATAGAAAACACTTATGTGTGGTATGGATATGTAATTTTTGTTGCTTTAATAAACTCTAGAACAGAGGCTGCGCCTACTCTGGGAGCTTATCCAAAGTTGTTTCGTTATGAGGGCCTTACAATGAGGTTTCCTATTATTTTGTATGAGAAGCTGATGACACATCACCTGTGATGTAGATTGTACACCTTGATCGGTGATTTAATTTATGAATAAAGGGATAAGCCTAACCTTTGGTGGATGTAGCCTCGTGGACGAGGTGAACCACGTACGCCCGTGTCTCTTCTTTGCTTTCGCCTCATGATGTTTTATGGTCATCTCTGTGCATTATGTCTAAATGTTTTGTTTCCTTCATGTTATTTATGTACATATGATTATGCTGAGCAAATGGATTGCAGATATTTCTACCATTGAGGGAACTACTTAATCATGTGAAGGCCACAAATCATAATGAGTATGTTTTGATTATGTTATCTTAGTGAATTGGATGCATTTGCATGGCTGGATTTTTATAGAGGAGGATGGATGTGCATGGTAATATGACCTTTCTTTTTACAATGCTTGTAGTTTGGATCTATCTCATTTGATTGTACTGGTTTCCCTTGAAATGGCATGTACAAATGTGTCACTAACGTAATTGAAAAATGTTATAGAAACAGCTTAATAAAATTTTCACCCCCTCTTTCACCCATGATGGCTTGGAGGCATGAGAGGTACATTACATATGGTATCAGAGCTAAGGTCGAAACGCTCGGGCCTATTGGGCTTAGAATGCTGCCGCATATTTCGTTTTAGCTAATGATTGAGTTTTTGCTGGTGTTAACAGAAAAATCAAGAGGTCCACATTGTTTAGCCAATCCAGGTACCTTGAGTTGTACCCAACGAAAATGTTTATTGACCTTGTAGTTCTGCAGGAGAAGGAGGGACCTCTCCTTACATCACAAAAGATGGTAATTATTTCTTTTACACTTCGAGGTTGAACCGACCACAATGAATACATAGGTATTTGGTTAATTTCTTGAAATATTCTTTCGAAAGGAAGTGTGAATGGTTAATATGTTAGTTTTGTATTTTTAGCTGCACAATAAAATTATTGGTAAGATATAAGAGTCGTCATTGACAAATTGCTGGTTGGTAAAGGTATCTTTTGATAATGGGGATTTAAATTGTTGCTAATGACATGATGCATGTGGATTGTCATATACAATGATTAGTGTTGTTTAGAAAGTAGCATTAAAGGGGTTTCCTAACTACCTAAAGACCTAATGAGTCACATTTCGCTGCTGTCCTGTAATTGCAATCTAGATAAATAGTTTGTTGAACAACCAAATGCAAGTATCATGGCTTAGGATACTAACATAATCATTGGATTACTCGATCTACTCATCATGGTTTGATGACAACCATGGCATACATCTGAAACTAGGTTTATCTTACCTTAAAAGGTTTTTACTTTTGTAACCTCTCGGGCATTAACACTATTGAAGAATTGTTTTGCTATCTAACTGATCTAATGTATAAATCTTAAAAAGTGAATGTGGTCAGTCCTCCAGCAATGTTACACTTAACACTGGTATCTTTTGCTGTAAATCTGTGTTCATTGTCTATTGTAATCTGATTGATAACATTGACGGCAAACTTTGATTATGTTGGAATTACCGACGCTGACCTTTTGGTTGGATATTCGAATGAAATCCTTATTTGGCTTCCAAACTAAATCGTTTACATAGGCATCAATTATGAACATGTTGTTGTAGGTTATTGCTGAATATTATACAAATTGAAATCTGATTATGGATGGATTTCCTTTGACGCTTATGGATTTGAATATTAAGGATCCGATTTAATGCTTAAAGAATGCTTGACACATTTCTTCACTTGGTAGTAAAATGGAGGATCGAAAGTTGATAATGATTTTTGTGGTAATAAATCTAGTAATAGAGGTATTGAAGTTTTGTGTTCTATAACCTATTGCTTAAAGTGACAAATATAAATGCAAGTCCCACAGTACCTTTTTTTGAATCCTAACACTCTTGGACTGAGCATTGAAAATCCTTGAAGAGACAGATTGACGAATGTGCTTTTTGATCTGTGTCGATCTTGCTAGGGATATTTTGGATATTAGTGAATGATGTTGTACATACTGAAATGTTTTGTGTAGTTATAAGTACCAGCTTCATAATTGTTAAGAAAATGAATTCTTAGAGTCATGCTCTTGTTGGTGAACATTCTGGAATTGGTTCCTTGTTGCTTGGATTTGAGTTTTGATCTTGAACTACCCTATGTTTTGATTTGACCATGGATGGTATGTTTCATTTCTGGGTATTGATATGCTAACCAAATAGACTATTTTATTGCTATCATCTGTCTATTTATAGATTCTAGCAAGAACCCTAGAATTGAATTCTAGCACTAGATTAAATGATCTTGTTGGTAGTCTTGTGAATAAAACCATTAAGATTGGCATCTCAAGAGATGATATGGTTTTGATATTGATGTTAAAAATAAATAAGTTGATGAAGGTTGTAATAATGCTGTGAGCTAACTGTTGCAAGGATATGCATGAATGTTGTATAATGCTAAGAGCTATCTTATGCAGGGATATGCATGAATGTTGTATAATGGTAAGAGCTAACTTATGCAGGGATATGCATGAAGGTTGTATAATGCTTAGAGCTAACTTATGCAGGGATATGCATGAAAGTTGTATAATGTGTGAGCTAACTTATGCAGGGATATGCAGGAATGATGTATAATGCTAAGAGATAACTTATGCAGGGATATGCATGAATGTTGTATAATGCTAAGAGATAACTTATGCAGGGATATGCATGAAGGTTGTATAATGATGTGAGCTAACTGTTGCAAGGATATGCATGAATGTTGCATAATGCTATGAGCTAACTTATTCAGCGATATGCATGAACGTTGTAAGATAACCTTGCAGGGATATCAGTCGAAATTGACGGTTGAGTTTTACCAAGATTATGACCATTGTCACAATCCACGGACACTATGGTATATAAAAATCCACTTGGGTGTACAAGTTGCGCTCAATTTCTCAGAAGTAGGTAAGGAGTAGTTTTTGCAGGATTATATGACTCATAGATGATGGTAAAATCGTTGCAACTTATGAAATGATAATGATTAAATAATAGAACTAGGCTTTATCAATAAATGATTTGACTAACCATGTAGCCGATTCGTGAATGAGGACAATGACAATAAAGTCATGATAAGCACAAGGAGTGTGCGTTACAAATAGTCAAGGTTAAAAATTATACTAAAAATGAACAAGGAAAAATTTGAATGCTGCGGGAGCACCATGGTGTTAGGCAAGTGATTGCCGCGTGAGCACATCGGTGTTAGGCATATATGCTGCGGGAGCACAATGGTGTTAGGCAAGCGATTGCCGCGTGAGCACATTGGTGTTAGGCATACGGTGTGGCAAAAAGACCTAGGCAAAAAAATTGGACATCTGGAAGACAGGACGTTGTTTGATGTCACTGAGGAGAAAACTTTTAACTAGTGGTTAAAAGTGAGAGTAACCTCAGAAATTGTTGTAAGTCCACACAGGAATGGAAAAGTAACTCAAAGATGTTTGGAAACATAACAAATGAAAAATGTGTTAATGAATATTTAAGTAATTAAACTATTATCTGCTTAAGGTGGAATATAAGGAAATGATCCTTCCTCGGGGTGAGGATGATGTAACTATCCAACGGATAGTAATTACATTTATTGATAAATGAATTGCACTATGAAAATGATTGGGAATTATGGCGCCAATAACCTAGAAAGTGTCCCATAAATTGTCGATATTTACAATGCAAAAGGGATCTATGGTTTTTGGTTTAAGTGAATTATTTTAATCCACTCAAGAAAAATTGGGCTAGACCCATACTTATTGCAGGAATTGCAGGTCTTGTATGATAGGGACTTGAGAAGTACCGAAGGATCTCAAGGGTTCAGAACGAGGAGATGAAAAGAAGAAAATATGAGAAAAAAGAAGAAGGATATTGGTTAAAAGAAAATGTTGGAACACCGAGGACGGTGTTATCTTAAGGGGGGGAGGATGTAATGTCCCTCCTTAATGCCTATGAATATTTTTAATTTATGAATGTATTTATTCTCTAGTGGGGAGCTCAAGGCCAAGGCCCCCACCAGTAGAACCTTATATGTGATTCCCTAAGTCATGAACTTGGGAGGCTTGAAACTTGAGTACAGCTTCATTTCGTACAACCGTGTCCACTAAGAGGAGAGACTAATGGTTGACAACACCTAGCAGACCTAGTTCTTCATGACCTAAATGTTGTGGCTTAAAGAATCTCGCTACGATGTCATTGGTGGGTTTTCATAGTCGCCAATTTTGGTAAGAGCGACAATTAAAACCAGTAAAAAGAACACATAGGTCACATGTGCAAACAACATAAATATATATAGGTATATTAGTCGAACAGGGTAAATAAACCGCATACTTAGATATGCATATGAATATACATGTATTCATATAGTTTAAGAAGGCATATATTTGAATCTATATGCATAAATGAGAGGCTTAACATGCACCCAGCGTTGATAGGAATCTCCTCTGCATGAAGGAGGCTGATTTTCAGCCTCATTTTAGGAAAAATCCTCCTCGGCAAAATTAGTGGCAGGAGTTTCTGCCTTGACTTGAGGAATTTAAATAGCTGTCAGTAAGGCAAATAATACTGGGAAGGCTAAACGCATGCCTCCAGCTATTTCTGAACGGCAAAATTAAGGACAGAATTGACTTCCTTGTATTGGGTACGCGTGGTCTACCCTAGAAAATGAGACCGTTACTCCTTGGTTAATGGGAGGCTACGAAATGCCTTGAATAAAAAGGAGGAAAATCAAGAAAGATGGGGGTCGAAACTGCAAAGTGGGAGGGGAGTTTGTGAAGAGGCATGGGGCATCCGAGTCTCGGTGGTTACGAGGAGTCTGGGAGAATTTCCATCCTTGGGAATTGCGGTATGTTCTTTTTTCCAGAATACACCTGCGTGTGATGCAATTGGAATGCCCACGCGAGTTGACTTGCGGTGTGTACCTCCCAGGTGATTTATCCATTTTTCTCTTATGAATGCGTTGCCTTTTTCTGCATTTCCTTTTGGTTTGGGAGCTGGTGGTATTCCGATCCAGTGATGCGATTTACAGAATGCCTTGTTTCGTGTTATGCGCCTAGGAGTGATACTCCGTGGTAGTTTTTCGGGCATTTATACTTCTGGTTTGATTGATGTACTTCTTAGTCTAAAGACTTGGTGATTTCGCACTGTTAAACTTAATTCCTTGTCCTACTCTTTCACGTTGATAGGGTTTTCGGGAGAAGCATCTTTTTAAATATCCAAACTGTGAACAGTTTGTTGTGGCTTAGAGCATTTTGAAGGTTCCTGTCGCCTGTTGAATCTTTTTGTTCTTCTTGAACATCACAGATTTGAAATTGGTTGTATAATACCCCAGTGCTACTTGTACCCCAGCACCAAGAGCGTTATGTGACTCTTCGACACCCATCCCTTGTCCCTTCTTTTTATTTTGCTTCTTTAGAGCGTGAAGCTGGTGTTTAGAAACAATGAGTTTCTCGCTTGTCGACTCAGCTGGTTGTTGCTGATGTTTTTTTTTCTTCTTCTTCCCAACTATAGAATTTTCGGAGTTGATCATTTTTCCAGTGTTTTCTTTCTGTCGTTTGGCAAATCCCAGCACGGGGTTTCATTGGAATACTTTGGGGCTCCCCGGATAACTGCGCCTGGAGTTTTCGCCTACCCTATGCTCATCGTCCATGAAGGTAATACACTTTTTATCAAAGTATAAAGAAAAAGAGTACGACTGTGAACATAAGCGAGAGGTTATTTCATACCTTCCAGTCGAGCGTCTGCTCTAGGGACAGTACCCTAAGTTGAGAACCCCTTTTTGCATACGGCCAAGTTCTCCAAACGAACAGCCGGGGAAGCCCAATCCACTAGTTAATCCACCTGCTTGGGACAGTAACTTCATGTTTATAGATATGCGAATGGATACACTTTGGTTTGTATTTTTTGGTTGGTAATCACGAAGGGAGAAAATTCTTTTCATCGCGTTTTGGACTAACCCAATCGTTGCAGTAGGATTTGAGAGGAGAGTTCTGAAGTTACGGTGAAAACGCGAGTTCTTAAGTTAAGGTAAAACGCAGAACTTGACAGATAGAGTTAATGCACCAATGTTATTTACCCTGCGTATAATGGTTGTATTTGCAGAAACTTTCTTGCTGTATTTTTCCATGTTCGACCCCTTTTGATTTGCGGATATGCACTTAAATGCACTCTACCTGATTTGTAGTCTACTGAGAAAGGATTTAACACCATTTTGGACCACAACCTTTTTGCTCATATGCACATAATGCCTCTTCATGATTCCTTTGTTGGGAAAACTGTCGAGTTAATAGTATTTTAAATCCAGGAAGTTGAATTTTTGCTTCCTTATCGGGTGTCGAGTCATTCTTCTCATGGATGACCTGGTTTGACTTTTGCTGGGAGACTTGAACTATTTTTACCTCAGGTCATACCCTTACGATAGCAAACACTTATGTGTGGTATGGATATGTAATTTTTGTTGCTTTAATAAACTCTAGAACAGAGGCTGCGCCTACTCTAGGAGCTTATCCAAAGTTGTTTCGTTATGAGGGCCTTACAATGAGGTTTCCTATTATTTTGTATGAGAAGCTGATGACACATCACCTGTGATGTATATTGTACACCTTGATCGGTGATTTAATTTATGAATAAAGGGATAAGCCTAACCTTTGGTGGATGTAGCCTCGTGGACGAGGTGAACCACGTACGCCCGTGTCTCTTCTTTGCTTTTGCCTCATGATGTTTTATGGCCATCTCTGTGCATTATGTCTAAATGTTTTGTTTCCTTCATGTTATTTATGTACATATGATTATGCTGAGCAAATGGATTGCAGATATTTCTACCATTGAGGGAACTACTTAATCATGTGAAGGCCACAAATCATAATGAGTATGTTTTGATTATGTTATCTTAGTGAATTGGATGCATTTGCATGGCTGGATTTTTATAGAGGAGGATGGATGTGCATGGTAATATGACCTTTCTTTTTACAATGCTTGTAGTTTGGATGTATCTCATTTGATTGTACTGGTTTCCCTTGAAATGGCATGTACAAATGTGTCACTAACGTAATTGCAAAATGTTATAGAAACAGCTTAATAAAACTTTCACCCCCTCTTTCACCCATGATGGCTTGGAGGCATGAGAGGTACATTACATCTTCACACTTTTGATTCCAATCAAATTTCTTCCCTTTTTTCTGCAAAGAGGTTATAGGATTTGCAATTCTTGAAAACTTTCGATGAATCTTCAATAAGAACTAGTAATCCCCATGAATGATCGGACATCAGTTATGTCTTTTAGGACTAGCCATTCCTTGATTGCTTTTATCTTTTTGGTGTCAAAATAAATTCCTTCTTTAGTCACCACATGACCCAGATACTGAATTTTATCCTTAAAGAAGTCACATTTACTAAATTTTGCATATAGTTGATGTTGTCGTAATTCTTGTAAGACTATTTTTAAGTGGTCTTTATGTTCCTCTTCATACTTTGAGTAAATCAAGACGTCGTCAATGAATACGAATACAAATTTATCCATATAGTTATGCATTACATTATTTATCAGACACATAAAAACAACTGGGGCATTAGTAAGCCCAAAAGGCATAACGACAAACTCATAATGACCATACCACGTCCTAAAAGTTTTTTTAAAGATGTCTTCATCTTTGATTTGGACCTGGTGGTAACCAGATCGTAAATCAGTCTTTGAGAACATTGTTGCTCCATGTGTCTTATCAAACATATCATCTATGCAGGGTAATGAGTACCTGTTCTTGATAGTCATTTTATTTAATTAACGGTAATCTATACATAGTCGTATAGTTCCATCCTTCTTCTTAACAAAAATGACAGGTGTCCCCCAGGGAGACACACTGGGTCTAATATAATACTTGTCAATGAGCTCTTTTAACTGCGACTTAAGTTCATTTAATTCTAGTATATTCATTCGATAAGGGAATTTTGAGCTGCGCACTACACCAGGTACTAGCTCAACTGTAAAATCTAATTCCCGTTTTGGAGGCAGTCCCAGAATTTCTTCCGGAAATACATCTCGATATTCCCTTAGGATCATAATATCTTCCATTTTTAATTTATCTTTATTATTAGTATTATATTCATTAATTACTGTTATGGAAAAATCTTTACAACCCTTTCAATCAGCTCTCTTAAGCTGCAAATTAGAAACCTTCCTTATGAATGTTTTCCTAGGAATTCATTTTACTTTTATTAACTCTCCATCGTTATTTATGCAAGTAAAGGTTTTATCAAAGCACTTCAGGACTACCCTATGCTATTCTAACCAATCCATACCAATTAACATATCATATGAACCTAAAGGTAACACATTAAGCTTAACGGAGGTTTCAAACTGATCCATAGTTACTCCACAATTCTTAACAAAGATAATTACTTTCCTCTTTGCACTAGTAAGCTGAACTAACCAAGATCTTGAAGCCTTTTCACTCAGAGCTTACAATTTTCTACTAAATTAGGAGAAATCAAGCTCAAACTAGATCTTGGATTAATTAAAATAGATATAGGTATTTGATTTAGCTTACCTTCCATTTCCACCATGGAAGTTTGATAATCTACTTTCCTATTCTCCAATGCTGCGTTGATCCTGGGAATTGTCATCGCTAGATCACCAACAGTAATCTCCTCCTGCATTGTGTGTATGTTGCTAACAATCTTCTTTCAATTGGGGCAAAATGATGCATAATGCGGACCATTACATTCCCAACACTTTATTGGTTCGTTTCGTTCAAAATTCTTAGCATAGTTACTATGGTTGTTAGCAGATTCTTTATTCCTTTGATTATTTGGCTTGGTCTGTGAATTACTTTTTCTCCCCTCGAAATGTTTACTAGAAAAATTTCTAGTGTTACTATTCTTAAAATTTCGGTTAGGTACAAAACCTTTCTTTTTCTATTCAAAGTTATTATTTCTTTTAGCCTTCCAGTTGGTCATACTTTCCTTTTTACGATTCTATTCATAACAGAAATTCACTTTTCTCATTTCTTATTCTAAAGTTTTCGTATTGTTATACTCAATTATGTCTTTTATATGATAAGGTAAACAGCTTAGAAATCAGTGTGCCTTAGGTTTCTCGTCTACAATATACGCCACATACCTCAGCAGACTTAGAAATTTACTATTTAGTTCTTTCATATTCATTGTTCCTAGTTTTAGCTCATAAAATTCTTTAGCCCTCTCCTCATAATACTATTCAGATAATTTCTTCTTGAAATATTTCTTAAATGTAATCTAATTAATATTTTTCTCCCTTATACCTTTTACTCTTTTTAGGTACTTCCAGCAAATATTTGCTTTCCGTGTAAGATTATAAATAGCCATTTTGGCCTTGAGTTCCTTAAATTAATTATAAATTTGAAAGTATTTATTCATCCCAGACAGCTAGGATTCTGCCTCTTCCCCCTTCTCAGTTTCACCATTAAAGGTTGGTGGCTTGATTTTATTGAATTCCCGAGAGATTTCTTCGTAAGGTTTAAACTTTCTCTTCCTAGTATGATGATTAACTTTGCTACTATCACTAGTATATTGGAAATTTTGTTTATATGAATCACCATACACTTCAGAAGATGAGCTACTTTCAATTATAAATTGTTTAGTCTTTTTATTTTTATGCTGATAAACTGTACCTTCAGACTTACTCCGTTTATATTTTTCCTCATGATGAAATATTTCCATCAAAATCGGATTTAGCTCCTTCTGAGCTCTCAGAATTCTCTCATTTTATATTTTGACCGATTCCATCTC
Organism: Pseudotsuga menziesii; assembly: GCA_001517045.1. NCBI lineage: Eukaryota > Viridiplantae > Streptophyta > Pinopsida > Pinales > Pinaceae > Pseudotsuga > Pseudotsuga menziesii. Next base: position 72,743 of record LPNX010249216.1, on the reverse strand, counting down.
TATTCTTAGTTCCTTAACTGTTTGTAGTAGTTCGGAAGAATTATTAGTTATTTCTTCTTGTATAGGTTCTTTTGGAAAAAGATTTCATTCAAAGTAAGGAGACTCCTCATCCTCATATTTCTCCAATCTATCCATACCTATGCTTAACTCTAAAACCATAATTCTATGAACAAATATCATTCAAAAGAAAATAACATCATTATACTTGTTTAAATTTACTATTTCATTTATCCAAGTTGAGCCACACTAAGGCCTAGTGTCTGAACCTTGTACTCTGATACCACATGTAATAACTCAAAAAAATTCATAAAAATTTAAAATTTTTCATGTGACATAAAATGTCACATGTCAATGCTAATGAACCACTAACTGTTAGTGGATAATTAAATAGTTTGAAAGAGAAATGAACATTACTTCTTTATAAGGTTCTGTATAACTTTAAAGGCTTATCTTTAAATACTATGTTAGTACTGTTTCAACCTAGTAGTTGTAGTTCCGAGAAAGTAGAAAAGAACTCTGTCTTTTACTAATGCTAAGTATGTTATTGTTTTCTTTTGTCAAGTAGGGAAAATTTCTTAGGTGTGATTGGGGCTTACTTAGGTTATAGCTAACACAGTGGAACTGGTGATTCTTTACAGATTCTAACAGGTAAGCGTTTTGTTCCAATTAAAAAATATATATATTTAGGTCAAGAAAGATACTTCACTAGCATAAAAATGATGCTAGAATTAGAATGTTTAATTGTAGCTTGTCTGCATAAGAGGTAACATTGATCTTATTAAAGTCGTCAAAATCCATAAAGATGTTAAAACAAAACTACATATGCATGGACTAAAATGCATGAGCAAATTACTATCAAAATGAAATTAAATCAACTCGATGATTAAGATTATCTCGAAAGAATACTTGTACTTTTACTTATAGTAATTGTCATCTAAAGTTTAAATAGGAAGATATATGGTTCGCAGACTTATGCTTAGATTAGTCAACAACATTTGGAGTTGGTTTTGATCAAATTCATTTGAATCTTTTGTAAACATGAAAGAAATACTCTACGGTATTGAACTATAAATTTAGTATGTCTTGTCCAAGAGTTTTTGTTTTCTAAGGGCTCTGAAGTCATCATACTCAGTTGCAATATTGCCAAACTTACCCTTACCCTAAGGTTCTTATAATTAAATGTTTTTCTTAATAGATATTTTTTTTTTTTTTGACTCTTAACTATTTACTCATTATTTGTATGTTAAAATTACAAATACTCTACAGTATTGAACTATAAATTTAGTATGTCTTGTCCAAGAGTTTTTGTTTTCTAAGGGCTCTGAAGTCATCATACTCAGTTGCAATATTGCCAAACTTACCCTTACCCTAGGGTTCTTATAATTAAATGTTTTTCTTAATAGATAAACAAATTTTTTTTTGACTCTTAACTATTTACTCATTATTTGTATGTTAAAATTACAATTGAGACTCTTATATAACGTATAAGGAGTTCACTTACTTGTATTCCCAACTTACACAATGTATTAAGAGAACTCATCCAAGATTCCCTTCCTGGCTGAAAGAATTCTTCTTCAATCTTTTACAGTTTTTACTTTGAAGTCTTTTTATTTGTATCTTACACCTCATTTCTTGGTGTACCTTTCAGCTATAATTTAAACTTTTACACAAGGTTGTTTTGTAAATCTCTTGAGAAATGGTTATTGGTTTATATATTATAAAAGATCTTATAATTGTTTTGGCCCTAGTCAAACAATTACTCTCAATGTTATTACCCTTCTCAATGTTATTAAATTACCCTTCTCATTTAATTATGTTTTATAAAACATAGCTAACCATATTCTACCCTATCTTATCCTCTAAACAATAACCCAAAAAAAATTACATTTCTTTATCCTATGGTTTACAAAACTAAGCATTGAAATGATTAAAGGGTATATTTTATTATTGGCAATCAAAAATTACATTATTTACATGATATAGTTTTTTATTTGTAATGATTTAAATGCAGATTGAAAACTGCATAGTTGACTATTATTTTGCGACCCATAATGGTGAAAGATTTCTGAGGACACGTGGAGGTGTTTAATCCATTGGTTAAGTTGACTTAACGATTTCCCTAACCATTCATTTCTCATTGAGAGGGTTCCTTCAGCTGAGGTGCAGCTGAGCTGAGAGCTCGTGGATGCCTTGGCTCTGTGCTAGCCTCTGGGTTGTAAACTGTTCTCCGAAAATTTCTTTCGAGCTAGTGTAGGTGAAAACAATACTATGATTTTTGAAATTTTAAGACCATTGAGGAGCATTTGTACATAGAAGTTATTTTTCTCCACTGATTCGAGGTCTGTGAGATTTGTTTTTAAGAATACACAGTGGACAAAGTTTTTAAGAGAGTGTTCCGTGTTCTTGTTGGAGTACTTCCTAGAAGTGTTGTTCGTTTCCTTCGAAACGTGACTCAAGTATTCAGTTGCACTTGGTGCATTTACACTTTCCACAGCATCACTTTACAAGGTGCCATTGGGTTGGCTCAAAAGGCTTTTCTTTCACTAATTCTCCAAACGAGATCATTATCAAATAATGGCCTATCGAGGTTTATATTTTACAATAAATTTACAAATTTTTATTACACTAAAAAGGTTATAACCATAAATTGGTTACTCTATATAGGGCTTTTTCCATCTTTGGATGTTGGCTGCAAGAACGTTTCTTCAAGCTTCACACATGAAAACCCTCGTAAATCCCAGTTATAATTGAGGGCTTCTCTTGCACTTTATGTTATCGTGGTAAAAAAATATGGGAGCTTTGATGTGCTGGTTCTAGACTCAGCTTGGGTTTACTGTTATGTATTTTCTTATTTATTTTTTATACTACTTTTAAACCCTAGAGGTTGTTTTTACTTACTATCACTCGTAATGGTTAAAATTTTGGTCTACGACTTCTGTTTAGACTTACATAAGTTGTTTCGATTAGGCTTAAGCCTCGATAGGTGTCATAAATGCCATAGGCCATTATGATTATTCTATTTCGTCTCTGTTTAGTTTGTTTGCAGTGTTATTTTAATTTAAAAATTACATCTAGTATATATGGTTTATAATAATTGCTACTATTTAAATTTGCATATTTTTTTGCGTGAGGAAAAAGTTATGTTTCTCATTAAAAGGTTATTATCATTGGATAACCTACAGTTCTGTATTTAAATAGTTTTTCAGAAATAAATTTAGCTCTGTCTTTATTTTATTTTTTAATAATAATTATTTAGTGTTGTTAGGTTTGTGTTGAGAATAAGAATGTAAAAGTCTATTTCAGAGATAAAGTATATCTCTTATAAACCCTAAATGTTTCTTGAGGGTTACAGTAAAAACAGCTGTGTTTTCAAATAAATAAAGTGAAGTAGTAAGCCTGAATAAATAATTATAATGACTTATGAAGTACTAGCTAGGTTAAACCCTAAGTAAAACTTTTGATGTTCCTATATTTGTTTATTAAAATTTATTTATTGTATTTGTAATAAGTGTTAATACTAGTTATAATTTTGTGAATATTATAATTACTAGTGATTATTATATAATATATTTTTTTCTAAAATTTGATAATACAATTACCTTCAGTAGACATAGCAAGTACAACTAGATTTCTATAATTAAATCTCATAAAACTATAAAAGTAATTATTTGCATTTTACATTGAGAGTTAATAAAAAAATCTACTTATCTAACTAAGCAACTGTAAGATCCCCCTCCCACCTTGAAGAGCTGAGAGCGATTACGACTCGTAAGAATAGAAAATGGATCATAAATGCGTCCATGAGGAATAGAAAACCCTCACCACAATGAGGCTACTCCCGCTGCACATTAATCAAGGGAACTGGAGACATTCTAACTTTATCATAACAGTGAAGAACATTATATATATGACGAAGGTATACATTTGAGGTATGTATTATTGTGGAACATATAATGTTACCTAAAATCATCACATGGTGAAATAAACTCCATACATATATATATAAATTATATGTAGAACATTACATGTAAATAATGAAGGATACTATATATATATTGGAGATGTATATATAGATATAAGAATGGAACATATATAGTTACATATAACCATGAAGAGTTATATGGTGAAATAAACCTTTTTATAATATTGGAATCTATATACATGATAATGAAGAAGTATATATATAATTGCTGGAGGCTTACATACATTGGATATTGTATGTTAAACTTATAATGGTACAACTTTTTTAAGGTGATGCAAAACCTCGTGCCTACCTACATTATATGTAAGAAAACACATATAAAAATGTAACCTTTTATAATTACTTATATTGCAGATTATGAACAACGTTTTGGAAAAAAGATCAGACACCAATCTAGTTTCACGGCAGGCTATAACAAATTAAGTGTGGGGCGTTATGGAAACGCTTGGACTCGCCTGGAATTTTGAGGAGGTGTTACGACTGATTTTCAGCTAATACCCGTTGATCATGAATGCCCCTTTCGGGAAGCCTTAATTGCTGACCTTGACTGAACGCCCGGGGGGGGGGGAAGCATACCAGGAATTGGTAAGCTTAAAACGTGGTAACGCCAGGGTTTTGAAAAAAAAAAGGCTCTCTTCGATGGAAGAGAGAGATCGTGGTGTGTGAAGAATGGATCTCTGCGTTTATGGTTGGAGAGGATATATATCAACGTTTTTGTTTTAGATCTAGGGAAGGATAGGGATATCTGTGTTGTGAAGGAGACAGGACCTCCAGGCTTGGAACAGGACGATCCCTACGTGATCTGAAGAGAAAGGGATGGCTGCCAGCGGAGGCATGTGATCTGTGCAAGATGTAGATCAACATTCTGAGCCAGCTCGTTTTCAAGGGTATCGATCAAAATTGTTGTGGTGTCAGCATGGTACGTTTTGGATTATTTCATTTCAGAAAACTTAGATGCATGTGATTTTGGTTCAACAGAAGGACCTATTGCGTGCAATACTTTTTCCTAAGTTATAGCTCTGATAGTATTAAATACAGAGGGATTCAAGAGTGCTTAGATCATATCTTGTTGGATATTGAAGAATCTATGTAATTTTTATAATCCTTTATCTGGATATGTAGATCTGAACCTAGGAATACAAGCAATATAGAATATGACCTGTCTTTTTGGTTTCCTTGATTTTGAAGGCCCAAACCCTTACTTGCGTTTTATTCTGAGATGCTCCACTCGGCTGCGATGTGTCTCTACCATCATAACCGAGCCTATGTCATTGATGGTTACACCTTACCTGCACATATGTGATATCTATTTTGCCCGATATGTGTCATGTTTGAATCGTATGCCCCATTTTTTACTCCAGTGTACCTGTATATCCAGAAATTGGATTGCATGTTGAGCATGACGGGGTTCTGTTGCTTTGAGATCTGGGAGTTACAGGTCGAGTTTTCAAAAGAAAACCAGGGTGTCCTTTTCCTGCCGATTTCCTTATTGCCTTACATCTTCCTATCTGTTGATTCATGCGACCTAACTCGCTGCTTTAAAGGAGAACATCTATTCCAAACCTACCGATTGGTATTTTTCTTTCTGTGCCGGACTATGAGCTGGATGCCTACTGGGTATCGAAAGAGCTGTGTTAGGTTTGATTAATAGGACATTGCGTTGGATATGGGTCCTCATGGTTTCATAGATACAACCGGTAGAATAAAGGGAAATTCCCTTCGCCTCTAGCGATGAGAACTATTTCGTGGTTTGGGTATAAAAGTCTCTATCTCTTTAAATACTAACCATGAAACTTACAAATGTCTTGGCTATAATAACCTATAATTCTAAATTCATATTCCTTGAACCATGTTCTGGCAGTCGCTGAATGGTATACATTTCAGTGTCAGTATGCTGGATTTATTTTCTAGAATCAAACCCCCAAATGTTATACTTTGCAGTGGCGATTACATGTTTTAACCTTGGAGTTTCCTATGGAACCAGATCCATGAGATCCAACACGTATGGCTACGAATGAATGGGGTTTCGACTGTGTATAGAACAGGAATTTATTTTCTGTATAAACCACTTGGTATTGCATTTTTTCCTGGAGGTTGTGTAGAGTTGTATTCCAGGTACCTTGATGGCAAATAGCAGGAGAGACTGTGTTGAATATATCTATGCATTGGAACTGTTAGGTTAGAAACAGTAAATATAATTATAGTAGCAAGATCTGCCTGCGTTGTCCCAATGACCTAGCGGTTTTAATAATGGAAGCTATATACTATTATTCCTGATGCAAGTCGATAAGGGTTTAGCCTTTATGCTGCTGATCTGTTTCAAGACATTAATTCCATAGGTTTTAGGCCATAGCGGCCTGTGGCCTGGAAGATTTATCATGCTGGTAAATCGATTGGTGCTACTGAATCAAAGTAGTTTTTCGGTTCCGGCTTTGTCTTCTATTATAACCATGGCTGGTATTTTTATAGACTAGAAACCTGTGGCATCTACAAGGTGTAGGTCGGACTTGGGATAAGATTTTTCTTATTTGATCTCTGTTTGGTTCTATTTTGTCTTTTAATTCTGATTTATGAATACACATGCACAGCTGCCTGCTGATTGTTCCTTCGCGGCAAATCAGAAAGCTATTCACTTATTTTCTGTGATTGAGCGGCGAAAGCTTTAGTTGGCTTTAATTCTGGTTTATGAAGATATGTACACCTTTGCCTGCTGATTGCTTATTTGTTGTAGATCAGAAAGCTATTCCCTTATTTCTGTGATCGAGCGGCAAAAGCTTTAGTTGATTTTAATTCTGGTTTATGAATATATATGTACACACTTGTCTGCTGATTGCTTATTTGTTGCAGATCAGAAAGCTATCCCCTTGCTTCTGTGATCGGAGTGCTAAAGCATTCACTGTTTTTAATACTGCAAGTTAAAATGGTTTAGGGATATGTGTTGGTAATTGCCACTAATTGCCTTGTGGATGTTAGATTTTCTCAGAGAAACATATGCATGCCTCAGACTAGTTTGGGTACAACAAAGAATGTACCAGCATCTATCTCAAGAAATACCTATGCTCTTGTATAATTTTGGTATCTTACAGAATATGCCAGGAGGAACTTGCACGAAGGAAAAGTAACTCGAAGGCAAAATTCTCAGTGGAGAATTTGGGAAAAGGATGTGCCTGGAACTTGTAAAAAAAAACTACACTGAATGAATTAATATAACACAAGCTTTGGTGGACGTAGCCTCGGATGAGGTGAACCACGTACTCCGGTGTCCCTTTCATGTTTGCATTGTGTCTCTGTGTGTTGAGTCTTCATGTTTACTTTTTTATTATTATTTCTGTACATATGCTCATAGACTGTAATACTGTAAAATGATAGTCAAAGGATTGTGGTTGTGATCATAAATAAGTCAGTTTCTGGACATTATCATGATGCAATGCTGGTGAGTGGAAATAGTGCTGGAATTACATTAAAGAAAATTGTCAAGTAATTGTTTTGCTATGCACATGGTTTTTGACCTAATTGATATGAAATTCCTCATAAAGGTTGCTACTAACGGTTTGAATCCCCTTGTAGTAATAAAGACAATAAAGGAAAAGAGAAAAAAAAATCTTTACCCTTTTTCCGCACTCATTCGCATCAAGGTCCTACAGGGACATTACATATGGTATCAGAGCAAAAAGTTAAAACGCTCGGACCTGATGGACTCATCAACATGCAGGTATGTTGTGAATTATGTGATTTAACTATGTGATAGTATAATGCGAGGAAATAGTGCTGAACTTTTTGCACAGCCTCTGAGAATTATGTGTAATGCATGAAGTAAGTTGCATGAAATGAAAGGCTATTTGTTTAAATCAGGCTTGTTGCAAGGTATACTTAAGTTGTCTTACGTACGCCTCTTATAAGTGGAGTATAGGTTGAATTTGTGATTAGTAAGATTGGTTGCATCAAGGAAATATATTGAAGAGAAAGTAAATCCTTGTAAGATACACAAGTATATTTTGTCGTAATCTAACAGGAACATGTTATCTTCTAATTGTTTATGAGGATAAGATGCGACTTATTTTTGGGCAAAAATTTTGTGAGTAGGTAGTGCAGGTGCGCATGGCTACAAGAAGCAGCACAACATGAGGACCAGGCAAAGATGGAATCCTCAATAGAAATGGTAACATTGGGAGTTTGTATGATTCCCTGCTTATTATGGAAAGGTTACCAGGATGGTAACATTTGAATTAATTAAAATTTCATAGCTTCGATAATTTGTCATGATAAAAAGTTTTGGAAAAACTCTAGTATAGTAGCTAAGTATAGAATCTTTTGGGATGATCTATTTATGCATCGAGTTATGTTGATTATAAATGTAAGCCACTCAGGTAGAAATACCTTGATGATAAGCTATGGGTCATGGGGAATGTCAAGCTATCACATCGATACGGTATTGAGCGATATCGATATGAAGGCACGAAAGTTGTGTTTAAGGAGGAGCTTTCTGGGCTCTCGAAGAAAGAATATGTCAAGTAGATATTTTGATATTTTTATGTTTGAAATGAAATATCATGTATGTTATGGTAACTCACAAAGCATTGGGATTGTTGTAGGTGGTGACTTGCGGAAGTCCTAGTTGAACCACAACTGAATAATCGAATGTAAGTTAATTCGACTACTTATGAAATTTGGCTAGAGTATAGCCAAAGTGAAACGGTAAAGTATCTTGATCTTAAAAGGATAGTGCTTCTCATTATATTGCACTGAATATAGCGACTTGTAATTAAGATGTAAAATGGTGGCAAGTAGCCCACTTAGAATTGCCGATTGTCGAATGTCAAAGTTTTACGAACCAAGGATTCAAGTGTGGAATTATGTGGTTTATACTGATATTACAGGTTTCACCATGATGATGACGAGTGCTACTATCTGTGTGCACTACGCCTGCATAAATAAGTGCGCTCGACTTGCGCAAAAATGTGTAAGGATTAATCCTAGACAATTTACAAGGTATATCACTCATTTAGGTGATGATTAAGCCGCTGCAACTTTAGAGAATAAAAGTTGTGAATTATTAACAGATGTTTTGACTAACCGTATAGCCGACTCACAAGTCAGGACAATGATGGTAAAGGTCATGAGAAAGCACCTAGGGGTGTCCATTATGATTGGTAAAGTGGAAATCTATACTAAATAAAATTTGCATGTTGCGGGAGCACCATGGTGTTAGGCAAGTGATTGCCGCATGAGCACATCGGTGTTAGACATGTACACCGCAAGAGCACAATGGTGTTAGGCAAGCGATTGCCACGTGAGCACATTGGTGTTAGGTGCATGGTGTGGCAAGAAAAGACCTAGGAAAAACTGGACATCGAGAAGACAGGACGCTGTCTGATGTCGCTCAGGTGAAAACTTTTGACTGGGGGTCGAAAGGGAGAGTAACCTCACAAAAAAATGTAAGTCCACCCAAAAATTTAACTCCGGGGAGAGTTCAAAGGATAACGATAAAGAAAGCTGTGATAGCAGTTTTTCAAGTCACTAAATGGTGACATGTCTTAATGCATAAATGTGAAAGTATGATGAAATTAAATTATGCTGAACTTTTGGTGATACATTAATGTTAATAGCATGCAGATCTAAAGTAGTGTTCAAGTTGGGAACATGATGCAGTCCTCATACTGATAAATGTTAAAGTATGTAAGAGCTGATAATAGTCTTCGCAAGTTTCGCGAAAGAGAGGTTTTGCTCACAAGAATGTGAAAATAAGCCGAGGGGGGCAGTAAGGTTAGGGATGACAAACAAGTAACACTGAGGACGGTGTTCATTCTAGGGGAAAGGATGTAAGATCCCCCTCCCACCTTGAAGAGCTGAGAGTGATTACGACTCGTAAGAATAGAAAATGGATCATAAATGCGTCCATGAGGAATAGAAAACCCTCACCACAATGAGGCTACTCCCGCTGCACATTAATCAAGGGAACTGGAGACATTCTAACTTTATCATAACAGTGAAGAACATTATATATATGACGAAGGTATACATTTGAGGTATGTATTATTGTGGAACATATAATGTTACCTAAAATCATCACATGGTGAAATAAACTCCATACATATATATATAAATTATATGTAGAACACTACATGTAAATAATGAAGGATACTATATATATATTGGAGATGTATATATAGATATAAGAATGGAACATATATAGTTACATATAACCATGAAGAGTTATATGGTGAAATAGACCTTTTTATAATATTGGAATCTATGTACATGATAATGAAGAAGTATATATATAATTGCTGGAGGCTTACATACATTGGATATTGTATGTTAAACTTATAATGGTACAACTTTTTTAAGGTGATGCAAAACCTCCTGCCTACCTACATTATATGTAAGAAAACACATATAAAAATGTAACCTTTTATAATTACTTATATTGCGGATTATGAACAACGTTTTGGAAAAAAGATTAGACACCAATCTAGTTTCACGGCAGGCTATAACAAATTAAGTATGGGGCGTTATGGAAACGCCTGGACTCGCCTAGAATTTTGAGGAGGCGTTACGACTGATTTTCAGCTAATACCTGTTGATCATGAATTCCCCTTTCGGGAAGCCTTAATTGCTGGCCTTGACTGAACGCCCAGGGGGGGGCAGCATACCAGGAATTGGTAAGCTTAAAATGTTGTAACACCAGGGTTTTGAAAAGAAAAAAAAAGGCTCTCTTCGATGGAAGAGAGAGATCGTGGTGTGTGAAGAATGGATCTCTGCGTTTATGGTTGGAGAGGATATATATCAACGTTTTTGTTTTAGATCTGGGGAAGGATAGGGATATCTGCGTTGTGAAGGAGAGAGGACCTCCAGGCTTGGAACAGGACGATCCCTACGCGATTTGAAGAGAAAGGGATGGCTGCCAGCGGAGGCATGCGAACTGTGCAAGATGTGGATCAACATTCTGAGCCAGCTCATTTTCAAGGGTATCGATCGAAATTGTTGTGGTGTCAGCATGGTACGTTTTGGATTATTTCATTTCAGAAAACTTAGATGCATGTGATTTTGGTTCAACAGAAGGACCTATTGCGTGCAATCCTTTTGCCTAAGTTATAGCTCTGAATGTATTAAATACAGAGGGATTCAAGAGTGCTTAGATCATATCTTGTTGGATATTGAAGAATCTATGTAATTTTTATAATCCTTTGTCTGGATATGTAGATCTGAACCTAGGAATACGAGGAGTATAGAATATGACCTGTCTTTTTGGTTGCCTTTATTTTGAAGGCCCAAACCCTTACTTGCATTTTATTCTGAGATGCTCCACTCGGCTGCGATGTGTCTCTACCATCATAACCGAGCCTACGTCATTGATGGTTATGCCTTACCTGCAGATATGTGATATCTATTTTGCCTGATATGTGTCATGTTTGAATCGTACGCCCCATTTTTTTACTCCAGTGTACCTGTATCTCCAGAAATTGGATTGCATGTTGAGCATGACAGGGTTTGTTGCTTTGAGATCTGGGAGTTAGAGGTCGAGTTTTCAAAAGAAAACCAGGGTGTCCTTTTCCTGCCGATTTCCTTATTGCCTTACATCTTCCTATCTGTTGATTCATGCGACCTAACTCATTGCTTAAAAGGAGAACATCTATTCTAAACTTGCCGATTGGTATTTTTCTTTCTGTGCCGGACTATGAGCTAGATTCCTACTGGGTATCGAAAGAGCTGTGTTAAGTTTGATTAACAGGAAATTGCGTTGGATATGGGTCCTCACGGTTTCATAGATACAACTGGTAGAATAAAGGGAAATTCCATTCACCTCTAGCGATGAGAACTGTTTCGTGGTTTGGGTATAAAAGTCTCTATCTCTTTAAATACTAACCATGAAAATTACAAATGTCTTGGCTATAATAACCTATAATTGTAAATTCATATTCCTTGAACCATGTTCTGGCAGTCGCTGAATGGTATACATTTCATTGTCAGTATGCCGGAATTCTTTTCTAGAATCAGACTCCTGAATGTTATACTTTGCAGTGGCGATTACATGTTTTAACCTTGGAGTTTCCTATGGAACCAGATCCATGAGATCCAACACGTATGGCTGCGAATGAATGGGGTTTGGACTGTGTATAGAACAGGAATTTATTTTCTGTATAAACCACTTGGTCTTGCATTTTTTCCTGGAGGTTGTGTAGAGTTGTATTCCAGGTACCCTGATGGCAAATAGCAGGAGAGACTGCGTTGAATATATCTATGCGTTGGAACTGTTAGGTTAGAAACAGTAAATATAATTATAGTAGCAAGATCTTCCTGCGTTGTCCCAATGACCTAGCGGTTTTAATAATGGAAGCTATATACTATTATTCCTGATGCAAGTCGATAAGGGTTCATCCTTTATGCTGCTGATATGTTTCAAGACATTAATTCCATAGGTTTTAGGCCGTACCAGCCTGTGGCCTGGAAGATTTATCATGTTGGTAAATCGATTGGTGCTACTGAATCAAAGTAGTTTTCCGGTTCCGCCTTTGTCTTCTATTATAACCATGGCTGGTATTTTTATAGACTAGAAACCTGTGGCATCTACAAGGTGTAGGTCGGACTTGGGATAAGATTTTTCTTATTTGATCTCTGTTTGGTTCTAGTTTGTCCTTTAATTCTGATTTATGAATACACATGCACAGTTGCCTGCTGATTGTTCCTTCGCAGCAAATCAGAAAGCTATTCACTTATTTTCTGTGATTGAGCGGCGAAAGCTTTAGTTGGCTTTAATTCTGGTTTATGAATATATGTACACCTTTGCCTGTTGATTGCTTATTTGTTGCAGATCAGAAAGCTATTCCCTTATTTCTGTGATCGAGCGGCGAAAGCTTTAGTTGATTTTAATTCTGGTTTATGAATATATATGTACACACTTGTCTGCTGATTGCTTATTTGTTGCAGATCAGAAAGCTATCCCCTTGCTTCTGTGATCGGAGTGCTAAAGCATTCACTGTTTTTAATACTGAAAGTTAAAATGGTTTAGGGATATGTGTTGGTAATTGCCACTAATTGCCTCGTGGATGTTAGATTTTCTCAGAGAAACATATGCATGCCTCGGACTAGTTTGGGTACAACAAATAATGTACCAGCATCTATCTCAAGAAATACCTATGCTCTTGTATAATTTTGGTATCTTATAGAATATGCCAGGAGGAACTTGCACGAAGGAAAAGTAACTGGAAGGAAAAATTCTCAGTGGAAAATTTGGGCAAAGGATGTGCCTGGAACTTGTAAAAAAAAACTACACTGAATGAATTAATATAACACAAGCTTTGGTGGATGTAGCCTCAGATGAGGTGAACCACGTACTCCAGTGTCCCTTTCATGTTTGCATTGTGTCTCTGTGTGTTGAGTCTTCATGTTTACTTTCTTATTATTATTTCTGTACATATGCTCATAGACTGTAATACTATAAAATGATAGTCAAAGGATTGTGGTTGTGATCATAAATAAGTCAGTTTCCGGACATTATCATGATGCAATGCTGGTGAGTGGAAATAGTGCTAGAATTACATTAAAGAAAATTGTCAAGTAACTGTTTTGCTATGCACATGGTTTTTGACCTAATTGATATGAAATTCCTCATAAAGGTTGCTACTAACGGTTTGAATCCCCTTGTAGTAATAAATACAATAAAGGAAAAGAGAAAAAAAAAATCTTTACCCTTTTTCCGCACTCATTCGCATCAAGGTCCTACAAGGACATTACAGCAACCAGCTCTACTAGAGTACTTCCTTGTAAAAGGCGTGGAAAAATACAGTTTGGTGATTTCTTTCTATTCACTTTTCATTTAGCAATATCTCTACTATTTTTAAATATAATCTGCTAGTCACTAATTTTATCAATAAACAATTCTCTTTCTTCTTCATTAACCCAAATAAATAATAATATGCATATATTGAAAATCTCTTCATCTTTTTCTAAAATAGTATATAAACTATAATTCAACCTAAACAAGTAGAACCTGTCAAATGAATGATGTGACAATAGCTTACGGAGGCTGTTCCTCGCAACCAACTCTTGGAGAAAGCTTAGTCTGCAATTTCTCAGGACCCGCGAGCCTGTCTCTTTCTCCTCCTAGTAGAGTACTAGGTGAGAGATGTAACCTTGAGATCCTCTGTCACTTTACTGGATATACAGTAGTAACTCAGCCCTACTTATACCAGTAATAAATTCAACTTAAAGTAGCTGCACAAGTTCAATATTCAACATTTAATCCCTCAAACTCACTTCAACAAGTCCCCTCCATTGAATTTCTCATGTGCACTTAATTCACTCAGAATGATCACAATTCAAGAAAAATGAGGAGCCTCTGATGTCTTCAATGGGAAGTTTTATATCAATGGCTAGGTCTTCTGGGTCATTTTTTACTTAATGATCCATGTGCTCCTATTCCACTTTCTTGGGGAATCATGACCACTATTCAAGGGAAGTTACCACCTACAACAGTTAGAAGTAGTTTGAGGATGCCGCCACTTGTCAGTATACTCTCCACCAAGTGACCTGTTAACACTCATTTAACAACTTCCCTAAGCTGTTGTCTCATCATTTATTTATTTATTATTAAAATATTTTGTAATACATTAAATTATTCTTGACCCCACTTGGTCATCAATTACAAACTTTATCATAAAATATAACATAATGTTCCTCAATGACATTAAATTGTTTGCAAATTGGGGCATGTGACATACACACCCCCTTAATTTATAACATTGTCGTCAATGTTATTTATTTCGTGTCCTCAGACTTTTTCTGAAATAGAATTGGATGTGCATCGAGCATATGACTTTCCAATTCCCAGGTGGCTTCTTCTAGACTACGGTGCTTCCATTGCACCTTCACCTGACCAATGGTGTGATTTCAAAGTGATATATCCCTCCTTTCGAGGATACAATCTTGTTCCACTAGAAAATCTCCTTCGGGTTCCACCTGCACATCATTCTGGTTCATAACATGACTAGAATCATGTACATATTTTTTTAATACAGAAATATGAAAAACATTGTGAACTCATAAATTGGGTGGTAGAGCTAACTCATATGCCACCTATCCTATCCTGGATAGTATTTCAAAAGGACCACAATATCGGGGTGCTAACTTAGCACAACTACCTAACCTCAAAGAACTGTTTTTAGGTCTCACCTTAATAAAAACATGTTCACCTACCTAGAACTCCTTTGGAGTTTGTTTAAGATATGCTTGGCTTTTTTGTCTATCTTGCGCAACTTTCAAGTTACCTTGTACCTGTTTTACAATTAACTCCATCTCCTTTAATAATTTAGGTCCTAATACTATCCTGTCAACTGGATTACTCCAAGAGATGGGGGTATTGCATTTCATTCCATACAAAATTTCAACAGGACTATATCTAGACGAAGCTTGATAATGATTATTATAAGCAAATTCTACCAAGTGTAAGTAATATTTCCATTTACGTGGCTGTCCTTTACATACATTCTGAGAAAATCCTCCAATACCTGATTTACTCTTTCAATTTGTCCATCGGTTTGAGAATGGAAAGAGGTACTAAAGTTTATCATAATATTTATCCCTTTAAACAAAGACTTTCAAAAGTTGCCTACAAATTTAGGGCTCGGTCTGAAATGATCACCTTCGGTATTCCATGCAACCGAAAAAATTGTTATAAGAAAATATCATCATTATTTGCAGCTTTATAAGTAGTTTTTATAGGTATAATATGGGTTTATTTTCTCAATTTATCAACAACTACCATTATTGAGTCATTTAAGTTCTGATTTCTAGGGAGTCCTATGATAAAATCAAGGCTAATTATCTCCCATTTCGAGTTAGAAATAGGCAATGGTTGAAGTAGCCCAGCTATATGCTGATGTTCAGTCTTTACTTGCTGACATTCGAAGCACTTAGCGATGTATTCTCCCAATTCATTTTTCATATTTGGCCAGAATTAATCCTTTCTTAGCATGGTTATAGTTTTATAATAACCTGGATGCCCTGAATAAGGAGTTTTATAAACTTCATTTAAAATTAACAACTTAATATTAGGTACATTAGGTATGTATAATCTATCTTTATACAATAATAATCCTTTTTCTTTCAAGTTGTACCCTTTACTTAGACTTTCTATTAAATTTTCCTTTACCCTTTCTTGTAATTTCCAATAATTTTCATCTTGTTCTATTCCATCTTCTAACTGTTCTTCCAAGTCTGTCTTATAAGTGTTGATGTCTGCTGTAAAATTCAGTTTTTCATTTCTACTTAATGCATCAGCAACCTTATTCTCTTTTCCTTTAATATGTTGAATTTCAAAATCATATTCACTAAGAAAAGCTTGCCACTTAGCTTGCCTAGCATTCAAGTTAGGTTGATCAAACATATATTTCAATCCTTTATTATCTGTCATTAATATAAAATTCTTTTCTATTAAATTATGATAAGCATTGACGTGTCCTTCGTGAGTTAAAACTCCACCTAAACCGTCATTGCATGCGTCCGTACATACTATAAAATATTTATTAGGCTCAACAATTCTTAGAATTAGTGCAGTGGTTAATAACGTTTTTAACTTTTTAAAACTATCTTCACACTTTTGATTCCAATCGAATTTCTTCCCTTTTTTCTGCAAAGAGGTTATAGGATTTGCAATTCCTAAAAACCTTCGATGAATGTTCGATAATAACTAGTAATCCCCATGAATGATCGGACATCAGTTATGTATTTTAGGACTCGCCATTCCTCAATTGCTTTTATCTTTTTGGGGTCAAAAGAAATTCCTTCTTTAGTCACCACATGACCAAGATACTGAATTTTATCCTTAAAGAAGTCACATTTCCTAAATTTTGCATATAGTTGATGTTCTTGTAATTCTTGTAAGACAATTTTTAAGTGTTCTTTATGTTCCTCTTCATACTTTGAGTAAATCAAGATGTCGTCAATGAATACGAATACAAATTTATCCAGATATTTATGCATTACATTATTCATCAGACACATAAAAACAACTAGGGCATTAGTAAGCCCAAATAGCATAATGACAAACTCATAATGACCATACTAGGTCCTAAAAGTTGTTTTAAAGATGTCTTCATCTTTGATTTGGACCTGGTGGTAACCAGATCGTAAATCAATGTTTGAGAACATTGTTTCTCCACGTAGCTAATCAAACATATCATCTATGCGGGGTAATGAGTACATGTTCTTGATAGTCATTTTATTTAATTAACAGTAATCTATACATAGTCGTATAGTTCCATCCTTCTTCTTAACAAAAATGACAGGTGACCCCGAGGGAGACACACTCGGTCTAATATAATTCTTGTCAATGAGCTCTTTTAACTGCGACTTAAGTTCATTTAATTCCAGTATATTCATTCAATAAGAGGATTTTGAGCTGTGCACTGCACTAGGTACTAGCTCAACTGTAAAATCTAATTCCCGTTTTGGAGGCAGTCCCATAATTTTTTCCGGAAATACATCTCGATATTCCCTTAGGATCAGAACATCTTCCAGTTTTAATTTATCTCTATTATTAGTAATATATTCATTAATTACTGTTATGGAAAAATATTTACAACCCTTTTGAACAGCTCTCTTAAGCTGCAAATTAGAAATCTGCCTTATGAATGTTTTCCTAGGAATTCATTTTACTTTTATTAACTCTCCATCGTTATTTATGCAAGTAAAGGTTTTATCAAAGCAGTTCAGGACTACCCTATGTTGTTCTAACCAATCCATACCAATTAACATATCATATGAACCTAAAGGTAACACATTAAGCTTAACGAAGGTTTCAAACTGATCCATAGTTACTCCACAATTCTTAACAAAGATAATTACTTTCCTCTTTGCACCAGTAAGCTGAACTAACCAAGATCTTGAAAACTTTTCAACTGAGAGCTTACACTTTTCCACTAAATTAGGTGAAATCGAACTCAAACTAGATCCTGGATCGATTAAAATAGATATAGGTATTTGATTTAGCTTACCTTCCACTTCCACCATGGAAGTTTGATAATCTGCTTTCCTGTTCTCCAATGCTGCGTTGATCCTAGGCATTGTCGTCGCTAGATCACCAATAGTAATCCCCTCTTTCATTGTGTTTATGTTGCTGACAGTCTTCTTTCAATTGGGGTAAAATGATGCATAATGCGGACCATTACATTCCCAACACTTTATTGGTTCCTTTTGTTCAAAATTCTTAGTATAGTTACCATGGTTGTTAGCAGATTCTTTCTTCCTTTGATTATTTAGATTGGTGTGTGAATTACTTTTCTCCCCTGGAAATTTTTACTAGAAACATTTCTAGTGTTACTATTCTTAAAATTTCGGTTAGGTACAAAACCCTTCTTTTTCTATTCAAAGTTCTTATTTATTTTAGCCTTCCATTTGGTCATACTTTACTTTTTACGATTGTATTCATAACAGAAATTCACTTTTCTCATTTCTTCTTCTAAAGTTTTCGGATTGTCATACTCAATTATGTCTTTTATATGATAAGGGAAACAGCTGAGAAATCGGTGTGCCTTAGGTTTCTCATCTTTAATATATGCCACATACCTCAGTAGACATAGAAATTTACTAATTATTTCTTTCATATTCATTGTTCCTAGTTTTATCTCATAAAATTCCTTAGCCCTCTTCTCATAATACTGTTCAGATAAAAATTTCTTCTTGAAATATTGCTTAAATGTACTCCAATTAATACTTTTCTCCCTTTTACCTTTTACTCTTTTTAGGTCCTCCCAACAAATATCTACTTTCCATGTAAGATTATAAATAGCCATCTTGGCCTTCAGTTCATTAGAGTAATTATCAATTTGAAAGTATTTCTTCATCCCGGAGAGCTAGGATTCTGCCTCTTCCCCCTTCTCAGTTTCACCATTAAAGGTTGGTGGCTTGATTTTCTTGAATTCCCGAGAGATTTCTTCGTAAGGTTTAAACTTTCTCTTCCTAGTATGATGATTAACTTCGCTAGTGTCACTAGTATATTGGAAATTTTAGTTATATGAATCACCATACACTTCAAAAGATGAGCTACTTTTAATTATAAATTGTTTAGTCTTTTTATCTTTATGTTGATAACCCATACCTTCATACTTAATCCTTTTATATTTTTCCTCATGATGAAATCTTTCCATCAAAATCGGATTTAGCCCCTTCTCAGCTCTCAGAATTCTATCATTTTCTTTTTTGACCGATTACATCTCTGTTCTTAGTTCCTTAACTATTTGTAGTACTTCGGAAGAATTATTAGTTATTTCTTATTGTATAGGTTCTTTTGGAAAAATATTCCGTTCAGTGTAAGGAGACTCCTCATCCGCATATTTATCCAATCTATCTGTACCTATGGTTAACTTAGAAAACATAATTCTATGAACAAATATCATTCAAAAGAAAATAACATCAGTATACTTGTTTAAATTTACTATTTCATTTATGCAAGTTGAGCCACATTCAGGCCTAGTGTCTGAACCTTGTGCTCTGATACCACATGTAATAACTCAAAACAATTCGTAAAAATTTAAAATTTTTCATGTGACATAAAATGTCACATGTCAATGCTAATGAACCACTAACTGTTAGTGGATAATTAAATAGTTTGAAAGAGAAATGAACATTACTTCTTTATAAGGTTTTGTATAACTTTAAAGGCTTATCTTTAAATAATGTGTTAGTATTGTTTCAACCTAGTAGTTGTAATTCCCAAAAAGTAAAAAAGAAATATGTGTTTTACTAATGCTAAGTATGTTATTATTTTCTTTTGTGAAGTACGGAAAATTTCTTAGGTGTGATCGGGGCTTACTTAGCTTATAGCTAACACAGTGGAACTGATGATTCTTTACAGGTTCTAACAGGTAAGTGTTTTGTTCCAGTTAAAAAATATATACATCTAGGTCAAGAAAGATACTTCACTAGCATAAAAATGATGCTCGAATTAGAATGTTTAATTGTAGCTTGTTTGCATAAGAGGTAACATTAATGTTATTAAAGTCGTCAAAATCCATAAACATGTTAAAACAAAACTGCATATGCATGGGCTAAAATTCATGACCAAATTACTATCAAAATGAAATTAAATCAACTCGATGATTAAGATTATCTCTAAAGAATACTTGTACTTTTGCTTATAGTAATTGTGATCTAAAGTATAAATAGGAAGATATATGGTTCGCATACTTATGCTTAGATCACTCAACAACATTTGGAGTTGGTTTTGATCAAATTCATTTGAATCGTTTGTAAACATGAAAGAAATACTCTACGGTATTGAACTATAAATTTAGTCTGTCTTGTCCAAGAGTTTTTGTTTTCTAAGGGCTCTTAAGTCATCATACTCAGTTGCAATATTACCAAACTTACCCTTACCCTAGGGTTCTTATAATTAAATGTTTTTCTTAATAGATAAACAAAAACTATTTTGACTCTTAACTGTTTACTCATTATTTGTATGTTAAAATTACAATTCAGACTCTTATATAACGTATAAGGACTGCACTTACTTGTATTCCCAACTTACACAATGTATTAAGAGAACTTATCCAAGATTCCCTTCCTCGTTGACAGAATTCTTCTTCAAACTTTTACAGTTTTTACTTTGAAGTCTTTTTATTTGTATCTTACACCTCATTTCGTGGTGTACCTTTTAGCGATAATTTAAACTTTTACACAAGGTTGTTTTGTAAATCTCTTGAGAAATGGTTATTGGTTTATATATTATAAAAGATCTTATAGTTTTTTTGGCCCTAGTCAAACAATTACTCTCCAACTCCAAAAATTCAAATGACTACTTCAATAAGTTATTAAATTACCCTTCTCAATGTAGTTTATGATTAAAGGTATGTCATTTAATTATGTTTTATAAAACATAGCTAACAGTATTCTACCCTATCTTATCCTCTAAACAATAACCCAAAAAAAATTACATTTCTTTATCCTATGGTTTACAAAACTCAGCATCGAAATGATCAAAGGGTATATTTTATTATTGCCAATCAAAAATTACATTATTAACATGATATAGTTTTTGATTTGTAATGATTTAAATGGAGATTGAAAACTGCATAGTTGACTATTATTTTGCGACCCACAATGGTGAAAGATTTATGAGGACACGTGGTGGTGTTTATTCCATTGGTTAAGTTGACTTAACGATTTTCCTAACCATTCATTTCTCATTGCGAGGGTTCCTTCAACTGAGGTGCGGCCGAGCTGAGAGCTCGTGGATGCCTTGGCTCTGTGCTACCCTCTAGGTTGTAAACTGTTCTCCGAAAATTTGTTGCGAGCTGGTGTAGGTGAAAACAATACTATGATTTTTGAAATTTTAAGACTGTTGAGGAGCATTTGTACATAGAAGTTGTTTTTCTCCACTGATTCGAGGAATGTGAGTTTTGTTTTTAAGAATACACAGTGGACAATGTTTTTAAGAGAGTGTTCCTTGTTCTT
This sequence comes from Pseudotsuga menziesii, assembly GCA_001517045.1. Taxonomy (NCBI): domain Eukaryota; kingdom Viridiplantae; phylum Streptophyta; class Pinopsida; order Pinales; family Pinaceae; genus Pseudotsuga; species Pseudotsuga menziesii. The sequence continues at coordinate 51,310 of LPNX010249216.1, read as the reverse complement.
GTTGGAGTACTTCCTTGAAGTGTTGTTCGTTTCCTTGGAAACGTGACTCAAGTATTCAGTTACACTCGGTTTATTTACACTTTCCAGGGCATCACTTTACAAGGTGCCATTGGGTTGGCTCAAAAGGCTTTCCTTTCACGAATTCTCCAAACAAAATCATTATCAAATAATGGCCTATCTAGGTTTATATTTTACAATAAATTTACAAATTTTTATTACATTAAAAAGGTTATAACCATAAATTGGTTACTCTATACAAGGCTTTTTCCATCTTTGGATGATGGATGCAAGAATGTTTCTTCAAGCTTCAGCCATGCAAACCCTGGTAAATCCTGATTATAATTGAGGGATTCTCCTGCACTTTATGTTATCGTGGTAAAAAAATATGGGATCTTCGCTGTGCTAGTTCTAGACTTGGCTTGACTTTACTGTTATGTATTTGCTTATTTCTTTTTTATACTACTTTTAAACCCTAGAGGTTGTTTTTACTTACTATGAATCGTAATGGTTAAAATTTTGGTCTACGACTTCTGTTTAGACTTACATAAGTCGTTTCGATCAGGCTTAAGCCTCGATAGGTGAATCAAATGCCATAGGCCATTATGATTATTCTATTTCGTCTTTGTTTAGTTTGCTTGCAGTGTTATTTTAATTTAAAAATTGCATTTAGTGTATATTCTTTATAATAATTGTTACTATTTAAATTTGCACAGTTTTTTGGGTGAGGAAAAATTTATGTTTCTCATTAAAAGGTTATTATCATTGGATAATCTACAGTTCTGTATTTAAATAGTTTTTCAGAAATAAATTTAGCTGTGTATTTATTTTATTTTTTAATAATAATTATTTACTGTTGTTAGGTTTGTGTTGAGAATAAGAATGTAAAAGTCTATTTCGGAGATAAATTCTATCTCTTATAAAGCCTAAATGTTTCTTGAGGGTTACAATAAAAACACCTGTGTTTTCAAATAAACAAAGTGAAGTAGTAAGCTAGAATAAATAATTATAATGACTTATGAAGTATTAGCTAGGCTAAACCCTATGTAAAACTTTTACTCTTCCTATATTTGTTTATTAAAATTGATTTATTGTATTTGTAATAAGTGTTAATACTAGTAATAATTATGTGAATATTATAATTACTAGTGATTATTATATAATCTTTTTTTTTTTAAGTTTGGTTTAATACAGTTACGTTTAGTAGACACAGCAAGTACAGCTAGATTTCTATAATTAAATCACATAAAACTATAAAAGTAATTATCTGCATTTTACAATCAGAGTTAATAAATAAATCTACTTATCTAACTAAGAAACGAGCTATACTAGAGTACTGCCTTGTAAAAGGCGTGGAAAAATACAGTTTGGTGATTTTTTTCTATTCACTTTCATTTAGCAATATCTCTACTATTTTTAAATATAATCTGTAAATCACTAATTTTATCAATAAACGATTCTCTTTCTTCTTCATTAACCCTAATAAATAATAATATGCATATTTTGAAAAGATCTTCATCTTTTTCTAAAACAATAGATAAACTATAATTCAACTTGAACAAGTAGAACCTGTCAAATGAATCAGGTGAAAATAGCTTAAGGAGGTTGTTCCTCCCAACCAACTCCTAGAGAAAGCTTAGTATGCACTTTCTCAGGAAACCCGAGCCTGTCTCCTGGTCCTCCTGGTAGAGCTCTAGGTTAGAGATGTAACCTTGAGATCCTCTGTCACTTTACTGGATATACAGTAGTAACTTAACCCCGCTGACAACACTAAGAACTTGACCTTAAAGTATCTGCACAAGTTTAATATTCAGTAGTTAATCTCTCAAACTCACTTCAACAAGTCCCCTCCATCGAATTTCTCATGTGCAATTCATTCACTCAGAATGATCACAATTCCAGAAAAATGTGCAGCCTCCGATGTCTTCAATGGGAAGTTTTGTATCCATGCCTAGGTCTTCTGGGTCAATTTTTACTTAATGAGCCACATGCTCCTATTCCACATTCTTGGGGAATCATGACCACAATTATAGGGAACTTGCCACCTACAACAGTTAGAAGCAGTTTGAGGATTCTGCCACTTGTTAGTATATTGTCCACCAAGTGACCATTTAACACTGATTTAACAACTTCCCTAAGGTATTGTCTCATCATTTATTTATTTATTTTTAAAATATTCTGCAATACATTAAATTATTCTTGACCCCACTTGGTCATCAATTACAAACTTTATCATAAAATATAACATAATGTTCCTCAATGACATTAAATTTTTTTGGAAATTGCGGCATGTGACAGTGGATTAACAACAAAAATATTGGAGAATGGTGACACATGGAGACTATGGCGCCCACTCAAGCTATAATTTCTATGTTAAATGGCATCCTCCTCTTGCAATCTCGAATATATGGGAAGCCTAATGTTTTTGGATGGATTATAAGGTTAATATACTTATACATATACTTTATAGGTCGAATTTGGTATGAATTGAAACTTACATGGGGAGAGGAAGAGCCCAATGGGAGTCTCATGGACACTTGGCTAGATTCTTCTTACATTTATGACATCTATGACATCAATGATGGAGATTCTATGACAGTTATGACACAAGTCAGATATGAAGGCTTCCAGCTGACATATATGACATGTCAGGTTGAAATATACCATCCAATAGAGCTCTCATGTGAGTTTTGGAAGCTCAATGAGCCCCTACTCAAATTTTGGGAAGGTGGAAGGCTAGGGAAGAGGGGACACATGTCAGTTCATGAGCACACACCATAATTCGACTGTGATTCGACTTGGCTTGAGTTTGTGGTTGGATTGCGAAACTCAGAAGGATAAGGAATTTTATAAAATATAGGAAGCAAACAAGAGAATGGAATTTTGATCATTTGTGAAAATTGTTATTATGAAGAGGGAGAGCTAGTGGATGACTAGTCCATGGCTTAACCAATTTCGAGGGTGAAACATTCCCATCCTAGTTGGTGTTTCGAGAGGCGACTCAGGTATTTCAAGGAGATAAAATGGAGTCATAAGTTATAGGTGCAAGCTACATCATCTCATGGACATATCATATTCATCTTGTTCTTCCTTTCATCTCAAGTTTTCTCACCATATTTTAGCTCTATGGAGTGAGGCGCACTTAGTGAGCTATTGATCTATTTGAGGGATATTCTCTTGCTCCAGTATTTTGTATTCTGATGTACATGATATGCTATGAAATTTCATAAATCTATCAGGTTGAAAGGACAATAAATACCATGTATGATTTCTCAATAATGAAGAAACAATTCCATTTCGCCACTACCTTGTTGTAAACTCTTGTAATCTTTATGGATTCGAATGTATGTATAAAATATTGATGATTTATGAAAGAATGGACTGTAATTAAAATATATTATGGGTTTCATGTTCAGTAACGGATAGTTTGTTTCCATTGGGTTGAGTTTCATTGCAATTGGAGCAAACTACACCTCATTTCCCCAAGGGTCCAAAACTAGTTTTTTATATCTGATTGAAAGAAGTGATAACAGCATCTATCTTGATCAGAATTTAGTATAGACTTGTAAAAGTGATTGGAGGTAAATAATACATCCCTGAAAATAATAATTAAGTTATTATATCTTTCATACACCTTCCCTGAATATTTGGGAGAAATTGGGCTGATTTGGAGACCAAGACACTAAAACTAGTCAAGAGCAAAAATTGTGAAAAAAATGAAAAATTGGGCATTTTGGTAAAAGTTTAAAAAGGAACATTACAGAGACATCCCAGTTTTCATATTGAGTCCATGATTTCTACCTTCAGTCACCATTCACTTTATTCTCTTGTTCAAAAGAATTTGAATCCTCAGTTGACCATTCCTCATTTATATTGACTTTGCTTGTTGGCCATTCTTGGTATATATTGGTTCATGCACATATTGTTCATTTACGTTATTCCCGGTATAGTTACCAAGGTTTTGAAGGCTGGATTGAAAGAGCTCGGTATGAAGGTGGATGAACAACAAAAACTAATTTAAAATTTGGAAGAAGACATATTAAAGGTGAGTTAAAATTACCTATATCATGTGCATTGAATGATATCATATTAATTTATGACCGTGCTAAGTTTTATGATTTTATTGGTTGATTTGTTTGTGAAACTATAGCCTATGTAGTTTGGTCTTGATATCTTGTTTGAAATGTAGCGATATAGCTTGGTAGGTCAAAGAGTGACAACACTAGATATTGTCTTTTTCTTCATGGATATTTACCTGGTCAAGTATGTTATGTTGAGCTACCAATCCTCCATGCTTGCAGTAGTTACAGTTTACTCATCACAATGTACACTAAGAATAGTTCCATGTTGTAATTGAAGTACTAAATGGCATAGTAGTTACTCAAAAAGTCAACTTTGGTGAGTCATAACATTTTGATTTTTCTTAGGATTTCTTCTGATCTTTCTAACTTCTTCTTTGTTTATTTGCCAATTGATTTGATTCTACAAAGGTCATAATTCATTTTTATGTTTAATTTCCCTTTCAAAGAATGTACCAAGCTCATGGTGCATTATTATCAACAAAAGGGAGATAAAGATTTACTCGATGGCTATTGTAATATTTTGAAAAAGTCCTTGATGTAGATGATTTTCATGTAAAATATGGACACAATGTTTGTCATTAACCAGTTTTAGCCGATTATTGGATATTCAGTTGGAAACTCATATTTATTGTAATACTTGACATTTACGTGGTTGAAAATTAGATATGTTTGTACTTGATGTTATTTAGTGTTGTAATTAACTAATGTGACTTTGCATGATTCAGATGATTCACATGTGTATTAGATGAGAATGAGTATTTTATGATTTTTTCTTAATTTAGACATAATATCATACCACAAATTTATATTGATTAATAATTGACACAATTAAAACCACTAATAAATAATATACACATATAAAGTGACTAAATTAGTCATTTATATTGGTTGACAATGACCACAAAAAAATTACTAAAAACTAACAAATTAGTCATTTATATTCTGGAATTACTGAAAAGAGATAAATGACTACTACAAAAATGAGATATAAGTGACCCAATAAATTACCAAAATTTGCATATAAATGGCTAAATGGAAACTTTGGTATCAAATTTCTAGTGCCTTATCACGCGACCAAAAAGTGGTTGTATTTAGCTTGGATGTTTATTAGTTGTATTGTTGTCATATATCTCGTCATATAATTGGTAATTAATAGTGACTATTAATGACCAAATATACAACAAAATATATGAACACAAGATAAACTATAAATGACCAAAATAAATATTCCACGTTTTTTGTCTCGTGATAAGATACTGGAAATTTGCTACCACTGGTCGCCAACTCAAAAGTGGTCGCTTATATGTGGATTTTGGTCTTTCTTTGTCATTTATCTCTCATGTTGTACTAGTTAATTAACAAACATCATGTTTGAAAAATTTACATAATTAATGTGTATTGGTATCTTATAATCAAAGAAACAATTGCCCTATAATTGGGTTTAATAAGTTTTTAAAATGCTCATATTAATGCATTTAATGTTTCATATAATAATTTGTTTAACCACTTTAACCAATTTTACACATTTAATGCATATGAGCTCTTGTTCTCATAATGTGAGTAGTCATGCTATTTTTTATGAATATCAAGCACTAATTGGCCATGCATTCTATATTGTTTGGGATCTAATATATAATGTTGGATCTAAATTGCATCATCTTGGCTCTTTTGGTGAATATTAAGCACTAAGTAGCTGAACAATAACGGTTGTTTAAGATCCAATATATACCATTGGATCCCAAGTGGCACTTAATGTTTTTCCACTTAGTGCTTAATATTCGTCAAAAGAGAGTAGTATTGCTTGCACGCTATCTAGCATTGTTCAGTTTGTAATGATTACCCTCTATTTTTCACATTGAAATTCTCAATAGAGTGTCACCAATTAATAATTTATTGATTTTAGAAGTATTTGTGATAATATATATATATATATATGCAGGAAAGGAATGGAAACCATACTCGAAAAATTATTCATGGATTGGAAGAGTCCAATAATGTGGTTAACCTCAACAATAAAGGGTCCAATAATCACAACATGGGTGGCTTGGTTTTCTTCTATGGTTCGATCTTCATGGATTTTTTCCATGGAGCACAACGCTAATGTTCTACAAGGAGCCCTTGGAATTGGCATTCACAAATTACATAATTATTTTTCCATATGGATAAATTCAAGGAATCTATATCCATTCCTTGCTCATAGTTCTAGTAGTTCTATTGATCAATATATGTCTCTCTTTGGGATCGACTAATGTCCAAGTGGGGGAATTAACCTTGGAGGGATTTAAATAGAGATGATGGTTTCCAAGATTTTTTGAAATGAAAATGTAAGGCCTCTAACAAGGATTTGAAATCAAGGGAGTTAATACCTAAGAAAACTAAGATAAAACGGAGTAAGGAATTGCATGAAGATGAAACCTAATAAAAGTTAGGTGTAATACCTCGAGTTTTCCCTTATAATGTATTGAATGGAATTATGTAAATGGTGTAAATATGATAGTATGGATTTGTAGTGGAAAGCTCAAGGACAAGGCATGACTAGTGAATGGCTAAGCATGTATGATATACTATTGTTATTTGGACCGTATGGCCAGATTGTCTTACAAACTCGAAATATAGGTAAATATTATGTGCATAAATAATAAAATGGTCCAACATAGCTTTGTAAAGAGCATTAAAGGGACTATGATTCCACTTAAGGGGAATAGGAAAGTGGGCCCATGGGAAACTAATGGTTTGTTTCCAATTGTCAACCTTAAAACTCACCCACATTCTATCATGTTCCTTGAATAAGCCAATTATCTCCTTTTTTAATATTTTTCCAATCATTGAATGCATGCGTGAGGTAGGTGGGAAAAGTTGCCTCTTGTAGTTATTGAATCATGGGGATGCCTACACTTTTGTGGTAATTTTTTCAACCGATGGCTATCAAGAGTCCTTTATTATACTGTTAGAATCCATGTTAATTATCTTGTCACTGTATCTCCTATCCCTTGGATTCAACCCTCATTCTCTCACACACTTTCATGTAGATATACACTACACAAAGCATTGTATGGTTGTTCATGACGGTATATAACTCACGAAATTCAAATTTAGAGACAAAAATGCAGATTTGGAAGGAAAATCAAGGCGTGTAGGTGAGAAAAGAGGTTGGGAAAAATAGGAAACCTTTCCCATAGAGTTTTGTTTCTCGTAGATTCTTAAGAATCCATGAATTGATGCTAAAGGTGGTTCTCCAACAACATTTAGTAGTTATTCCTTCTTATATGCACACACTGGAAGCATTCAACAAGATGGATCTCTCAAGAGAACTGTGGAACATTGAAGGGGATGTCTGAGCCAAGAAGGGTGTTGTGTGGGGCAGGTATTGTAGGAGCCAAGTCTATGAGGGATCCGTGAGATCCCTGTAGAGCTCTACATGACAATCTGGCTAATAATATAGATAAAATCAGGGTGTGGACTAATGGAGAGAATCTTATAGGTGTTTCTTTTTCCTTGGTGGCCACATATTCTAGCTTGGGAGTAGCCTCTCAATAAAAAGAGTATATGATGGACAGAGTGCCTATGGTTGGGTGGAAAATCACTCTTACATAACCATTTGTTGGATCTGCATTGTTTAAATATAAGTATTTATGTGTATCTGAATCTAAAATATTTTTATTTGATTATTATATTTTATTGTGCTTGTATATGCATGAATCATGAGTGTGGATCAATTTTATTTCCATTGTGTATGTTTAATTTTCATTTGAAAATGTCTTTTAAATATTGTGAAATCATAAATTGTCCATGGAGAAAAATTTGGAGTCCCTGAGCTAGTTAACGCCCCCTCTCGTTGGTATTATTGGGTGAGGGGGGTGATATATTAGGATGGTGTTAAAGGAATATGCAATCCTATCCTGAATAATGAACTTGCAACATTATGTGCTAACAAGATAATTTTTTTAGAATATTCATCTATGAATGTAGTAATTTATCTCACTAAATGGTATTACCCTGCATTAATGGTTTTATTTCTTAATCAATAACTAGTGCCCGAGGTGGCACATGTAGAATTCCTTAAAGGGAAACTAATTATAGTACATTAGACATATTAGATATAGAGTTAGGGTATATATATAAGGAAGAGTCTACAAAATAAACTAAAGGACAACCCTAAGAAAAGCGTAAATATGAACAAGAATCTAAGGATCTACATGACTTGAGGGAGCCATGTAGATGGAAGATTCAAATAAAGCATAACTATTAGCTAAGGCTATTACATATTTCCATCTACACCATCGTGAGGTATGAAGTTCATTAAGTCAAATTTTGAGTGTTAAGAAGCTTGGTATGGAATGACATGGAACCAAAAAGGAACCTAATATAGAGGTACACAAAGGACTAAAAGAAATGAGTTGATATATCCAAGTAACAAAACAACAACAAGGAACCAAAAGGAGAAACCATTATAAAGATAAAGGTGAAAAAATAGCTCTTGGACCCCATATCCACATCTTAATATGATGGAAAGATTCTCATGCTCAATACCATTGGGTATATTGCTTAATAGATCTTATTATGTGGCTTCTACTCATGTTTCAAGGACAAAAAATGTGAAGTGGTATATAATATAATGTACTTAGGGACATAGAGAAGATAATTAATGTAATATGAAATACCTAGGTAGGTAACTAAAGGAAATGTTAATGTCCATAATCATTGAATAAGGTCCACTTGGTAGCTCATGGGTAATTAATAGGGATACTAGGTATATATATATATATATATATATATATATATATATATAGGTAATAAATGTAATAATGTGGAGTGGTTGTCCCAAACCTCTTGGAGTACACTTGAAAAAGTATATATTGAGGATTTTATTTCAATAAGAACGGATTATGGAGTAATTCATTGCAAGAGAGTAAGTTATAGTGGTATATTACGTTAAATATTTTTTCTGTGTTCTTGGTATTATTAATGTTGGATGTATTTTGTAATTTCAAAGTTAAAGTTTTCCATCTTTTATCTATCAAGGTTTCCTATCAAGGTTTCCTACCATGAGTTTTTGTGAGGACTTAACCTTAGTTGGGGAAGGAAAATGAGGGTCCTTGACCCTAATTGAGCCATATTGAGCTCAATAACTATTAAGTATCCCTCAAAACACTACATAGGGTTCCATTAGTATGCTTTTCACACCAAGAATTATTGTTAAGTCCTTTAGCATTGTTGGTAAACAAAAAGAGGATCCTTAGGCCCTAAATAAATATTTGCAAGTTCAAGCACCATAAATGAGGTCTTGAACCACCAAAAATATCATGTCTAAATTATGTTTGGAACATAATTGGGATAGGGTTGCATTATGAAATTTTACACACCATGCTTGGGTATCATGACCTTGACCATGCCTAACGAAGGAAAATTACATCCATAAGGCCTATCTAGAACTTTCGAGGGTCAATCTTTGTGAAGGAGCCATCAAACCACCACACATAACCAATATAGGCGATCCTTGGCCTTTAATTACAAATATTGGCACCATTAGTAGGTTTTCCACAATAGGAATGGGTTAAATCATTGTCGAGGGAGGAAACCAAGGGCCTTATTCCCTAAATGAAACTTATTGATATTGAGTGTCATGATCAAAACATCTTATGCTCATATGCTGTGAATGGATATTCAAACCTCCATGAAAACCCTCTTTAAGGGATCTTAGTATTTTGATTGATATATGGTTTCCATTATAAGGTTTTAAAAAGCGCAAATTTATCTCAAGGAATGAGCCATCATCAAGGGATGAAATAAAGATACTTATACTCTAGTATCTCAAGGATATAGAAAAGATTGAGATATTTTCAAGAATTATTATGTATTGATTTCTCTTATACTGGTGAAACCATTGAAATCATTGCAAACGTATTGAATACTAAGCAACTTTTATTTTTTGATGAGTTGTGTCCTCAATTCCCCACTAAACTTTGTCCATAATATATAAATTCGAGTGTAATCACTCCCTGTCCTATATGTAATAAGGGAAGTTGAGCTAATCTAGTGTTCAATCCTTCCTAGGTTTCTTGGATCTTATCAATTGGTGACATATTATGTATGGAATATCATGTGCTTGTTTTATTATATTCTAAATGACGTACACATAAAAAATATTCCCTTTTCCTATGTAAGAATGACATGCTTACTGCATAATGGATTTATGTCCTCGATCATGTTCATCAATAACAAAAAGCACCCCTTTCCTTATTTTTCTTCGTAACCTAACTTATTCTTAAGCCTTACCCTTCATTCCTTCCCACCTCGGAAGAAAAACAGTTTTTCCACAATTGGCTTTACTTTATGTGAAAACAAGATATTTGCTTTTGGAGACTTTATAACATTAATGCACACTCCCTTTCTATTATAGGTGAAATCAATTGTTTGGCCACTAATTCTAGTTGCGAGAGGGTTGTTCCTTCATCCCTCTACTACAGAGAAAGTGATTCTCAATAATCAACAAACTAAAACACTTTCATTATTCATTGAAGCACACAACTAAATTTTCAAATTACAATTTCGGGCACTAACACTCACATGAATTAGGCTTCAACAAACACTCTTGACCAAGATTTATTCTTTATTTCTCTCATTCACATGATTTTGACACTCATATGAATCGTCTTGCACTAAGGAATTGTGAAGGAGCCTTCAATCCACCACATAGGAACTTTATGGGTGATCCTTGACCTCCTATTTGAAATATGATATCCATTAGTATGTTTTGCAAAACAATAACATGTCACATGCATGCATTATAGTGAAGGAAAAGAATTGAAATGGACACTAAAGAAGCCTACTTAGCCTCAAGTGTGAAGAAATGTCCTAAACCAACACATAGATTGTCTCTTATCGATGTTTAATTTCCACATTATATCTCAATGTCATTAGAAGGTTTTTTGCATCATATATGGGATTTGGAACATTTACCATGGGTAGGAAAATAACATAAGTTCTCTAGGACCTATTTGAATACTTTTAGGATCAAGTATAATAATGTAGTCCTTGAACCTCCACACAAGGCCTTTGTAGGGAATTTTTGAATTCCAATTGAGAATATAGATGCCCTTATTAGTCCTAAAACCACCACATAGGACCTTTATACGGGGTATTTTGCTTCAAATTGCTATTATGGGCACCATTAATAGGTTTTGCACATAGGAAATGTCCCTTAGTCACTTTACAAGAGTTAAGCAAGGAAACGAAAGGCCTTAGGTCATGACTGAGGATTATCAATCTTAAGAACCTTGAGGGAGACCTTAAACCACCAC
>LPNX010249216.1:27441-39882 GCA_001517045.1 Pseudotsuga menziesii | reverse complement strand
ATAGTCGACTCAAACAACTAATAGAATGCTAAGTCAACACTCATTCAACCATTAATTGTCAATGCAAATCATTTATGTCAATAACATTTAAAGTTGTGATGAACCTATGGTTCTAGCAATTTGGATTATTTGCACACAATCAAATGGTTCTTGAGGCTTTGATCATGGTTTGGTTTAGGGAGACAAGGGTTGGGGGGATGCAAGGGCCTTAGTCCTTAAATATGGTTTACAATGATCAAGGACCATGGGAAAGTCCTCAAACAATCATGTAGGCATGTATACATGATGTTAAGACTCCAAGTGGAATATGATCACCATTCCTAGGATTTGTACAAAAGAGATAGGTTTGAGGGCCTTTAGCATGGTCAAGGAGAGGAAATCATGTCTTTAGGTCTTAACAAAAGATTCTACAATTGAAGGTTCCCTTTTGTAAAAAAATGAGAAGCATTTGAAATGTATGTTGTAAAATTATGCATGGTAAAAATATTGCATACACATCTCTATGCGAATCCCTAGAACATAGGTGTGTTCATATAAATTAAAATTTCTTAGCATAATTGAAGCTTTCCACCTACATGTTTGTTGAGTTGGTTTCTTTGGATTTAGCTTTGGCATGATGAGCATGGTGATTTAGGATACAAAACAACAAAATCTCCATTTATCCAAATCCTTTTCAATATCTACATATTTTAAATTATTTTTAAAATTTAGGATGCACAATTTCATCATCGAGGAAACTACACATACATATATATGTAGCGAATTCCACACAAACACACACATACACATTGCTCAAAAACAAATTTGTAATTTTATTACTCAAAATGAGATACAAAACTACATATTGTAGATATGCATTCCATATATCCCAAAAATTTTAAAGGCCAAAAAATTGTATCCCTCATACAACAACATAACAACACAGACGATAAATACAAGTCATTTACCAGCTCTCTCAAAATAAATATCTTTACTAGTTGTTAAAAATCCATGTAAGAGAAAGTCGTAACAAAACCTAGTCCAAAATCGGGCTTTCAAAAGGTCAAACCACCTTATAAATATCTACAATGTTCATGTTATTCCTAGTTCCTTAGTCTTCACCTTCAACAAATACAACTCACTCAAAGCTTCCAAAGTTCTCCCTCTTGGCCCCTTCAATGAAAGCTCATTAATAGTACTGAAATTGATTTTCATTTCTAGACTCTCTAATGAAGAAAATCCCTTTATCCAGCTAAGTGTTGCCGCCTTTCACACACTTGGTTCATGTGGAAGAAATCTTCAAGCCACCCGGTGTGTCCTTGGGGGCAAGTCTTGAGTCAAGGTTGTCACCTTGTTCTTGACTCCTCCGTTTAGGCTCAACTCCTAACGAAGCCAAGGGGGGTAGACCCTATAAAGTTACTAAGGATAATTACTTAGTATAGTGATGTTAAACTGAATGAGTTACTTAGGAGTTTGAAATTTAACTATAGACAATCAAAGATAACAAGATGCAAGAATGAACACACGAAAGCACAATGCTGAGACACAATATATATATAAAGCAAGAAAATAACCAGTGCCTTAGAATGGAGTCAAAAAATAAGATCAATGTACTTGCATGTGCTTGGAGTGAATGTTTTGTGATTTCCTCTTGGTACGTTTTAAGTTAAATTTGAGGTGTGAGTTGATTAAAATTAGGCAAAGGAGTGGACTCCAGATATACCCGAGAATACTTGGAGTATGTCCAAAACTAAACCTTCACGGCTACCCGCAAGGAATATGTCAGATGAATGGAGTCTCTAGGGCTATTGTTCATAACGCACCCATTAGGGAGTGACAGAGATCGGCGCCCCGAGGTCACTTTTAAGAAGTTCCCGCTTCCTTTGGTTATTTTGCCACCATAAAGGTTTGATCTAGGTGTTGGATTTTCACCTGGTGGTTTGTAAATTTGGGAGAGTGAGTCCTAATTATACTATTCACTCAAGTGCTTTTGATACAACTTGACTGATCGGATGAACCACAGCCAAGTGCAGAGCATACACACTGGAGTCTTGTCAATTTTAGTAAATTTTAAAGATGGGTGTTCTTGTTAAGAAAAGAAAACCCTCCAGGAACCTCTTTCGATCCAACTGAATCTCAATCGGGGAATCAAGGAAGGGTTAATTTTATAATAGCTGAAAAACAAATGATAGAAAATAAAATAGATACACAATTCTAGTTCTCTCATTAGTCCTACCACGAACATCATTAGAGGAATTTTGGGGTCTAAAATGGGCCTCCTAAGGAAAATAATAAAATAATAGTTAAAATAATAAAATAATATTGATTAATTTTGGAGGAAGAAAGAAAAAAACTACTTTTTGTGTTCATATTTTCTACATATCTCCCTGTGTTTTTACTCAAATTTCAATCGGGAGAGCTCATTGGATGCGTAATTTGATTCCGCATCCAACGAGTACCCACACCGCATACTTTTGACGGAACCTGCTACCCCAAAAACAAGAAATACTTGAAAAAATGTGATGATGATGTCATCATCACGTTTTCTTATAAGGCCCATTTTAGACCCCAAATTTCCTCTAATGATCTTTCCCCTTTCGGGTCAATCGGGAAATCGTGGGGTAAGTATTAAGATTACTTTGACATATAAAATATGGAATATGAAATTGATAATGAAATAAATTACACTACCCTGCAGATTAGATCAATGCTAGTTTGAAAAGGAATGAACAAAAAACAACAAAAAAGACACCGACGCAAATCCCCCGAGGGGGTATGGGGAATGGGCTCAAAAAAGCCTATTCAAAAATTATTTTTATTAACAGCAGTTGCAATATGAGAGAACTGATATAATTCCTCATGATCCTTATATGGAGTGAAATCAAGAGCTTACAAAGTGCGAAAATTAAAGGGTTTAGTCAAATGGGAGACCCTTGGGGAGATTTAAACGCTCCTGAGGCCACTTACCAATAGCAACTCCCTTTCCTTTTTGTCAAAACTGCTAAAAACCAGCAATCATATTAGACTGAAATATGCCCAAAGGCACTCTGAAAGCACCTTTGGGTCAGCTCACTTTTAACCAAAAAAGATAAGGTGAAAACTAGTTAAAAGGGGAAAACATGAACCAAGGAAAGCATGCTTTCCTTGGGATATTGGCTTGCCTTTTGGGCAGCCAATAAGGTGTGCACTTTTATTGCAGAATATGAAATTTTAACGTATAGCAAATGAAACTACCTTAACAGCAAGCTACGTATTTTCATTAAAATGCTTGCAAACATATGGTAATTTCAGCTAGGTCTCTTAAAATGTAACTTTATATGCAAAACAAAACTAAGATCTAGACTTGGGAAGGGATCTTACTAACTAGATCTATGTGTAAATTTCTTAATGAGACAGATCTCAGTAATAAGAAACCTTAATAGTAACCAGTTTGAAGAAAATTTAAGATTTTTAAAGGAGGAAAAGGGGAAGAGAAGTGCTTGTTGTTGAAGCATATCTCCAAAGGAGACTTGGTAGTGAAGCACCGAGGAGCACGATCTTAGCAATCTCTATTGGAAACCAATGGAATCAAACCTGAACCATATATATTCCAGTCACGGCAAACCTGTAAGCTACACAACAAATCCTGCAAACAGAACCATTAAATCTGAAGATACATATGAGAAGTAGATGATATAGCATGCAAATAATCTTATTTATCATACAGGTATTATCTCATTCAAACATATGTAGCAAAATAGAAGTAAGCTTACCTATAATGGTCTATCCTTATGATTTCAATAACCATTGAGGCACACAATAGTTAAGTGCAAGAAATTGAAAAAATAGCAGTTTCACCTCAAATGCAGCATGACAATGATAATCCACACATGAAAGGTACTCCACAATTGAACCTCCAAAGATTCTCTTTATTTCAACAAATGATGATCAATACGTAGTTACAATGGCAAGCCCTTCAATCCAGCTCTAACTAACTTGGAAGAGGCTGATGTGCTTGTATATATAAAAAAAACTAGGAGATTCAGCCTAGGGGGGGCGAAAATCCCAAGGAGACACATAAAATATGCTGAAGGATAGTCCATCAATGCCTGATCTGTGTCTAGTTGAGCCAGATCTGAGTCTCACTGAGTGCAACTGTCAATCGGGGGGCTGATCTCACTCACACCTCAACCTGTTGACTAAAGTATCCACCAAAACTCATCTAGACGAGCCAAAAACATGTGGAGGAGAGAGGGAGGGTGAAAATCCCCATAAAGGATGTTGAAGATCAACTCTGGATCTGGTTTGATCACCTCCTTCAGTCAAGGATTTGTCAGATCCAGTCAATCTGCTTCAGATTTGACTCATTTCAATCAAATCGGCTGAGAATCCATTGATCTATGATTTTGGATTTGCTCCATTATTCATCAATTTATTAATTAAAATAATCAATAATTGATTTTTGGGGCTTTCTCACCTGAGTGATGGAAAATCACTCAAAACTAGGAAATAGTGGGTCCATGGGTTTACATGGTTCTCTTAGCTTGAAAATGAGCACCTAAATGACTAAAACTAATTATTTGGCCCACTTTTATTACAAAATCAATTTTTCCAATTAAACTATTAAAAAATAGCCTAAGTTTTAGAAAAATTAAATTTTAATAAAAAACAATGAAAAAATTAAAAAAATTAAAAAGTTGAAAAAACCTAGGGGGACTTAGACATGTTCATATGACTCAACCATGATGCATAGCATGTTTATACATTGACACATAGACTCTAATAACCTCAATAGGCCTAAATGCCAAGCCGACCACCCCAACTTTGGAGGTATGGAGTGAAAAACTCAGAAATTATCAGTCGTTTATTCAACAACCAATAATAACCAATGGAAAAAACACCCTGCGCTGATCGGATTGACAAATAAAGTCTAAGAGACCGAGTCTTTTACATACACTATCATGCTAGAACATTTATTACAATTCCCCCATGGGGTATGAACATGTGATATAGTACAACAAAGCTTCCGAGAAGTAAGACTGAAGGTCTTCTAAAGTCCGAACAAGTTATCCTTGTCTGGTTCATCACGTTCACTTGAGAAAAAAACCACTAAGTACAACTTACGTGGTAACACTAAGTAGGACTTGTTTTAGAGAGCGAATCAACTTTTTGGTTTTGTTCTCTATTTATTTATTGACATATAAACATAAGTCATTTGTTTTTATTACAACTTTGTATCAACTTGAGCATTTAAAAAAATAGATGGTGTACTAATACAAATTGAGATCTACAATCTATAAAAAAAAACATTGTGTTCGATTATAATACTACCTTCAAAACATACATTTACTATTGGCCTCATACTTACAAGGTTATGTTAGGATGAAGTGAGATCAACTCTAGAGGATTTGCACCTTCTTAAGCAGTTTTTGTTGGAATCCAACGATAGTGAAATCATTGAAATTGCAATTTAGGTTGTTGGAATTGCAATGTTGACTATAGGAATGGATTCAAGAACCTCAATCATGAGTGACACCCACATTATGCAATTCCAACCACCCAAAACTATCATTTCAATTGGATTTTAGTTAAAAAAAGCTCGATTTTGACTATAAATAATCTAAAGTTTAACTTGCTCTTACCAAAGTTCTTAATCTTTTATTATAAATTAATATTTAAGAATTAACAAAAACATTCACACACAAATATAAAATATCCTTTACCAATATACAAATAATTGTTACTAAATTGATCATCCATAAACACTTGAAATAATATAAATATATAAATTATACATAGTAATATTAAAAAAACTAGAATCATATAAAACTTGTATAAGTAAAAGTAAGTTCTATATATTCTTATAGCTAACTAGTTTTCTAGTTTTCTCGACTTGTTCTTCCATACTATATTGTCATGAACTTGTGTTCACCTTTTTGTTGGTTTTTAAAAGGTATTTCTTAAGTTTTGTATTTGAAAGGTATTTTGTAAGTTTTGTTTTTTCTAATCATTTGTAGGTTTTCAACATAACTTCTTCCTAGTTAAAGGATGTTTAAAGTTTATTATGGACTTCTTCCTTTAGTTAAGGGGTGTTTAAATTTTACTCTTACTTCTTCCTCTTGTAAAACTATGTTTAAATAAATTTTACTCTTACTTCTCCCTCTTGTAAAACTATGTTTAAATTTTACTCTTACTTCTTCCTCTTGTAAAACTATGTTTAAATAAATTTTACTCTTACTTCTTCCTCTTGTAAAACTATGTTTAAATTTTACTTTGACCTCTTTCTTCTATTAAAAAAATGTTTAAATTTAAATTTTATTCTTGACCTCTTCTTGTTAAAATATGTTTAAATTTTACTTTAACCTCTTCCTCAGGTTTAAATTTAAATTTTACTTTTGACTTCTTCCTCGTGTTAAAATATGTTTAAATTTTAAACCTGACCTCTTTCCGTTACCTACCGTTAAACTTTGTTTAAATTTTACTTTGGAATTTGGTTCTAAAAAAGGTCCCAAGTCCCATGAAGCAAACTCGAGTCATATATATGAACCATGTATAATAAATTATTTCTTAAAGGCGCAAGTTCTCGAAGTTCATCCCAACAAAAAATGTTACATTTAATATTTGTCTGGACCATTCGTTTTGCTAAGTTGGCAAAATCGGCTTAATCGTTCTCCCAGCATGAAAAAGAATTGGGTACCTGATCACAGTTGGATTTTCGATTGAAAGTGGTTTATAAAGGCTCGTGGTTCCAATAAAATATTGGATCCCACCCTGGATTCAGTTGATGCATTTAATGTTAATGAGACCACTGGGCTACATCTCCTTCGGACCTTGTGAACAAGGCCCACCCAGCATTATATATAAGCAACTCCATTCATTCTTACCATAAGCATCAAGCATTCCTCCTTTAGAAGAAGAAGAATCGCAGGCGTGACCGCAAGTTCATCGCAGTTCTATTTTGAGGTATTTATTTTGAACTATCTGTTCAATAAATCACTATTTTCTATATGTTTTTGTGTACTTTGCAGAAGTTTTCTGTTATGTATGATCTATCTAGCTCTTGTTTTAAGGTATCGTTACCAAAAACTTTGAATTTCAATTTCTGCGAATAAACCAAATGGTTGGTACCAGTTCTTTCCTTTGATCTTAGACTGGGTTAAGTTAATTTTCAGAAATTGCACTTCTTGTGTGCACTTGCGATTGGACTTTTCTTGTCGGTTCTTCTAGTTTATGAGGGTGCACACTAAATTTTGAGGGTGTCAACTCGATGTGGGATCTAAGGTTTATATATTTAGGGTTTTTAACCATGAAATGAGTTTCAGTTAACAATGAAAAGCTTTCTATTTGCCCTGCTAAAAATATAAACTAAGATATTATGTTATTTTTTATATATTTAGGGTTTTTAACAATGAAAAGCTTTCTATTTTCCCTTCTAAAAATATAAGCTAAGATATTATGTTATTTCTTCTTTTGTTTTCTTTTCCCTTAGCAATTATCCATTAAATGGAAATTAAATGTCTTAATATGATTACTTCATGAATATGAGAGATTAGAATTGTTAATAAAGGCAGAAGTATTCTTATCATCAGAGATGAACTACTTGTCTTTTACTGTTTCTAGCACTTGGCATTAGTAGTTCTCTGTAAACTTTATCTATTTATTTTTTGAGTTTTCAATAATTTCCCCCTTTTCCCAATTTTTTTAAGCTTGGTAAACTTAAAGTTCAGGTGGAATTTATGTTTCTTAAGCTGAGTGTGTTATTTGCAGATCTATTCTTGTTTACAGTGCCCTAATTATTCTAGCAATGTCAATGATCTTATTTATACACTTTTTTACAAAATAACATATTTCTTTAATTGTTTGTTTCTTCTGATGTTTGTAGCAGGGGAATACAACAAATCTTTTGCTAGAGATGTATTCATGAAATACTAGAATTTTGTGTTTTTGATGTTTTGTTGGCTTTACTAGTCTTTTTTGACTTATCTAGTAGCAGGGGAATACAACAAATCTTTTGCTAGAGATGTATTCATGAAAAACTAGAATTTTGTGTTTTTAATGTTTTGTTGGGTTTACTTGTCTTTTTGACTTATCTAATAACAGTGGGTTCGATATAAATGGAAGGCTCAAATCTATGCAAAGACAACCATGCTTCAAAGCTGAAAGGTAAAGTTGAGCAGCAAGACGCATTTAATGTCTCAAAGTTGATGGTGTCAGAAAGGAAACAGTTGGCTAAGGCATCTTCTGTAGCCCAGTTTCAAGAACACAACACCATTGGACAGCAAGAAGTAGATGCAGATGTATCTGAGTTCAAGGTGCTGAATAGGAAAGTATCAGCGCAAACAACCTCTCTAACCCAGTCTCAAGCACACAGTGAGAATAAAATTCAAGAAGGACGTGGCGGCATATCAAAGTTCACGGTGCCAAAAACGAACTGTTGGATGAAACTTTTGTGTTTCAGTTTCAAGAAGGCTGTGGGATTGGACATCCAGATGCACACGATGATGTGTCAATGTCCAACTTGGAAAAAAGTAAACTAATGGCTCAAACTGCAACTTCAGAGACAGAAGAGATTGGACAGGAAGAAGCTTCAAAGGTGCCCAAAATATCTAAAAAGAGGCAGAAGAGTGGGAATCCTATAAAAGGATTTGACAGACTGGGATCATCTTCAAATGGTTGTCAAGAAGATTCAGAACTCACTAAATCAGTTAAAAAGTATGAAGCCTTGAGGCATAAGTGCTTGATTTTATATGAAAAAAACTCTAGTATAAAAGATGAGCTAAAAAGGTCTCAAAAGGAAAGTGAAGAAACTAAAAAAACAGAACCTCGCACTTTTGGATAAGCTTGTTGTGTTGGAGGGTTTGGCTGATCCTTCAGATATTAGATCTCCCAACCAATAAACTAGTGTTGCAGTAGAGTCAATTCGTGAACTCGTCAGTTCTTGTAGTCTGCATAAGCAGATCGAAGATTGTAGTAGTTCAGTTCTTGTAATCTGAATAAGTAGATAAAAGATTGTAGGTTGAACATTTTTAATAAAATCGGTTTCGGAAGGCTTTATGTCACAGTTTGAATTTTCTTACAAAGTTATTTCAGCAATTGTTTATTCTTCTGCACTTACGAATAATGTTCTATTCAAAAATACGAGTTGAAAATGACTTGAAGTGTAAAACCAAAAACCAAGAAGAATGGAACCTTGCACTTTGGATAAGCTGAATATTCCCGCCAAAATGTGTTCACATATTATTGGATGCTGTCTTCTTTCTACACTTGTAAGTTCTTTTACTCTGCATAAACTGATTGACTGTTAATAATTTTCATAAGCAATTTCAAAAGGGTTTTAATTTCCACACATTTTATTAGGTTCTCGTGTAAAGTAATGGATAAACTTACATTTCTCGTGAGTCCAAGGTAAGCCCAATCCATTTATATTTTTAAAATTCAGGCAAATGGGATTTTAATTTTAAATGGTTTAAATTTTCAGAACTAAAGTTCCATGGACAACGTTGCCGGTGAACCTATAAAATTTCTAAATTTTGACAGATAAAAAAGATTAACTCCATTTCAGGCCTTTATATTTAGTATCAATTACTATGGAGTATAAATACAAATTACTTTCTTATTAATTTGAACAGATTAAAAACCTAAAGTGGCTCTAGTAATTCATTCTCATGTTGCTCAGTTATCTTCATTCATTATTTGGAACTGTTTTATGAGAACAATTTCAAAGGCATACATTTATTTATCTCTGCGTGTAGATTGTCAGTTAATGAGCTACCCCATTTACCCAGTAAACTTTATCAATGATCAGTTCTGTTTTTTTTATTACTAAGAAATATTCGTGTTAATGATAAGAGTTTCGTTTAATATTCCGATATAAATTTCAAAATTTTGACCTTTCAAAACTTTATGATCTCTTTGAAGTGATTGCTTTTATGTTCCATATCTTCCTTTTAACTTGTTTTAATGGTTTCTTGTGTTTTGAAACAATATATTTGTTGGGATATGACAATCAATTGACGGTTTAGGTTAAGGTGGTTTCACCAATGGTATAATCAGTTATGTGTAACTGAAGGTTTGCTTATATATGTGGTCCAGTGAGGCTGGTATTGAGCTGAAGCTTTTAAGCTCTCTCCTGGATAGTTTGTAAACTATTGTTGATGATGAATAAAGATTATGCCCTTATCCAGTGGATGTAGCCCACATTCAGTGGGTGAACCACTTAACTTCTGTGTTTCTTGTGTCATGGATATTCTATGTAAATCTGTTATACTTTTTTGTTTTCTGTAGTTACATATATTTATAATGTATGTGGGCTTAATGCCCAACAAGTGGTATCAGAGCTCAGGATTAAAAGCAAGATCAAGAGCAACAGAGGATTGCAGAAAACAAAATAATCCAGTCCATCGCCAAAGGTGTATGCAGATCTTTATCTGGAGGAACGTGAAGCCGGACCTGCCATTCACTGCTGATTAAACCAGAGTGGAGAAGGAGATATCTGCGTGTGAATAGCTATCTCTACTCATTTCCATCGCGTGTAGAGTTGTTTTTTCGAGTCTGAAAATTTAATGCAGCGTGAAGATTCATCATAGGAGACTGTTGGAGCGTGGATTGCCTTGAGAGTCTGCGTAGTAGTTTGCTTGCTGTCGCTGAATGGAGAAGAGTGCAGATTGCTTCTGCACATGTAGAGAGCTGTCGAGAAGAGAATCGCTGTCAGCCAGCGTGGAGAAGAAAGCTCACTGGAGGTTGTTGTTGGATGAGTCACTCGAGGTTGCTGTTGAGGGAGTCTGGGGTTTGGACTCCGGACTTTTTTATTTGATGCTGTGTTTGAGGTTTGGACAGCTGAATGCCAGCCTATGCAAGCTTGCTGCGTTATTTTTTTTTTGGAGAGTGACTAAGAATAAATTTAGAGTAAAATAAAAATCATTATTTTTATTTGTTGGAAGTTTTGTTTGGAATAGAAATGGTGGAAGTTTGAATAATTAAAAAAAAACTGAATATTTTAATGGAAATTTATTTGGAAGTTTAGAATAAATTTCTGGGAAAAGTTTTTTTTTTCGGAAATATTTTGGGCCATCTGCATTTTTGTGGGTGTTTGCAGAAGGGTAAAGAGAGCAATGGCAGCAATGGTGATGGTGGAGTCATCATTTAAAAATAAAATAAAATAAAATATAATTTTTTAGAGTTGTAAAATTTAAATTTTGCATGTAATTGGACATGTGACTATAACACCTCGAATGGCATGCATACCCTAGGTTGTTTAGTTACCTATGAAACTAGATGTAGATTTAGGTAAACTAAAAAGGGTAGGGTATGAGTTGGTTGTTGGGCGCATTGTGTTGGTTGCTCATAGTATGTTTTTTGTCCATGAAATTACATGTAACGAAGCCTACTTTAAAGGCGTGGTTAACTACATTGTAAAGAGACCTAAAGGTGAGCCGTAAAGGCTCATTTGGTTATCTTGGCCAGATTTGGCTAAGGTTCTTGGATGCAAAATTCGAGGTGGAGAATAGAAGGTGCTCAGGATTGTATGGCCCGAAGCAGTCTCTCACGGGTGTGGTACAAGATGTTTTTTGATTCCTTCATGGTGAACCATGTTTTACAAGAAGTGGGTGTAACCATTGAGTTTATGGTATTCATTATCTTGTGTTTTGGGTTGTTGGCGTTATGATTCAATTAGGACCAAGCATGGATAAGATCAATTGGTTGGTTCAGTTGGACATTCAAGATGGAGGATCACGGAGCAGCAAAACAGTCTTGAGCATACAGATTGATTTTTCTTCAGGTTAATTTCCACGTAATGAAGAAAAGGTTTATATATCTGTGTATATATGTCTCGTGTATGTTAAGTTAGTGTGATGTGCTATGAGATATTATGAGATCTTTTCACATGAAATGTTTTCCATTGCAATTGTCATCTCCAAATTAAATATTCACGTTTTAGGATAAGTACAATAAAATAATAGCATTTTGGGGGGTGTGTGCAAGAAGATGAGGGACCTTTTAGATGCAACCTCACTTTTTAGGAACACGCTCATGTTACATAGAAAAAAGAACGCGCTCCTCTTCTATAGCGCTTGGAATTGTAAATCCGAGCCTGACATGTCAGCAGACATGTAGGCTAGGTAACAATAACGCGCACGCGTTATAGAACATCAAAACGCGTACGCATTTTGTAGTTCTAAAACGCGTGCGCATTTTGTAAATTTAAAAAAAAAAAAAAAAACACACAGTCCCCCACCCGAGAGTCATTTTCACCGAACAGTATCGCGAAAACGAGCGTGGAAGAGTGCCGGAGGAGCGTGGAAGAGTGCCAATTCCTCCATTTGAAGACAAATCCTCCGGTGAATCGTCATATTACTAGGTAATTCATTCACCCATAGCTTTTTTTTTTCAATTAGATACTTAAATTATCATTTTTTATTTGTAAATGCAATAAAAACCATAAAAAAATAAACAACCATCCAACACCAAATAGCCAAAACACCT
>LPNX010249216.1:0-25449 GCA_001517045.1 Pseudotsuga menziesii | reverse complement strand
ATAGTTTATTATTGTTGTTTAGCTAGACATAGTTTATTATTGTATTTTATTGTTTACTCATGCATGTCTAACTATTTCAACATTTGGTGATTGTAGGCCCGAGCAGCAGGAGTAGTTCCTACTCCCCCTATTTCGACCACTGTTGAGGCACCAGTAGGAGGAGCAGTTCCTGCCCCCCTTGGTTCTACCACGGTTGAGACCAAGGTAATGTATATCCTTCGATGATATTTGAACTCGTTAAGTTGATATAGACATATAGTTTATTATTGTTGTTTAGCTAGACATAGTTTATTAATGTATTTTATTGTTTACTCATGCATGTCTAACTACTTCAACATTTGGTGATTGTAGCCACCAACAGAAGAAGTAGCTCCTGGCCCCCCCGGTCCGACCATCATTGATGTTGAACCAACGGCTTCGTCTGCGACACAAGGAACTGAACTCCAGCTATCACTGGATGTGGTTGAGGTGAGATGTCTATTGATGACTAATTGTTTCATTCAATTTCCAACACGATGTTGATAGGTTTTGAGTTAATTGAGATATGGTATTGCAGAGTCCGGCTCCACTGAGGAGGAGATATGGTATTGCAGAGTCCGGCTCCACTGAGGAGGATCCATTGACGCACATTGATCCCAGAGACGAGCCTCATGGATCAAAGTCGAGAAAGAACAAGAGGAAGCTTCACTTCTGATATATATGTACTTTTAGGATACATGTACTTTTCGATACATGTATTGTTGGAGACATGTATTGTTGGAGACATGTACCTTTGGATACATGTATTGTTGGAGACATGTACTTTTGGATATATATATACTTTTTGATACATGTACATTGACATTTCACTTATAAATGAATGATATATTTCACTTCGTATGATTTCTTCGGTTTCCACATGTTGTTATGTCAATCTATTGTGTGGATTATCTATTATTTATGAATGCACTATGTCAAAGTTCTTGCACGTGTAATTAAATCAAGCTAAGTGCAATACAATGTAATACAATGTTTCAATGAACTCACGACATGCACACTAATTGGATACATCTAAGTAAATGTAGTGAGTTTGGATGATAAAATTACAAGTTAAGTGAATGTTGAAGCGTAATATAATAAAAATAAATTACAATTTAATTAAAGGATTATGCAAGAGGTTTTTTCCCTGGATGTGCTATGGGTCTAGTTGCATTGGTGCACTATATAGAAGTTTGTATTTGTGTTGTATATAGCGAGGCACACCAAAGAACAAAAGATTTGTGTACATTACCACACCTAGACAGAGGTAGTTGGATTCTAATTTGAATTTACATCATGTTTTTTTTTATTAATTAATTTTATTTGACAAAAAAATTTCCCATGCCTTTGCTTGTTTCAATTGATGATATCTGAACCATTTTTATTATTATTTGTTTTAATTTTAATTTATTTCATAATTGGTTTTGTTTTTTTTTTTAAATTCCATTTGAGGCTTTTAGTCTTAGAAGATGTCTTTTTTTGCCACAATGCTAGAAGCTAAGGTCAATTGGTCAACTTTCCAAAAATTGATAACCATACCTATATCTTAATTAGTCACCGATATTTCATACTTTTCAAAGGCTAATGGTTCATTTGAGAGAAGGGAATTGTTTCAAAGTGTTCTTCCAAAAAATTCATTAATCTCCTACTTCAAAATTCTTGGAAATTATTTTTAGCAAACTTATCTCCTCTTTTGACCTATTTCAAATATGATCTATAGGAAAATGACGTAATTATGATGATGTCCTATCACTAGATGTGATCTGCATGCTTACTTTCCATGTTTGGGTCTAGAATGTTGGTTTTACTTTGTGACATCTCCAATTTGTTTATTAAAAAATCATGAATTGAAAATGTGATTGGAGTGCGTTATATCTATTTTGTTTATTGATTGTGTCTAGGTTACATGGTAGGTGTTGAGCTTATTTCTACAACATCTTGTTTTAAATGTAATAGTTCATTATGATTAAGACTTCAACATAAACACAATTTCAAAGCATTTTTTGTGGATTAAAAACACATTATAATTGGGCAAAAAAAAAAAAAATATACGCATATAAATATACAACCATATTAGGGAAATACTCACAACCTTACAAACTGAGTAGTAAAATATTAGTAGTAAAATTCAATTGACATGAGTAGTAAAAAGAAAAATTATAACACCAAGAACATATAAAATTTAATTTAAAATTAGCTAAATTGTAAAACACATTTATGTAATTATATATCAAATTTCAATTTAAAATTTAGTTGACTTGAAACCTAACTAGACATAATGTTAGGAATAAAATATGTGATAGAAAATAAATTACAGAATAATAGTGATTGCAATGCAATATTACAACCATATTTATAAGTTTCTTTAAATGCAAATACAACCAGCGTAGATCCAAATCGTAGGCTCTATCAAGCGCCGAGAGGGATCAAATATCTCGAGGTGCAAACCTACTTGAGTGCAATACCTCAAGAAAGATGTTTTAATATTCTTTAGTATATAAATAAAGTAAACAATATTCCAAAAATACAATACCAAATTTAATGAAATCATAAAAGTTGAAAAATATATTATTATTACAATATAAAGTTAAAATTAAAATAATAATTTTATTTAAATTAAAACAATAACTTAATTTAATATTTTTTTATTATAAATAATTTTCATAGAAATCTAATATTATGCTTTATGACTAGTCGATGATTGAAGTCTATTTAAACCAGGTATATTATAACATCGGATTCTCAATATTAAAATTAATATTTAATTAATTAATTATTAAAATCTTGCAACTATCACGTTCACTTGACAAATAAGGGCCAAGAATATCTCTTAAATAGGCATGCAAGAATTTCTGAATAAATTCAAGAGGCCATTCTGGCCCCTCAAGAAATCGTCGCTACAATAATTTAGAAAAAAAATCTTGCAATAAATTTCTCCCAATTTATTAGTGACTTTGAAATTCCTGAATTTAATAATTTTAGTAAGATCTTATATGTTCTAAATAAGTTGAATGATTCAAGACTTTTTTTTGTTTTCTTTTCAAAAATGTATGCAATCTTAGCATCTCAAAATGTATGCAAGCTTGCCAAGTGATTCTGACTGGTATAAAAAAAAGCATCTTAATTTTGCCACATGACTGATGCCAATGGTAAGAAGTTATTAATGGATTACGTGAATCTTCATCCTTTCTTATCCATGTTGATAGAATCAATTGATAAATTGTACTATTTCTATTTCCGTTGTATGCAGAGTTAAAAAATTATCACCTTTTAGATCAATTAAATTTATTCCCACAGTTTGGTTTTTCTGGGCAGCAGATGCAAACCTTGAAATGGATCATGATGATCATCCCCGATTGAATATTTATTCGATGAATCTGTTCCTAAACTCAGTCTGTATACGAGATCATAGCTTCTTTTAATGTCAAATTCAATTATTTATAATAAATAGATAACGTCAATTTCAATTCACAAAATAAGCTAAAAAGCCAAGAGTGAATTGGTTGGTGTTATGGTGGCTGACTATAATTTGGTGTGCGTCCATTAAGCCCTTCTGGTTCTATATATACTTATTGATCCATACTAAAATATTTTCAAGCAATTTCCTTTCGCATTTATAATTCCCACGTCGTCGTTGTTGGTTCTGCAACCCACTTGGCAGATCTAAATCTAACTGTATCCATAAAACCCATCCATGAAGGAAAAGATTGAACTGCCTACGCATTCATTGATCATTTGATTAATAAATGGCGTCGGATAATTCTATTAAACTAAAGATAAATATAAATATTTTTTTAGAATATGTTTTGATAATAATTTTAAAATTAAAATGAATTTGTAATATTCTTGTTTTTACTTACTTACAACTATACAGAGACAAAGACAAAATTCATCTTCACACCTCCATGGCAGCCATAACCATGTAATATTCTTGTTTTCACTTACTTAAAACGACAGAGAGACAAAGACGGGCACTTGATATTTTTGTTCACAGTTGATGGAGCACGCCGAGCAGGGCATTGGCTCTGTGAAGCTGCATGAGGATGGCTGCATTTTTATTTTTTTTAAACATTGTTTATATTGCAGTTGAAAAGACAAATATTCTTCATATTTATAGCTCTGTATTCGCCACTCTCCCTCTGCTGGAGCATTTATATCAGCTCTGTATTTGTCATTCTCTCTCTGTTGGAGCATTTAGATCTGAAGTGTATTGCCTCTTCATCTTGTTTATATAGTCATTGATATTTATATATACAGTTCCTTTTTTTTATTTTAATTTTTTATTCACGTTACAAGATCTCTCCCATAAAAATTATGCAAGTGATTGTTATGGAAAATTTGCCTTGGCATTGACTAACATCATATATTTCTATACCCATTTGAATATAAATATGCTTGTACTTGACCTCTAATTGCTGTGAAAGTTCACCCATCTCTTTCTTGTTAACCGGACTGGAGAACAACCTGCAATCAAATATTGAAATTCCATTAAGGCACTCATCACTACTCATCACTGGTTCTAAACAAATATTTTCCATTCCTTATTGATGGATACAAATTCCATTTAGAGTATATAAATATATGATGTTAGTCAACCTACTAGAAATATTTTTCATCACTCTTGCTAGACATTACAGACCTGCTCACTACAACAAAAACATACTCATTAGCTAAGAACATGGTAGAGGTGAAACATAGATAAGAAGATTCAAAACCTGGGCTTACAAATAGACCTGGGCTTAGGTTAATACCTGCAATAGATATTGAAATGCTGCTGAAACTGCATCCTTCTCTCTGAACAATAAGTAGGGATGCACCAGCTTATGTAGGAAGGAACCATCAAACCCTAGCTTTATGTTCCAAACTAAAATTGCAAAGCAAAATTGACGGCATGTCTCTGTTGGGTTCGTTGTTATATACATATTAATAAGAAAATAAGTGAAATTTCATTAAACCCTCTTTCTCTCATAACGCAACCCAATCCTAGGCTCTATAATTTCATGTAAATGCCTATTATTTTTTGTCGACATGTTAGTAACGTTACATCACGTTACAAGATCTCTCCCATAATGTTCACTTTCATTATTATTTTTTTCCTACATGTTAGTAAAGTTACATCAAGTTACAAGATCTCTCTCATAATATTCGCTTTCATTGTTATTTTTTGCGGACATGTTAGTAACGTTACATCACGTGACAAGATCTCCCCCATCATATTCACTTTCACTATTATTTTTTGCCGACATGTTAGTAACGTTACATCACGTGACAAGATCTCCCCCATAATATTCACTTTCACTATTATTATTTTCCGACATGTTAGTAACGTTACATCACGTGACATCACGTGACAAGATCTCCCCCATACTGGGTTGTAGAGCGCCTCTCGGCGCAACTAGCAAGAAACCAGGGGCCACTAAAACCATGTGCCTTAAACCACTTACATCTTTACTCATTCCCAAGCCAAGGTTAACCCTAACATGTAAATGTTAATTTTTAGTTATAGAGAAAAACAAGTCATTTCTCAAAAACATTTGGAGAAATGTTAAAATGTTTTTCAACTTCCAATAAATCTAGATTTTAAAATTTTATATGTATTATTTTACTCATTAATTACTCTTAATATGCATTCTTAGTTTTTAAGAAAGAAAATTAAAGAATTTTTTGGAAAACCATTTGATTATATGATTATTAATGTTACTCGGCTCATTACTTAAGCAAGTTGGTCATTTATCTCCCAATTAACAAGAGTTTGCACCTCAAGAGAACTTGATCCCTCTTTGCTTGACTAGATTCATACTTAACATGGATCTATACTGGTCATACTACTTATAAAATAGGGATGTAACCAATTACTAGGTCAAAGTACACTTGTTAATCTAAAATATAAATTACCAAGAGTTCTATTTGATTATTTTGTGAGAGAGTGAAGTAGCTTCATTGATCTAAAATAAATTACCATGAGTTACGATTAGAGATTTTTTCAAGCCAATAAAGTTGGATGAATTGATTCATTTCCACAAGTTTTCAATCTAGTTTGTTCAATTTTATTATGACTAAAGATTACAACAAGGTTAGTGATTCAAATCATTTTACCAATTTTCAATGTAGTTTTTGCAAACTTAAGGTTGTATTAATTAAGAAAAGATATTAAAATTAGTGGTTATGTTAAGAACCCCTGCAAACCCTCCTCTTTATTATGTTAGTATATTTTGTTGGATGCACATGCTTTGTAAGTCGCCTAGTTAGTGTTTTATTTGTGAACTTACTGATCTACATGCAAATGAGAATAATGTACACTAAATAAGACAAATTTGAGACAAATCCGATAGGAATTTATTAGTAAATTACAACATTAATCATCTATTAGTAAATTACAACATTAATCATCTTTAATCCCAGCAATATATAACAGTGTTACAATAATCATGTGGATAAGATTCAAATCTACAAACTCAATCATGACTGGATGGCTAACTAGAAGTTTCTAAACCACTATCGGAGCTCACTAGACTAACTCCAAATGTCTAATTCAGTCTATCAATTAGTTAAACCAGTTAAATTGATCGCGTAGGTGAGAAAAGGATCTTACTGCCATGCAACGTGGAAAAGAATGGCACTAACTGAACTGAAAGACATGTAACTAAATGTAACTGGAGGTCAACTTAGCATAACTACCTAATAACCACAACCAACTGATGGAGGTTCCTGGTGGCACTCACAGTAGCTCCTAAAATGTAGGGATTGGTCTCAGAGGCACATTAATTGATGCATAAACATTTAGTAAGTGGTAGTTAACCTCTATATGTGTTCTCTAGTGGTTGGTATTGGTGGCACTAATGGTAGCAATGGCATTGGTTGACGCAATATCATGGTGGCACCAAACTCAAGTAAATGACTCCTAAGTTAGGAAAAAGGATATAATAGACTATATATGGACAAGGGAGGATTATATAATCCTAACACACCCCCCCAACCTTAATCCTAACTCAAACAACTACGGGACTTGGAAACCATGCCAAAAGTCACCCATTACAATCTAAAAGAATTAAAAGTTGCTTAATAAATCGTGGAAAATAGGGAAAAACTCATGGGAAGCCCCCCCCGCCTAAAATATAAGCAGTAACAGGAAAACCAAGCTATAGTTAGGAGAAAATATTCCTCTTTGGGTAAAAGCTTGCAAAATTTTGCTGCAAATTTGTAACACTATGCAGCAGCATGGTTCACTTGTGCAGTAGCATCCTATAATTGTGCATGTGAACTCTCAATTTTATTGTGATATGATGGATATTGTATGTGATTCTTCTCTCTAGAGGAGGAATGGAATGGTTACTTTTGTTCTTTTATGGGCCAAATGGTGGATCAATCGCTATCATCAAGTAACACTTTCTTGGAAGTTTGTTGCACCACTCTGTAGAGAGTGAAGTTGTGTGAGAGAATGCAACATTCTCATTATGATACTAGGACCTTGTTCTCCTTATGTCTTCTGGATTCCCAACACCATCCCCAGCTGCTTCAATGAAATTTTGGGTCCATTTAGACTTAAGCCGCTGATTTGGGATGGGAGTTGGATCTGGATCTAGATTCTCATGAGGTACAACCTCAATATCAAGATCATGTTGATCTTGTTCCTCTTCATATGAATCTAAAACATGTGACAAAATATCATCATCAAAAGAAATGGAAGAGTGTTTATACCTTCGTGTGCTTCAGATGGCGATATATCAAATAATTAATCTTCTTCAAACTGAACACTTCTCTCTATGAAGCATTTCTTAGTTGCAAGTTCCATCAAATTATATGCTTTTGTATATTCATCATATCCCAACGGTATGCATTCGCTACTCTGCGCTTGGAAGGTCTTTATCTAATCCATGGGTATTATGGCCCAAGATTTGGAAACAAAAACTCTCAAGTGAGAGACATTGGTCTTATGCCCATGCAATACTTCGAATGCAGTGGAACCAACCACTGATTTGTGAGGTACTCTAATCTAAATGTATGAAGCACAGTTTACAACTTCATCCCAAAGAGGAGAAAGATTCTTGGCTTAGAGAAGACATGTTTCCATCTAATTCAATGATCTATTTTTCTTATCAGCCACACCATTTTGTTGTGGTGTGTATGGGACTGTTTGTTCCATTCGAATCCCCTCTAATACACAAAAAAGATGAAAATGTGTGTTAATGTATTCACCTGCATTATCTGATCTAATGGACTCGATATTTTTCCTGAAACTATTCTCAATCAAAACTTTAAAAAATTCGAATACCTATGATTTCTATTTCATAAAATATACTCAACAGAACCTGCAACAATCATCAATAAAAGTAAGGAGATACCTGAAACCATTGTTTGATGTTGTAGGAATAGGTCCTAAAATATCACTATGTATCAGATCAAGTATAGAGGCAGCTCTATTTTCCTTCTCAACTTCATATGTCTTCTCTTGATGCTTACCTACCGAACAGCCAAGACATACTCCATCTAAAGTTTTGATAAGAAGCAAGCCTTCAACAATTTTGTAATGTGGAGTTGTCAGAGATATTTTAAATTGAGATGCCCGAAAATATCATGCCATAGCTTTTTGGTGTTGTTGGAGTGAGTCAATAAAGTTGTTGGATGTGAAATAGGCAGGAAATGGAAGAACTCATATTCCTTTGAGGCATGATTAACATTCCCTTTATCTATGATATTTCTAGTATATTTTTCTATGATTTCAACCGAGTCAGAGTCAAATGTAACTCTCTTAGGAGAGCCTGTATGGACTATCTAATAAACAGACAACAGATGTGTTGCAAGAGAAGGAACATAGAGAACATTCTTGAACTCACCATGATGTATTTTAACTGAACCTCTCCTGATAGCTGGTATTTGAGAGTCACCTCCCATGAAAAAGATACATCCTCCTCATAGAGTGAGAGTGGAGAAGGATTCTTTGGAGGAAACCATGTGGTTGGATGCTCTAGAATCAATCAAGTAATCTTTCGATTGATTAAGGCCTACCTTCAACGCATGGAATCTATCATGATATTCTGTCGATTGTCCAACATCATATCTCTTTGCTCCTTGTGGAAGGGAAATATTTTTATGTTCAAGGAGTGCTGACAGTTGGTTGATTTTCTTCTTCATGCATTGGATTTATGGATGAAATCCCCTCATACAGTATGGACACTTAGTCTTCTCGAATTCATTCTTTTTCTTGGAACTTGAGGCTCCTTTGGCATATCTCTAATTCTCCTTTGGCTTCAGATCAATGGATTTGGGCTCATTCCCTTTGTGCTTACCTATTGCTTGTGCATCTTTTGAGTCTGTCACTAAGAGTGCTTAGTTATTGGATGTTTGAATCACTCCCATTTGAACCAATTTATCTTGCTCATGTATTAAGGACTCAACAAAACCATGTAGAGAAGGAATATTCCAATTAGGGATGGAAGCTCTTCCAAAATGTAATGTAGAGACAAAGATAAAGTAATATGAGCCAATATTGCTCAATACTGATAGAACCAGTTTCTCAACTTTCCTCTCTATTCAACATTTTTTACATTACAGTGCTAGTGACTTGAATTTTGTGAAAAATTGTTGGATAGTTTCTAAACTCTTGCGCTACAATGCAATGGGCTCATTCTCCAATATGTGCCCTTGAAGCTCATCTTTTTTTAAAAATAAGAATTAAAGATTCTCCCAAGGTTCCTTTGGAGTCTTGATTCCCTCAAGATGAAACAAAAGATCCCAAGAGATATGATTGCATAGGAATCCAAACACTTTATGCAATCGATAGAAAAACCTGTTCTTCTCACTAGGGTGTTAGGGTTCTATCTCTCTTCTCATTTTCATCGTAAAGAGGCCAATATTGTGCAATGAGACCTGGATATCTTCCCTCCCATCAACATAGTTGAAGGGTGTAAGGATTCAGGGTACGAGAGCTAAGGAATCCATCAATCTTTCTGATGATCAGTCAATTCTTCAACAAGCTATGTAGGTACTTGCAAGTATCACTGCAAAAACCAAAATTAATACGCAATGATGTCAATTCCAAGCCTTCCATTTCAACATGTACACTTAGTAAAATGAGAGAAATTGAACCTATTGATCTATAGGAAAATGAGAGAAATTGTGAAGTGGATTATGTACTAGAATCTCAAGAACAATGTGCACTCAACAAGACTAATTTGAGACAATCTTATAAGAATTTATCAGTAAATTACAACATTAATATTCATTAATCCCATGAGTATACAATAGTGTTACAATAAGGAGGATTTTAATCACATGGATAATATTTGAAGCTACCAACTCAATCATGACTCGTTGTCTAACTAGAAGTTTCTGAATCACTATCGAAGTTCAGTAGACTAACTCCACATGTCTAATTCAGTATATCAATCAGTTAAACTAGTTAAAGTAATGATGTAGGTGAGAAAAGATGCCTAGTCCCTTGTAACCATGCAATACTCGTGCCAATAGAACTGAAAGACATATAACTGAATGATTGTATGTCAACTTAGCATAATTAATACCGACCTACCACAACCAACTGATGGAGGTTACTGGTAGCACTCAGAGTTGCTCCTAATATGTAGGGATTGGTATCAAAGGCACATTAACCTATGCATGAACATGCAATATGTGGTATTTAACACATATATGTGTTCCCCACACTCTAGTGGTTGGTACTCGTCACACCAATGGAACCAGTTGAACTGGTGGACCCAATGGCACTGGTGGAACCAAAATCAAGTAAATGAATAGTAAGTTAGGCAAAAAGATCTAATAGACTATATATGGACAAGGGAGGATTATAGAATCCTAACAGTTAGTATGTTGTATTATCCCACATTCATGGGGAGTAATAGTTGTCTAGATTATACTTAGTATATAAGTACATGTTGAGGCCAATGAAGGCATCCAAGATTTATTTGTATTGATATTGCTCAGAGGTTTCCCCATCAAGTGCAATCTTTTTCATTGATTCCTACTAGTCAACATCTACCAAAACTGATGCTTTTTTTAATAGGATACATAATGTCTAACTATGCATGGTTGTTTTTTTTTCTTATACTGAATTTAAAATTGGTAAACTTGTTGCAATTATGAATTTTAGATCCTAAAGAAAAAACACCAAGTCTTAGTGTACTCAATGAAGCAATTTCTATTCAAAACTGAAAGTGGATTAAAAATGGGGATTATATTTCCAATTGCCTAAATTTGAATCTCTAAAATGTTCTAGTGCCACTTAAGAAACTAGAGAAGAATGGAATTATATTAAGGTGCATGAATGAACATACCATTGGGACTAGGTAGACCAACATTTGATGACCACAATAAGGAGCACTAAGATAATTTTACAAAGGTATTTTACATCACCCAAGTTTAATTAGAGATTGTCTTCTTTCATTGTTCCTAATAAAGTCAAAATATTTAAAAAGGTTTTATAAAACTATTGTTATATTATGTGCAATTTTGTTTTTCGTCCTGAGACAAGCATGCTAATAATACTCTATTAAAGGTCAAACTTTTTGAAACGAAAAGTTTTGTTGAGGCATTTGAGGCTAGAGTGAAAGAGCTCAATATGAAGGTGGATGAACAACAAAAACTAATTTCAAATCTAGAATAATACATATTAAAGGTTAGTTAAAATTACCTTTATCGTGTACATTCAATGATATCACATTGATTTATGATTGTGTTAAGTTTGATGATTTCTTTAGCTGATTTGTTTATGAAACTATAGCCTATGTAGTTTGGTCTTAATGTGTTGTCTGAAATGTAGTGATATAACTCAGTAGATAAAAAAGTGACAACACCAGATATTGTCTTTTTCTTCATGGAGCTTCACTCGGTGGAATATGTTATGTTGAGATACCAATCCCCCATGCTTGTAGCAGCTCCAATTTACTCTACACAATGTACACTTAGAAGAGTTCCATCTTGTAATGAAAGTATCGAATGACATAGTAGTTACTCAAAAAGACAATTTTGGTGAGTCCTAACATTTGTTCTATCTAATTTTTCTTAGGATTTGTTATGATCTTCTAACTTGTTCTTTCTGCTTTTTCCAATTGATTTTATTCTTCAAAGGTAATAATAAAATTTTTATGTTTATTTTTCCTTTCACATAATGTGCCAAGATGATGGTGCATTATTATGAACAAAATTCAAGGGAAGATTTACTCGATGGCCATTGTAATATTTTGAAAAAGTCATCGATGTAGATGTTTTTCTTGTAAAATGTGGAGGTAATGTTTGGGATGACCCAGTATTAGTGAATTATTGGATATTTAGTTGGAAACTCATATTTATTGTAATACTTGACATTTCATATAAGATAATTTACGTGGATGAAAACTATATATGTATGTACTTGATATTATTTAGTGTTGTAATTAACTAATGTGGATTTGCATAATTCACATGATTCACATGTGTATTAGATGAGCATGATTATTTTATGACTTTTTTTAATTTCGACATAATATCATACCAAAAATTTATATTGATTAATAATGGAAACAATTGAAACTACTAATAAATAATAAACACATATAAAGCGACTTCCAAACAAAGAGGTACTAAAGTTTATCGTAATATTTAACCTGTAAACAAAGACTTCCAAAAGTTGCCTATAAGTTTAGGGCTCGGTCTGAAATTATCACCTTCTGTATTCCATGCAACCGAAAATTTTGTTTTAAGAAAATATCAGCATTATTTGCAGCTTTATAAGTAGTTTTTACTCAATTTACTCAATTTATCAACAACTACCATTATTGAGTCATTTAAGTTCTGATTTTTAGGGAGTCTTGTGATAAAATCAAGGCTAAATATCTCCCATTTCCAGTTAGGAATAGGCAATGGTTGAAGTAGCCCAGCTAGATGCTGATGTTCAGTCTTTACTTGCTGACATTCGAAGCACTTAGCAATGTATTCTGCTAATTCATTTTTCATATTTGGCCAGAATTAATCCTTTCTTAGCATGGTTATAGTTTTATGATAACCCGGATGCCCTGAATAAGGAGTTTTATAAACTTCATTTAAAATTAACAGCTTAATCTTAGGTACATTAGGTATGTATAATCTATCTTTATATAATAATAATCCTTTTTCTTTCAAGCTGTACCCTTTACTTAGACTTTCTATTAAATTTTCCTTTACCCTTGCTTGTAATTTCCAATAATTTTCATCTTGTTCTATTCCATCTTCTAACTATTCTTCCAAGTCTGTCTTATAAGTGCTGATGGCTGTTGTAAAATTCAGCTTTTCATTTCTACTTAATGCATTAGCAACCTTATTCTATTTTCCTTTAATATGTTGAATTTCAAAATCATATTCACTAAGAAAAGCTTGCCACCTAGCTTGCCTAGCATGTAAGTTAGGTAGATCAAACAGATATTTCAATCCTTTATTATCTGTCATTAATATAAAATTCTTTTCGATTAAATTATGACGCCACATTTTTAAGACATGTATGACAGTAGCTAACTGTAAGTCATAGGTCGCATAATTTTTCTCATGAACCTTTAGTTTCCTAGACTCATACGTAATGACATGTCCTTCCTGAGTTAAAACTCCACCTAAACCGTCATTGCATGCGTCTGTACATACTATAAAATCTTTATTAGGCTCAGCAATTCTTAGAATTGGTGCGGTGGTTAATAACGTTTTTAAATTTTTAAAACTATCTTCACACTTTTGATTCCAATCGAATTTCTTCCCTTTTTTCTGCAAAGAGGTTATAGGATTTGCAATTCTTGAAAACCTTCGATGAATCTTCAATAAGAACTAGTAATCCCCATGAATGATCGGACATCAGTTATGTCTTTTAGGACTGGCCATTCCTTGATTGCTTTTATCTTTTTGGGGTCAAAAGAAATTCCTTCTTTAGTCACCACATGACCCAGATACTGAATTTTATCCTTAAAGAAGTCACATTTACTAAATTTTGCATATAGTTGATGTTCTCGTAATTCTTGTAAGACAGTTTTTAAGTGGTCTTTATGTTCCTCTTCATACTTTGAGTAAATCAAGATGTCGTCAATGAATACGAATAAAAATTTATCCAGATAGTTATGCATTACATTATTCATCACACACATAAAAACAAATAGGGCATTAGTAAGCCCAAAAGGCATAACGACAAACTCATAATGACCATACCAGGTCCTAAAAGTTGTTTTAAGATGTCTTCATCTTTGATTTGGACCTGGTGGTAACTAGATCGTAAATCAGTCTTTGAGAACATTGTTGCTCCATGTGGCTGATCAAACTTATCATCTATGCAGGGTAATGAGTAACTGTTCTTGATAGTCATTTTATTTAATTGATGGTAATCTATACATAGTCGTATAGTTCCATCCTTCTTCTTAACAAAAATGACAGGTGTCCCCCAGGGAGACACACTGGGTCTAATATAATTCTTGTCAATGAGCTCTTTTAACTGCGACTTAAGTTCATTTAATTCCAGTATATTCATCCGATAAGGGGATTTTGAGCTGCGCACTACACCAGGTACTAGCTCAACTGTAAAATCTAATTCCCGTTTCGGAGGCAGTCCCAGAATTTCTTTCGGAAATACATCTCGATATTTCCTTAGGATCAGAATATCTTCCAGTTTTAATTTATCTCTATTATTAGTATTATATTCATTAATTACTATTATGGAAAAATCTTTATAACCTTTCCAAACAACTCTCTTAAGCTGCAAATTAGAAACCTGCCTTATGAATGTTTTCCTAGGAATTCATTTTACTTTTATTAACTCTCCATCATTATTTATGCAAGTAAAGGTTTTATCAAAGAACTTTAGGACTACCCTATACTATTCTAACCAATCCATACCAATTAACATATCATATGAACCTAAAGGTAACACATTAAGCTTAATGTAGGTTTCAAATTGATCCATAGTTACTCCACAATTCTTAACAAAGATAATTACTTTCCTCTTTGCACTAGTAAGCTGAACTAACCAAGATATTGAAAACTTTTCACTGAGAGCTTACACTTTTCTACTAAATTAGGAGAAATCGAACTCAAACTAGATCTTGGATTAATTAAAATAGATATAGGTATTTGATTTAGCTTACCTTCCACTTCCACCATGGAAGTTTGATAATCTACTTTCCTATTCTCCAATGCTGCGTTGATCCTGGGAATTGTCGTCGCTAGATCACCAACAATAATCTCCTCCTGCATTGTGTGTATGTTGCTGATAGTCTTCTTTCAATTGAGGCAAAATGATGCATAATGCGGACCATTACATTCCCTACACTTTATTGGTTCCTTTCGTTCAAAATTCTTAGTATAGTTACTATGGTTGTTAGCAGATTCTTTATTCCTTTGATTATTTGGCTTGGTCTGTGAATTACTTTTTCTCCCCTAGAAATGTTTACTAGAAAAATTTCTAGTGTTACTATTCTTAAAATTTCGGTTAGGTACAAAAACTTTCTTTTCTATTCAAAGTTATTATTTCTTTTAGCCTTCCAGTTGGTTATACTTTCCTTTTTACGATTCTATTCATAACAGAAATTCACTTTTCTCATTTTTTCTTCTAAAGTTTTCGGATTGTTATACTCAATTATGTCTTTTATATGATAAGGTAAACAACTGAGAAATTAGTGTGCCTTAGGTTTCTCGTCTACAATATACGCCACATACCTCAGCAGACTTAGAAATTTACTATTTAGTTCTTTCATATTCATTGTTCCTAGTTTTAGCTCATAAAATTCCTTATCCCTCTCCTCATAATACTGTTCAGATAAAAATTTCTTCTTGAAATATTTCTTAAATGTACTCCAATTAATATTTTTCTCCATTATACCTTTTACTCTTTTTAGGTACTTCCAGCAAATATCTGCTTTCCGTGTAAGATTATAAATAGCCATCTTGGCCTTGAGTTCCTTAAAGTAATTATAAATTTGAAAGTATTTCTTCATCCTAGACAGCTAGGATTTTGCCTCTTCCCACTTCTCAGTTTCACTATTAAAGGTTGGTGGCTTGATTTTATTGAATTCCCCAGAGATTTCTTCGTAAGGTTTAAACTTTCTCTTCCTAGTATGATGATTAACTTTGCTAGTGTCACTAGTATATTGGAAATTTTGTTTATATGAATCACCATACACTTCAGAAGATGAGCTAATTTCAATTATAAATTGTTTAGTCTTTTTATTTTTATGCTGATAACCCATACCTTCAGACTTACTCCTTTTATATTTTTCCTCATGATGAAATATTTCCATCAAAATCAGATTTAGCTCTTTCTGAGCTCTCAGAATTCTCTCATTTTGTTTTTTGACCGATTCTGTCTCTATTCTTAGTTCCTTAACTATTTGTAGTAGTTCGGAAGAATTATTAGTTATTTCTTCTTGTATAGGTTCTTTTGGAAAAATATTTCATTCAAAGTAACGAGACTCCTCATCCGCATATTTCTCCAATCTATCCATACCTATGCTTAACTCAGAAAACATAATTCTATGAACAAATATCATTCAAAAGAAAATAACATCAGTATACTTGTTTAAATTTACTATTTCATTTACGCAAGTTGAGCCACATTAAGGCCTAGTGTCTGAACCTTGTGCTCTGATACCACATGCAATAACTCAAAAAAATTCATAAAAATTTAAAATTTTTTATGTGACATAAAATGTCACATGTCAATGCTAATGAACCACTAACTGTTAGTGCATAATTAAATAGTTTGAAAGAGAAATGAACATTACTTCTTTATAAGGTTCTGTATAACTTTAAAGGCTTATCTTTAAATACTATGTTAGTACTGCTTCAACCTACTAGTTGTAATTTCGAGAAAGTAGAAAAGAAATCTGTCTTTTACTAATGCTAAGTATGTTATTGTTTTCTTTTGTCAAGTAGGGAAAATTTCTTAGGTGTGATTGGGGCTTACTTAGGTTATAGCTAACACAATGGAACTGATGATTCTTTACAGTTTCTAACACGTAAGCGTTTTGTTCGAGTTAAAAAATATATATATCTAGGTCAAGAAAGATACTTCACTAGCATAAAAATGATGCTGGAATTAGAATGTTTAATTGCAGCTTGTCTGCATAAGAGGTAACATTGATCTTATTAAATTCGTCAAAATCCATAAAGATGTTAAAACAAAACTACATATGCATGGGCTAAAATTCATGAGCAAATTACTATCAAAATGAAATTAAATCAAGTGGATGATTAAGATTATCTCGAAAGAATACTTATACTTTTGCTTATAGTAATTGTCATCTAAAGTTTAAATAGGAATATATATGGTTCGTAGACTTATGCTTAGATCAGTCAACAACATTTGGAGTTGGTTTTGATCAAATTCATTTGAATCTTTTGTAAACATGAAAGAAATACTCTACAGTATTGAACTATAAATTTAGTCTGTCTTGTCCAAGAGTTTTTGTTTTCTAAGGGCTCTTAAGTCATCATACTCACTTGCAATATTACCAAACTTACCCTTACCCTAGGGTTCTTATAATTAAATGTTTTTCTTAATAGATAAACAAAAACTATTTTGACTCTTAACTGTTTACTCATTATTTGTATGTTAAAATTACAATTGAGACTCTTATATAACGTATAAGGACTGCACTTACTTGTATTCCCAACTTACACAATGTATTAAGAGAACTCATCCAATATTCCCTTCGTTGTTGAAAGAATTCTTCTTCAATCTTTTACAGTTTTTACTTTGAAGTCTTTTTATTTGTATCTTACACCTCATTTCCTCGTGTACCTTTCGGCTATGATTTAAACTTTTACACAAGGTTGTTTTGTAAATCTCTTGAGAAATGGTTATTGCATTATATATTATAAAAGATCTTATAATTGTTTTGGCCCTAGTCAAACAATTACTCTCCAACTCCAAAAATTCAAATGACTACTTCAAGAAGTTATTAAATTACCCTTCTCAATGTAGTTTATGATTAAAGGTATGTCATTTAATTATGTTTTATAAAACATAGCTAACCGTATTCTACCCTATCTTATCCTCTAAACAATAACCCAAAAGAAATTACATTTCTTTATCCTATGGTTTACAAAACTAAGCATCGAAATGATCAAAGGGTATATTTTATTATTGGCAATAAAAAATTACATTATTTACATGATATAGTTTTTGATTTGTAATGATTTAAATGCAGATTGAAAACTGCATAGTTGACTATTATTTTGCGAACCATAATGGTGAAATATTTCTGAGGACACTTGGAGGTGTTTAATCCATTGGTTAAGTTGACTTAACGATTTCCCTAACCATTCATTTCTCATTGAGAGGGTTCCTTTAGTTGAGGTGCAGCCGAGCTGAGAGCTCGTGGATGCCTTGGCTCTGTGCTAGACTCTGGGTTGTAAACTGTTCTCCGAAAATTTGTTTCGAGCTGGTGTAGGTGAAAACAATACTATGATTTTTGAAATTTTAAGACCATTGAGGAGCATTTTTACATAGAAGTTATTTTTCTCCACTGATTCGAGGACTGTGAGTTTTGTTTTTAAGAATACACAGTGGACAAAGTTTTTAAGAGAGTGTTCCTTGTTCTTGTTGGAGTACTTCCTAGAAGTGTTGTTTGTTTCCTTCGAAACATGACTCAAGTATTCAATTGCACTCGGTGCATTTACACTTTCCACGGCATCACTTTACAAGGTGCCATTGGGTTGGCTCAAGAGGCTTTTCTTTCACGAATTCTCCAAACGAGATCATTATCAAATAATGGCCTATCCAGGTTTATATTTTACAATAAATTTACAAATTTTTATTACACTAAAAAGGTTATAACCATAAATTGGTTACTCTATATAGGGCTTTTTCCATCTTTGGATGTTGGATGCAAGAACGTTTCTTCAAGCTTCACACATGAAAACCCTGGTAAGTCTCAGTTATAATTGAGGGCTTCTCTTGCACTTTATGTTATCGTGGTCAAAAAATATGGGAGCTTCGTTGTGCTCGTTCTAGACTCGGCTTGGGTTTACTGTTATGTATTTTCTTGTTTATTTTTTATACTACTTTTAAACCCTAGAGGTTGTTTTTACTTACTATCAATCGTAATGGTTAAAATTTTGGTCTACGACTTCTGTTTAGACTTACATAAGTCGTTTCGATCAGGCTTAAGCCTCGATAGGTGTTATAAATTCCATAGGCCATTACGATTATTCTATTTCATCTCTGTTTAGTTTGTTTGGAGTGTTATTTTAATTAAAAAATTACATTTAGTATATATGGTTTATAATAATTGTTACTATTTAAATTTGCATAGCTTTTTGGGTGAGGAAAAAGTTATGTTTCTCATTAAAAGGTTATTATCATTGGATAACCTACGGTTCTGTATTTAAATAGTTTTTCAGAAATAAATTTAGCTCTGTATTTATTTTATTTTTTAATAATTATTATTTACTGTTGTTAGGTTTGTGTTGAGAATAAGAATGTAAAAGTCTATTTCAGAGATAAATTCTATCTCTTATAAAGCCTAAATGTTTCTTGAGGGTTACAGTAAAAACACATGTGTTTTCAAATAAACAAAGTGAAGTAGTAAGTGTGAATAAATAATTATAATGACTTATGAAGTACTAGCTAGGCTAAACCCTATGTAAAACTTTTACTATTCCTATATTTGTTTATTAAAATTTATTTATTGTATTTGTAATAAGTATTAATACTAGTAATAATTATGTGAATATTATAATTACTAGTCACTATTATATAATCTATTTTTTTCTGAAATTTGGTAATACAGTTACGTTCAGTAGACAGAGCAAGTACAACTAGATTTCTGTAATTAAATCACATAAAACTATAAAAGTAATTATCTGCATTTTACAATCAGAGTTAATAAATAAATCTACTTATCTAACTAAGAAACCAACTATACTAGAGTACTGCCTTGTAAAAGGCGTGGAAAAATATAGTTTGGTGATTTGTTTCTATTCACTTTTCATTTAACAATATCTCTACTATTTTTAAATATAATCTGCTAATCACTAATTTTATCAATAAACAATGCTCTTTCTTCTTCATTAAACCTAATAAATAATAATATTCATATCTTGGAAAGATCTTCATCTTTTTCTAAAACAGTAAATAAACTATAATTCAACTTGAACAAGTAGAACCTGTCAAATGAATCAGGTGAAAACAGCTTAAGGAGGTTGTTCCTCCCTACCAACTACTAGAGAAAGCTTAGTCTACACTTTCTCAGGACACCCAAGCCTGTATCTTGGTCATCCTAGTAGAGTACTAGGTGAGAGATGTAACCTTGAGATCCTCTGTCACTTTACTGGATATACAGTAGTAACTCAGCCCTGTTGACAGCAGTAAGAACTTCAACTTAAAGTAGCTGCACAAGTTTAATCTTCAGCAGTTAATCTCTCAAACTCACTTCAACAAGTCCCCTCCATTGAATTTCTTATGTGCAATTCATTCACTCATAGTTATCACAATTCCAGAAAAATGAGCAGCCTCCGATGTTTTCAATGGGAAGTTTTATATCAATGCCTAGGTCTTTTGGGTTAG
Source organism: Pseudotsuga menziesii (assembly GCA_001517045.1). NCBI lineage: Eukaryota > Viridiplantae > Streptophyta > Pinopsida > Pinales > Pinaceae > Pseudotsuga > Pseudotsuga menziesii. Next base: position 4,925 of record LPNX010249216.1, on the reverse strand, counting down.
TTTTTACTTAATGAACCACATGCTCCTATTCCACATTCTTGGGGAATTATTACCACAATTATAGGGAACTTGCCAACTATAATAGTTAGAAGTAGTTTGAGGATTATGCCACTTGTTAGTATACTGTCCACCTAGTCTCCTCCACCAAGTGACCATTTAACACTCATTTAACAACTTCCCTAAGCTGTTGTCTCATCATTTATTTATTTATTTTTAAAATATTCTGCAATACATTAAATTATTCTTGACCCCACTTGGTCATCAATTACAAACTTTATCATAAAATATAACATAATGTTCCTCAATGACATTAATTTTTTTTGGAAATTGGGGCATGTGACAGTGGGTTAACAACAAAAAGATTGGACAAAATGGCTACACTTGGGTGAGTTTCGATACAACACCACCTTTCACATGTCAATAGAGATGTCTCCTTTAAGCAAATTATATGGTTATGATGCACTTACATTTTTTGATATGATATTTTGTGATAGTAGATCTCCAAAATCTAAATATTGGGTGGAAGAAACCCAAGAAATTTTAAAGATTTTAAAAGACAATTTGTAGGTTGCCCAAAATCAGCAAAAACAATATGCAGATAAACATAGAGAGAAAGAAACTTCAAGGTTTATGATTTAGAGTATTTGAGGTTGCATCTATACAAACAAACATCTCTCAAATGGAATGGAGTAGAAAATCTAAATCCAAGATACTATGGGCCCTACAATGTAATCCAAAAGATTGGAGAAGTAGCATATGAGTTGGAACTTCCGGAAGGGAGTAAAATTCATAATGTATTTCATCTTTCTTTTCTCAAGAAATATATTGGTCAGAAAATTGTCATTTCAGATACACTCCCTCCTTTGAATGATGAAGGACAACTCACACTTATTCAAGAAAATGTTTTGAAGACAAGGGAGAGAAGATTGAGGAGCGGAACAATCAAAGAATACTTGGTGCACTGAAAGGATCTACCAAGTGAAGATGCCACATGGGAGGAGGAGAATATTTTGCAGAATCCAAATATGAAATTTCTTGAGGACAAGAAATACTTGGTGGGGAGGACTGTAATGTCGCCATTTTAAATAATTGCATAGCATGAGAATTCCATCAATCCTACTAGTTCCCTAGGTTGGGTGGAAACATTAGAAAGTTAAAAAGGGAGATAATAAATGGTGTTTATACATTAGAAGGAATACATATTTATTTAATGGATTTAATTAAATGAATGTGATTGAAAAATTAAATGTCTATGGAGAATGGTGACACATGGAGACTATGGGGCCCACTCAAGCTAGAATTCCTATGTTAAATGGCATCCTCCTCTTGCAATCTCGAATATTTGGGAAGCCTAATGTTTTTGGATGGATAATAAGGTTAATATACTTATACATATAATTTATAGGTAAAATTTGGTATGAATTATAACTTACATGGGGAGAGGAAGAGCCCAATGGGAGTCTCATGGACACTTGGTTAGATTCTCCTTACATTTATGACATCTATGACATCAATGATGGAGATTCTATGACAGTTATGACACAAGTCAGATATGAAGGCTTCCAGCTGACATATATGACATGTCAGGTCGAAATATACCATCCAATAGAGCTCTCATGTGAGTTTTGGAAGCTCAATGAGCTCCTACTCAAATTTTGGGAAGGTGGAAGGCTAGGGAAGAGGGGACACGTGTCAGTTCATGAGCACACACCCTAATTTGACTGTGATTCGACTTGGCTTGAGTTTGTGGATGGATTGGTAAACTCAGAAGGATAAGGAATTTTATAAAATATAGGAAGCAACCAAGAGAATGGAATTTTTATCATTTGTGAAAATTGTTATTTTGAAAAGGGAGAGCTAGTGGATGACTAGTCCATGGCTTAGCCAATTTCGAGGGTGAAAGATTCCCATCCTAGTTGGTGTTTGGAGAGGCCACTCAGGTATTTCAAGGAGCTCAAATGGAATCATAGGTTATAGGTGCAAGCTATATCATCTCATGGACATATCAATTTCATCTTGTTCTTCCTTTCATCTCAAGTTTTCTCACCATATTTTAGCTCTATGGAGTGAGGCGCACTTAGTGAGCTATTGATCTATTTGAGGGAGATTCTCTTGCTCCAGTATTTTGTATTCTGATGTACATGATCTGATATGAAATTTCATAAATATATCAGGTTGAAAGGACAAGAAATCCCATGTATTATTTCTCAATAATGAAGAAACAATTCCATTTCGCCACTACCTTGTTGTAAACTCTTGTAATCTTTATGGATTCGAATGTATGTATAAAATATTGATGATTTATGAATGAATGGACTGTAATTAAAATATATTATGGGTTCCATGTTCAGTAACAAATACTTTGTTTCCATTGGGTCGAGTTTCATTTCAATTGGAGCAAACTGCACCTCATTTCCCCAAGGGTCCAAAACTAGTTTTTTATATCTGATTGAAAGAAGTGATAACAGCATCTATCTTGATCAGAATTTAGTATAGACTTGCAAAAGTGATTGGAGGTAAATAATAAATCCCTGAAAATAATAATTAAGTTATTATATCATTCATACACCTTCTCTGAATATTTGGGCGAAATTGGGCTGATTTGGAGACCAAGACACTAAAACTAGTCAAGAGCCAAAATTGTGAAAAAAATGAAAAATTGGGCATTTTGGTAAAAAATTAAAAAAGGGACATTACAGAGACGTCCCAGTTTTCATATCCAGTCCATGATTCCTACCTTCAGTCACCATTCACTTTATTCTCTTGTTCAAAATAATTTGAATCCTGAGTCGACCATTCCTCATTTATATTGACTTTGCTTGTTGGCCATTCTTGGTATATATTGGTTCATGCACATATTGTTCATTTACGTTATTCCTGGAAAAGTTACTGAGGCTTCGGAGTTCGGATTGAAAGAGCTCAGTATGAAGGTGGATGAACAACAAAAACTAATTTAAAATTTGGAAGAAGACATATTAAAGGTCAGTTAAAATTACCTATATCATGTGCATTGAATGATATCATATTAATTTATGACGGTGCTAAGTTTTACGATTGTATTGGTTGATTTGTTTGTGAAACTATAGCCTATGAAGTTTGGTCTTGATATGTTGTTTGAAATGTAGGGATATAGTTTGGTAGATCAAAGAGTGACAACACTAGATATTGTCTTTTTCTTCATGGATATTTACCTGGTCGAGTATGCTATGTTGAGATACCAATCCTCCATGCTTGCAGTAGTTACAGTTTACTCTTCACAACGTACACTAAGAATAGTTCCATGTTGTAATTGAAGTACTGAATGGCATAGTAGTTACTCAAAAAGTCAACTTTGGTGAGTCCTAACATTTTGATTTTTCTTAGGATTTGGTATGATCTTTCTAACTTCTTCTTTATTTATTTGCCAATTGATTTGATTCTACAAAGGTCATAATTCATTTTTATGTTTAATTTCCCTTTCAAAGAATGTACCAAGCTCATGGTGCATTATTATCAACAAAACGGAGAGAAATATTTACTCGATGGCCATCGTAATATTTTGAAAAAGTCCTTGATGTAGATGATTTTCATGTAAAATATGGACACAGTGTTTGCCATGAACCAGTTTTAGTCGATTATTGGATATTCAGTTGGAAACTCATATTTATTGTAATACTTGACATTTACGTGGTTTAAAATTAGATATGTTTGTACTTGATGTTATTTAGTGTTGTAATTAACTAATGTGACTTTGCATGATTCAGATGATTCACATGTGTATTAGATGAGAATGAGTATTTTATGATTTTTTCTTAATTTAGACATAATATCATACCACAAATTTATATTGATTAATAATTGACACAATTAAAACTACTAATAAATAATAAACACATATAAAACGACTAAATTAGTCGTTTATATTGGTTGACAATGACCACAAAAAAATTACTAAAAACAAACAAATTAGTCATTTATATTCTGGAATTACTGAAAAGAGATAAATGACTACTACAAAAATGAGATATAAGTGACCCAATAAATTACCAAAATTCGCATATAAATGGCTAAATGGAAACTTTGGTATCAAATTTCTAGTGCCTTATCACGCGACCAAAAAAGTGGTTGTATTTAGCTTGGTTGTTTATTAGTTGTATTGTAGTCATATATCTGGTCATATAATTGGTAATTAATAGTGACTATTAATGACCAAATATACAACAAAATATATGACCACAAGATAAACTATAAACGACCAAAATAAATATTCCACGTTTTTTGTCTCATGATAAGATACTGGAAATTTGCTACCACTGGTGGCCAACTCAAAAGTGGTCGTTTGGTCTTTCTTTGTCATTTATCTCTCATTTTGTACTAGTTAATTAACAAACATCATGTTTGAAAAATTTACATAATTAATGTGTATTGGTATCTTATAATCAAGGAAACAATTGCCCTATAATTGGGTTTAATAAGTTTTTAAAATGCTCATATTAATGCATTTAATGTTTCATATAATAATTTGTTTAACCACTTTAACCAATTTTACACATTTAATGCATATGAGCTCTTGTTCTCATAATGTGAGTAGTCATGCTATTTTTTATGAATATCAAGCACTAATTGGCCATGCATTTTATATTGTTTGGGATCTAATATATAATGTTGGATCTAAATTGCATCATCTTGGCTCTTTTGGTGAATATTAAGCACTAAGTAGTTGAACATTAACGGTTGTTTCAGATCCAATATATACCATTGGATCCCAAGTGGCACTTAATGTTTTTCCACTTAGTGCTTAATATTCGTCAAAAGAGAGTAGTATTGCTCGCATGCTATCTAGTATTGTTGTAAGATCCCCCTCCAACCTAGAAGACCTAAGAGCGACTACAGCTCGTGAGAATCGATAATTAAACCATAAATGAGTCCTAAGGAATAGAAAACCC